>OW285236.1:84071878-84631878 GCA_935421215.2 Melolontha melolontha | reverse complement strand
AGCATTATAATTTGGTGCTTTGCGAGAGAAAGGGTTGGAAGTCCAAATCTAAGAAACATATTTAGCTTTTATTAAAAAATAATATACTATCTATGTTGAGCATACATTTAATATCTTTTAGTAATATTTTAATTTCAAAACTTTTTTTATTGTTAAATATCTAGGTAAATATAGGATACAGAATGCAAATATAACATATATAATTTTATCTATATGTAACGTTAATTTTAAAGCTAAAACCGATGTGTTAAAAGAATTTATTTTCACATTCAAATTGTAATACGTTCTCTAGTTTATAAGAAGCGGCATATTTTATATTTACAAATTTATTTATTACTTTATTTCTTTATTACTTAGTTTTATTAGTGAACGTAAATATTCATTCTTAAGATCATGTTCCCTAAATATATATATATCAATAAATTCTATTACTAAACAATTTATATTTATAACTTTTGTTGCTATTACATATGCGTTATATGAAATAGTAGGATGTAGTGCACCAACTACAACATTTACCACAGCGTTTTAATATATCGACAGTTTCGTCGGCACTTATCCATAGGTGCGGATCTGAAATATGGCTTTTAATGCATTCTACTGCTTTCGTGTAGCATTTAGGAACATTATATTTGCGTAAGGTGGGTTTATCAGGAGTATATTTTTGGAGAAATGTTTTCTAGGTGGGATTCTTAAGTTTATTTAATGGAATATTTGCCGCCATTCAAGTTTCACAGAGTTCTTTGTTAAAATTACCAGATTCCAACGGGTCTAATTTCTGTGTATGTGTTTGCGATGCTAAGTGCGATTTCTTGGAATTCTTTAACGATATTTTACAGACTTTACAATAAATTTCGGAACCACTTGCAATGGACATGCAATCAGTTTGGCCCTTAATCCAACTCGCCATTCTTTCACGACGCCATTCTCGACGTTGTTCCATATCCTATCTGAAAAGTAACTTAAGCAATGTACTAGATCTAAATAAATGCAATTAAAAATATATGCGTAAGTTATTGAAGCTTAACGAAATTTACTGGATACTTACGTCTAAACAATTGGAAGAAGTAGATTCGACGAGACCATATTAAACAGGACCTATTACAAAAATTACAATGTAATTATGTAATTAACAGTTAAAACAATGAAAAAAAGAAACTAAGTCACCGTACTTTATTTATGTTACGAAATATAAAATAATAAATAACATAAATTTTAAAAATTCCTCCTGCTTCTATCTACGCCCATGAAGAAAGGAATTTAAATGTAAAATTGAAGTAATTGGGTCACAATTCAACGACAAAAGACAGATGCGCGGTTAGCCGAATGAATAGTTGTATTCAATAACTTCGTGTTGTACTTAGCGATCTTATAGACTATTTATATGGTCCATCGTAATTTCGGCCTCTCGTGTCCGGTCCCTAATCATTACTTACTTTAATTTATTAATAAGATCCTCTAATCAAATTTCGATATAATCCAACTTTAACTTGCACATGTTATTTTAACCCTGGTACATCACAGTTATTTTCTGAGACATGAACTTCACACTCGGGTCTCAGAAACCCAAAGGCCTTTTCTAGCAAAAAAAAATACAAAATGTAAATATTTTATGATTTTGGGATATTATCTAATCTTAGTAGAAAGCGTACAAAAAATTTCAGTCATAGTGTTTTATTTCAAAAGGAGATATAATTCCTGAAACTAAAAAATTACAGTTTTTCTACCGTCAAACAAAACCATTTTTATCAAAACAAATAAACATCAAATTCAAACTAACTGCTCTAAATATAGCTCGATGATAATACTTGTAACAAAAAATAACCTCGTTTGGCACTATCAGTCTTAGTTATTCTTAGCCAGGTCCTCAGTTTTCTAGATTTTCTAGATTTGCATTCGCAGCACAACTTATCTCTATGCTCCATTTAATATGGTCTGCGACAAACAGAACATTCAAAACTTGTTTTTCTATTTTTTCCTTTTGCACAAAAGAACATCTAGCTTTTTTTGTCAAATTGACTTCATTTTGCGACAGGGTAACTTCAATTTCGAGAATTTCAGAACTTCTTTGGCGCAATGTTCTTTGTAAATTAGCAACGGTCAAACGTTCTCGTAAATGTGGTTAAATTAGAACCATTCCTAACTGCTTTAGAAAAGTTTTTCGATTATTTTTTCTATGTTCCTTCCATTGCGGATTTGAGAGAGAAAATAAAACCATTGCGTTTATACCAGTAGCATCAAGAATATTGAAGAAACTTCGTATAGGCGTATGGTGTACGAATGCAAACGTATCTGTTCATCCCTTGGCCTCGTTATATGAATGTATAATATTGGGCTTCCCAGTAACGGCATTTAGGGAAGCACCCGAATGCAATGTTGACAGAAAATTACAATTTTGTTTTGTTTAGGAGTGTAAGAAACAAGTGTCTTATTTCTGTCAAAAGCAAATAGCGACGTGCCCACTTCCTTTTTCTTGAGAAAAGCAGGAGGTATTTCTCTCTTGTTTTTTCTTGTTAATTGATACTGTTCTAGCATTTGTTCAGCCAGCGGAATTGATATAAACCAATTGTCTACTGTAAGGTTTCGATTAGTTCCGTGTATTGGTTCGGACAATTTTCGAACATAATAAGACGGTACTGACTCACTGTTTTGCATTGTTACTCTTCCAACATATGGTATTGCATTGAGCATGTAAAATGTTTTTGAATCGTTCAGCATCATTATTTTAATGCCATACTTATCAGGCTTACTAGCAATGTAGATTCGAAATGGACATTTTCCTCTGTAACCGACGAGCTGCTCGTCAATAGTGCAGTATTCATATGGTGTATAGTAGGATTTACAGTTGTTAACAAAAATGTCCCATAATTCACGAATAGGTGCGAATTTATCAACTAACCTGCTTTCAGCTCTAGTTTCTTTAGTATCAAACCTCAGACATGAAGCTATGAATTGAAAACGCTGCTGTGACATTGTTGCACGAAATATTCCATTTCCAAATGTTACTGACCAAAGTCATCTAAGTTACAGTTTGATACCCGTAATGCACCTGCTAAAAACAACAACCCAATAAAAGCCTTCACTTCTGTGTTATTTATTGGCCGTGTGTAACTCTGTTGTCTAATATTATTGCATTTACGAGAAATTTCTTCATTTGTATGTTAGACAATAATATCTAACATTTGTTCGTTGAACAATAAATGCCAAGCTTGTTCAGGAGATTGAACTGTTCTGGCTTCTCCTTTGGGACCAGGTAAATGTAAAACAATGTTTTCTCGTCTTGTACGACGTCTTGGTGGTGCTTGAGTACTCCAACAATGACCATTTTTACCCTATAATCTGTAAATATTTCTCACTGGTTCGTTTACTACTTCGTCTTCATTTTCGCTTTGTTCACTGTCGGTATCTGAGAGTCGTTCTTCTATATAATCCTCATCAGAATCTTCTCCTCCAAAAATATCTTCAACGATGTCGTTTTCAGTCTCATTTGCCCACAGATTGTCTGCCTCTATCTGTAATTCCACCTCAGTTAACGGACGACGATTTTCTCTACTCGTTGAAGCCATTATACTAAAACAATCAACCATAAGTTGAAACAAAATAATTAACATGAACATCACACTTGGGTCTGACGTACCCATGCTACTATTCTATCGAATATCTTACCTCTCTATTTCACTAAAATGCAACAATTGACCCCACACCTCAACTCGGCAAACTGCAAACTGAATTTACATAAATTGGCGACACAAACAAATCACTCATGCGCATGTTACATTATATTAATGACGCTCTGGGTGTCTGAGACCCAACTGTGCAGTTCCAGCGTTAAAGGTTATATTAGTACACTATTAGACGCATGTGTAATTTGCGATTATGAACCTTATCGATATTAATGTCCTTGGGAAACATTGAACTGATATTTTTATACGAGAAAGATAGAATAGTTCCCAATACCTATTATTTTTAGTTTTATTTATTTTCGAAAATTTAATACTTACTGTCTTAATCATTAAATAGAGTTATTATCACTAGCCTTTGAACCGACTCATTAATTTCATGCTCTAAAATATTTTAAATTGATGACCCCAGATAAGTTTATTTTTACATATGAGGATACGTAAGAAAGAGGAATAAAGGTAATTATAACTTTTATTTGAACTGCAAATTTATTTGCAATGTCAGATGAATAATTCCGATCCTATGAAAGCCATTGACAAACTTTTCCCAGTAAATTCGTCCGCTTTTTCATTAGCTTTATAATTTTTGTGCTCTGGGGTCCATTCTAATCTCCATTTTTTACGATTTTTGAGCTCGATCCACAACACCATCATATTTATAATTGACAGGAAAGTAACCACGTAAAGTTCTAGGTATATACGCACCTGTTTGTAGATCTGATGACACGTTCTCTTCAATAGTATGCACTTTAAACAACTATAAGAGTGTATTTAATCATATATACATACATATTACATCATCACAAAGGACCAATATACAAAATAGCACGGAACATTAAATGAGGACAATACTACTTAATTCGCATGAAATTATAGTTTGCTTGGCGTATCGGTTAAAATACTAAAAATAAATACGGAAAATTTTAAAATTTTACATTACATCCATTCTTTTTTCAAAACTGCTTTTGGACTTAATTACATATGCTTTCCATAATATGGATATCTGCCATAGTTGACAACAAAATCTATGATAGTTCGTGAAGTATGTTTAGGGTCGTTAATTTTCTGTAGAATAAAGTTGCTTTACTGGTTCTTCTTCATTTTTATAAATTTTGCTCCAACTGCTCTATTTATACACTGCGAAAAAAAATTAGGGGAACCCATTTTTTATCACCTGTAACTTTTTAAATAAGAGGTCAAGGAAAATCAAATTTGGTATACTGCAACGGCATTTATTTAAATAAAGAAAATTACAAAAACAATGTTACAACATTGAGTTACTTCTAAGGTACACTTAAAAATGTAAATTAATAGCGCAAAACAAAATGAAACGACTGCTATTGTATCGATGAGAGTAGGGTATATATATATATATATATATATATATATATATATATATATATATATATATATATATAAGTGTTTAGATAATTTCTTAGCTGTTTATTAAATATAACAATTGATAAATTATTGGAGTTTTTCGGCTTTTATATGAAATATTTACAAATATCAAATTAGTATGTACGTAATTGCAATGTAAGTGGGGATGTAAACATTGCTGTCTACAAATTACAAAGCAAATCATATGAAATTTTTAATTGAAAAATATTGTCTAGGTTGGGACTTGAACCCAAGGCTACAGTTTGCCGGACTGCCGCTTTTACCACTTAAGCCACGATAGACCTTGGTTCAAGATATTTAGAAATACATATATAAACGGGAAACCGTAGACTTGGGTTCAAGTAACCAGATACTAGAAGTGGATCTAACAGTAACGGTAGCGATCTTCATTGGAACGTCAAGTTTAATATCTATTAGCTTGATATGAGAGCTTCGGTACCAAACAGCAGCACAGTATTCAGCAGGAAAATAGCCACCGTAATGGCTACCGTTCGCAAGGTGTCCTCGTTAGCTTCTCATGAATTGCTTAAGATATTATTGCGGGTTTTCACCTTTGACAATTTTTATAGAGGTGCTGTAAAAGCATATGTAAATCCTGACAGAGCACTCTTATAGATCTTTTGAAATCTTATAAAATCTAAGGTAAATTTTCCCTGCTGTACGATATGTAATAGAATATGTGATGTCAAATATTTTGTTATCAAGACAACTTTTTACTTTAATACTTCATCAAGTATCTCATTAAATACGTACAGGGTTAGGCAAATGTATGAATCTATTCGAATATCTTTGAAATGGCTACTTTCTATAATTAATAAATGCAAATCGGGGATTCGATGAGTATATTTGTATCTGAATTCCGATTTAGCCGGAAATCACCCTGCATATTTCTACCAATTTCAATCTTGGAGTTCAGCAATAATAAGGTTAGGCACCCTTTTGTTCAACAACGACAAAGATATTTAATTCAAATTGGATCCTATGAAAGCCATTGACAAACTTTTCCCAGTAAATTCGTCCGCTTTTTCATTAGCTTTATAATTTTTGTGCTCTAGGGTCCATTCTAATCTCCATTTTTTACGATTTTTGAGCTCGATCCACGACACCATCATATTTATAATATTTAAAATTTTTACTTCAACTCGAAATTTCCGATAGGTGGCCGTAGCTTCTTTCATTGTTCGTGACAGTGATTATTAATTCTAATGCCCCACAAATATACACTGAGGCCAGTCACAAGAATAGTAACAACTTGTGGGTGTGAATTATCCTTTATTATCATATTGTAGCTATGGAGCAAGAATTTTAAAGCGGACAGGTAAATTCTATAATATTTAGCTAAGGTAGGAACAAATTTTGAAAATGATTCAATAATAGTCGATAAGGATATGTGTAATGTACTTCTTAAATGTTCCCCATTCCTGTTTTTTTGCATTATAAATACTTTTTGTGCTCCAAGGAAGGTAAGATTCGATGCGCGAGTAAATTTCTGGAAAGCAAAGTCTGATTAATAGATTCATTTCATTCACTAAATTTTGAAAATGTCCAAACTAGAATAGACCGAAGGGTTGTCTCTGGGAATTTAGTAGAATTGTGAGATTTTACAATGTGCTTCTTGATTAGTAAGGTAAAAGAAGAAATATAATAATAAAAGAAGAACATATTTTATCATTTCCAAAAACTCAACGATAATTTGCTTTCGGAAAACGATTGTTCAAGAACATAAGGCAGTTTATTCGCGCATAATTTAAATTCTTATTTGTCCTTGTCAGATGTAACTCATTCCAAGTTATCATCTAGGTAAATAGTTAGGCACGTACTTACTAGGAATAGTGCAATATCGTTTATGCAAAGAGTCCATGTTAGAACAAGTATACTGCCACTCTTCTCTCTTCAGATTATGTCACTTCTAATAAATATTTTTAACGAGTTTACTGACAGAAAAAAAGTGGGACAACTCCTACAACTCCTCCTTTTTTTAGTTGTATTTGCTGGCTTATAAAATTTTACTGAATATAGCATAATATTCATAACTTGAAGAAATGTCATCTATTGGACAACGATACATTTTTTTCCTAAAAATGTTGGTAAAGCAAGAATAATTGCTAATGCAGTAACTGTACATATACGAGATATGATTCCTTTGCTCCGTCCCTGACCCATTTATAAACCAAAACAATAATTATTTACCTTCACGTCGCATTGTAACCTACTATGTATAGACTAACGCTAGAAACTTACAAGTCTCAACGTGTTAAAGTGTGCCTACAGTAGGCGCCCGAGATTTAGAAGGTCAAATATCAGTATCAAAATGGATCGTGTCGAGCAATGAGCGGTGATTAGATGCTTACGTTTAAAAAAGATGACCCAACTCAAATTCATCAAAATTTGGCGTATACAATGGAGAAATCTGCAGCATCTACGACATAGTTAAAAGGTGGTGTCGTGAGTTTAAATGTGGTAGACAGCCGTGTACAGACGAAGATGCAGGTGGAGCGCCCTCAACCGTCACTACCCGAGCAAATGTTAAAAAGGTACCTGATCTTGTACTGCAAGATCGACGTGTGATAATTAGACAAATATTTGAAGATACTGATCTATCATACCATGTGGTATATAATATAATTACAGCCGAATTTAATATCAAAAAAATTGTCTGGAAGATGGGTACCACGAATGTTAACAGATGCACACAAGCATACTCGAAAAGATATTTGCAATTGTCTTTTAACGCCGTATAGAAAACACAAAGAGATTTTACTCGTAAAATTAGTGACAATGGGTATAAAAATAAACGATAGGTGAAGCCACTGTAGAGAATAATTTAATGAGAATTACCTAATTAGAAAAACATTTCGCTACATCAAAATTAAGACAATAAAATTGAAAACCCATTTGAGAACTAATTTCAATTAATTACGTACCTAATAAGGAATCTTTAATGAAACATCACTTGTCCAGAAAATAGATACAAGATGTCGCTGACAATTGAATACGACAAAAGGAAATATTAAAAGGAAATACCACCTAGACAGCCTAATTAAATTCGTAAAAGACAAGCCAAGTTGATCTAATTAATTTTAAAAATAAACATTCGTACTGAAACGGTTATAATTTAGTCAAACCAAATGTTTATTATACCAACTGTCTACAATGTACAAACTCTACCATTTTATTGAAAATAAAATATACGCCATCTATTCGCATAACATATAGACGATACTATTCCCAAACGATATGCTAATAAGGTTGCCTGCATCCATCCTACTAATATATCTCAATTAATCAAATTTAAATAATACTTCAAAAATTGCTACAATGAAATTTCCTATTTAAATTAACGATAGAATAAATATCCACAAAAGAAAACCATCATACAAATTTTTAACTATCGAAATTACAAAATATATGCGAAAATCCTACCATATATAAGTCCGTTCATAATTCATAATTTATTGACTAAACGACTAAAATGATCAAGGGGCGATTTCAGCCAGTTACAATCGATGGGAAAAATGCGCCAACCTTAATGTAGATTATGTTGAAAAATAAAAGTAAGATATTTGCCAATTTTTTGTTGTGAGTGGGTCAGGCGTGGAACAAAGGGATCCACCCTCGTATATTTATAAATGGGCATGTAAAATTAAAACTTACATTGATTGGTTTTCGTTGGGCAATATAATGTTTAAGATAAAACAAATGAATAAATAAAGGTAGGTGCAGGTGAGAGTACTGACTAATATAATGAAAGAGTATCAATATATATTTGACATAAGTTCCTAAATTTCTAAATATTACTTATTGAAGAATTATAATTCAATAATATTTTACGAATATTTTGCTTTATTTCTTTAAATGAATTCTTCTTTTCACGAATGCCGGTAAAGTTGTACAGAAAGAAACAAACATCTCTCAATCAATATAAAAAAAACAAACTTAAATTAAGTGCCTCTTATCTTGATATTCATTCTTTTGGCTTTTTAAGTAAAAGTATCTACTAACATTTTGCTTTTATTTCTGTATGTTTGTCGAATCTAACCTGAGTTTTTCTTTGTATCTCTCTACATCGTTATTCCTTTATATCCAAACTCTAAATGGTGTAATAAATCAAAAAAGGCCGTTTTATGTCGAAATAAAGCGGAAAAAATTGCCTCTCGAGAGGTTATCACTTAAAAATAATAGAGTATTTTTAGAGAAGACATATCATATATAAGAATGTTGTCCAGTTTTAACTCTGTAAATCAAACGAATCACGACAAAATATAATTCTTATATTGCGTTACTTAAGTCGTTGGACCCGTGCCATCCTTATTTATCCACATTGGCATTCCTGTGGTAAAAATCGACGCTGTTATGCGAAATGGAGACAAACGCGAAATCTTCAAAATTAACTAATAAGGATTATTTCGGTATTTTCTATAACCTTTGCTTATTAATATAATTTCAATAGAATGTTAACACTATAGGAAAAGAGTTTATTACATAAATTCTATAATTAGTTAAGAATATATTATATTTAGTGTAGGAAAATTCAATTTCCGAGTAGGAGTTGGAAGCAACAATATAACGTAATTGTAGAGAAAATTTGATACATTACGTAGTAACATTACATATAAACGAAATGTGAGCAATACATTATTGTTTCTGATAAGCAAAATAGCAGTTGAATACAGTAATTAATTAAAATGATACATGTATATCAAGCAAACTGGGAAATGCGACAGAATTTAAAATAAATATTTCAAGCATGCGTAAGGTAATAGATTAGTTATTAAGATCACTAAACGATTTGCATCGGAATTTTGCATAAATGTAGAACAGTCAGTGTCGATATAACGATATCGTAAACTATAATGCACTAAATTCACCCAATAGATTCAAATAATATTACTGTACTTGTTTATAAATAGATTTAATTAAAATATTTTTACTAAATGTATTTTTAAATTGTGAATGCTTGCGACCTGCCTCGTGCATGCAACAAAACTAATCTTTCTAAATCTTACTCAAATCATTCTAATCTCGGAAACTAATCTTTCTAAATCTTAGTCAAATTCATAACCCTCCTTGGACTCACCTTATGTGGGTTGGTTGCTCTTAAAAATACAAGTCAGCAGACCAGCAACACGGCTACAGCTCGAGTGAAGACTGTCGTACGATTCTTGACGAAACCTTGTTAACTTTACTGATCTAAATTTAAAAAGGGCGACACCGAGTTTTGTGGCTACTTGTATAAGTAAATATTCGTTACGCGGGGGACGCACATGCGATAACGTACCCATGCTTAATCTGGCTGTATACAAGGAAGCTGAACATATTAAAAGAAAATGAACGACACTCAGATCAGATGTAGCAATATTTATTATAAACGTTTACGTAGCAAATAAAGAAAAATATAAACAAGAGAAAAAAAATGCATCATGCGTCAAAACAGAATAATTGGTAAAGCCCTGTATATACAAGTGTCCCGTATTGTTATGTTCAAATTTTAGGAGTGTAAAGTAGACTTCATTTCAAATAACAAAAACGCAATACTTGTATACCCATTTTTATTTTTTTCAAAGTTACAGATCAATGAATGTGATTGTCAGATCATGAAAAAAAATGTAATCCTAAAGTCAATAAAAACTGATTTTATTTAAAAAAAGTTATACGATTCAATAACAGGCCTGTGATTGTTAACGTCGTATAATAAAATGTTATCCTAAAATAAATAAGCACCGTGTCGTAGTGCATACAGTAATTTCTTGGAGATCCACAACAAAGAGTACTGGAAATTGAGTTATGATAAAGAAGGTTCTTACTTATTTCGTAAGTGCTGAACCATGAATATCATACAATAAACAAATGTTCAGATGACTGCTAACGTGGCATTTTTTAATAAAGCATTACATTACGTTTCAGTTCATACAACAGCTTATCAGTGAGTGGACGCGTTTTCTTTGTTCAAAATGCCTTATCGATGTTCTTCTCAAGAGTATGCGGACATGCATTTTGTGTATGGCTACTGTAACGGCAGTGCACGTCAAGCAGCTATTGAATACCGACATCGGTTTCCCGATAGGTGAATTCCTCATTACAGAACGTTTCTGGAAGTACACAGACAATTTCGGGAATGCGGACTGCGTGATTATCTCTTCTACCGAAGAGTAAATTTTCCAGCAGACTTAGAGGAAGATGCAGTAGCTATTGTTATAAGAGATCCAACTCTCAGTGTACGTCAATCGCTAGACAACTAGAAGTGCCACGAACGACAGTTTGGCGAATTTTAAAACGTGATGGCTTATATCCATATCACTATCGCAGGGGACACGGTTTGCTTGAGGCAGACCACTATGGTCGTCTAGTTTATTCTACCTGGATATTAAGACAATCACGGCTTCATTTTAATTTCTGCAGAACAGTCCTCTGGACAGATGAATCTACGTTGACGAGAAGTGGTGTTGCATATCTGAGAAATCTGCACAGGTGGTCATCAGAAAATCCCAAAGCTATACCCCATCTAAATTTCAACATGAAATTTCTATTAACGTTTGGGCGGCCCTAATCGATGGCTTGTTGATTGGTCCTGTCGTTCTTCCTGGGAGGTTAAATGCGGATAATTACATTCAATTTCTTATTGAAGAACTGCCAGGTCTTTTAGAGGATGTCCTACTGAATGTTCGACGAGACATGTGGTTTCACATGGATGGGGCACCACCACATTTCGGAATTGCTTTCCGAAATTGGGTTAAAGTCAATTATCCAAGATGGATTGGTCGAGGTGGTCCTGTAGCATGGCCACCCAGATCACCCGATATTAATCCCCTCCACTTTTATTTATGGCGGTACATGAAAAATTTATTCTACGCGCAAGTTTCGAACACAAGAGAAGAGTTGTTGGATCGTATTCACCTGGCTGCCGAGTAAATCCGACAAAACAAGTATGAAATTCGGATAAGTACTTCCTCTGTTGGCTTACGGCACAAGCCTGCATTGAACAAGGAGATGGACATTTTAAAAATATTATTAATTGAACTTTTTTTAAATAAAATCAGTTTTTATTGACTTTGGGATTACATTTGTTTTCATGATCTGACAATCACATTCATAGATCTGTAACTTTGAAACAAATAAAGATGGATGTACAAGTTTTGCGTTTTTGCTACTTGAAATGAAGTCTATTTTATACTCCTAAAATTTGAACATAACGATACGGGACAGCTTGTATATATATATATATATATATATATATATATATATATATATATATAGTAAATTCAATTTGTAGGCGCTTTAAGGTCTGGTTTTACTTTAAAATATATATATTTAAAACAACCCTGCATGTTTCGGCAAATTATGCCTTTATCAAGGAATATAAAATATAAAATATATATTCCTTGATAAAGGCATCATTTGCAGAAACATGTAGGGTTGTTTTAAATTCATATATTTTAAAGTAAAACCAGACCTTAAATCGCCTACAAATTGAATTTACCATAACATACAAAGGTCACGAAATAATTATCTATATAGAGAGAATTTCATTTAAGATGGAATATACAAACATGTATAGGTTTTTTGTTTCTATAGAAACTAGGTAATACATTCTTACATTGTCCCACGTAAAATGCAACATATCAATATAATTTGACATTAGTTAAGTCAAAAGTAGCAGTATTTCTATTTCGATATTAGCTTAGTATCAATCTTAAATAATATACACAAAGGAAGAGAGAACTCAGTTAGTGACATGGTATCTTTCGGGATTCAATTCAATAAACGATATTTATCGGAAATGTAGTTTTAATCCTAAAACACTACATTGAATTAAATATGTTTTACTGTCAATAATTCGACAAAACAACCATGAAAGATATCATATCGATCATAACTATTACATATTGCATTTTATGTGGGACAGTGCAAGTGCATAGTATATTCGAATCTATGGTTACTACATTCATATATTGCAAGTTACATGAAATTCTCTGTATATATATATATATATATATATATATATATATATATATATATATATATATATGTATATATATATATATATATATATATTTAGTGTTTATAAGAATTTTATTTTTCTTATTTATTTTATTGGCCGTGTCTTAATATTAAAAATAATAGATTTTTTATTGGTTTTAGCGACAATAAAAGGTTGCTAAAACCAATAAAAAAATCTATTATTTTTAATATATATATATATATATACATATATATGTATATATATATATATATATATATATATATATATATATATATATATATACATATATATGTATATATATATATATATATATACATATATATTTAAATTATGACTATAGTAAACAAAAATATTGAATGGTAATTTAAAGCTGGATTAATGTACGGTCCAAGCCGTTTGACTGTGCCTATATATTACATAATTTCACAACAATAAAATAATATATTTAAGTTTACGAGATCTTAGAAGGCTTTACCAAAATATAGCAATTTTCAAAACAATAGAAGTTAATTCTTTAACTTCAGCTTCGGTAAGCTAAATAATAATGATAATTAAATAAATATTTCAAATGAAATAACAGTTAATTAATTGAAACTTACTAAATGTAACCTAAATGAAGATATTAAACAGGTATTTAGCTATTTCAACGTTGTATGTATAAACAAAAACATGGCCTTTATGATTTCTTGATACAGTCACTTTCACCAAAACTTACGATAATAAAAGTGACTACACAAACACGTGCTATCCGATTGGAATAAGAGATCAAGTGATCCAAAGCAGACGCGATCACATGAAGGGGTTAAAGGGGTGAAGAGGTTATACTACGACGTATGTTCACACGCTTACGACATCCGTGGACCAGTGGTTCCTATGTAGCATTGGAAGGCGAAACTGCAAGTACAGCACGGAGCAAAATCACAATTATTATTTAAAAATAATATTTTTAAACGTTTCCGCTGTTTCCACAATTAGGAATATAGCTGATTAGAGCACTATAAAATAGTAATTGCGAGCAACGCAGTTACCAAAGCAGTGATTTTCGTGATGATTTTTATCAATCGTTATAAATAAAATACCATACATTAAAATGACATAATTCTAAGATTCAGAAACTTATCATTCTTTACTGACGTGTCGATGGTACATATTTATATCTTCTACTACTGTTATCGTTTCTGCACTAAAACTGAGCAACAGCGACAACAGTAGTACTTTTGAATTTTAACGACGAGTTCTTCGTTAGACCGTAGAATGGCTGCTGTCTATGAGGAGCATTCTGAAATGATCGAAAAGATGATAGAAAGCTATCGTATGAAATGGATAGTACTTACAAAATTAAGTAACATTCATTGTACTTCAAAATATATTCAAAATAATTTGCTAGCAAATATGCTACTAAAATGCCCATCTACAAGTATGTACATTGCCTTCAAAATCTTTCCTGATTAGAGATGGCCAGGCTTTTTGAAAACGATTGGTAACAGTGCATGCACGCATTAGTCACATATGTGTGCAAAAATAAAAAAATTAACTTCATTAAAAATTTCTATTATGTCGGTTAAATTAAAAAAGTTTATAGTACTAAAGGTTATACTGAAAGTCTTGTTTATAATTTTGAAGACAAAGTCGAACTTTACGCTTCATCTTCTCAAAAATATTTACCAGGAATTGTGAAGTTATATCAGCACAAGAATCCCTAATAGTAGTTGCGACGCTCTGCGATAGTGTGGCGTCTGGCGTATTCTTTAAATATGGAAGAATAAAATAATTTAAAATTGTCAGATCCGGAGATCTTGGAGGAAAATTTATAATTCTACCGTCGAAAAATAATTGCAAAAGAGCTACTGTATTTCGAGATTTGTGTACTGGTGTATTCTTCTTCTTCTTCTTCTGTTTTGAGTTGGACGCCAGCACGTCCAGGCACCTGAGCACAATGCTCTCTGTTCCACCGTGCTGGTTCGTATATTATTTTGCTGAAAATATCCATTTCTAAGTTCGTCATTACGATATTCTTTAATAAAAGATTGTAATAATTCATTTTGGTATATTATGGTTTGGTTAAAAATTATAGGCCCAATAATTCGTCTCCTTGAAACTGGTAGATCCCTTTTTTTTGTAGGTGTAGGTAACAATAACAATAATAATAATAATAATTGTTTATTTGCCCAACAGATTCATAGCCAGTAATAGGGAAAAAACTGTGTAATACATACATACATACATATGACAAAACAGAAAAAAGAAAAATATGGTAAAAGTTAATTTACAGATAGACATAAATAAACAAAAAAGTGTACATTAGTAAATTGTGTGACAGTCACGAAATACTTAGGAACACATACATAAACTCATGTACAAAAAGGTTTTGTTTAAGAATGACAATACGTTAAGCACGTATAAAGCGTTTGTACAATATGAAACAAACATGTAAATAATTTACATATCTGTAACTATGCACATGGACAATACAGCTCGTATTTTCAGCATTTACTTCTGCTTAATACATATGTTTCTGCCATCTAGGCGTCCTCAGTTAAGCTAGTGAAGCAATGTATACAAATTAGTACAAACCTGTTATAAACAACTGGTTTGTATCTGTATTTAAATTTACTGAAATAGCCCGCATAGATCAAGCAAGTTCCGTCCTATAAGAAGACAACTATTTAATAATTGACATCTTACTGGCGAAAGAGACTTTGTCTGGAGGGCTACCTATCGTTCGAACAGCTAAGCTGCTACGGGAAACGATAAAATACGTATGTAGATGTAGTCCATTAACAACCAGCCAGATGGCGGTAAATATACAAAAAGGTTTTGTTTAAGTATGACAATACGTTAAGCACGTATAAAGCGTTTGTACAATATGAAACAAACATGTAAATAATTTAAATATCTGTAACTATGCACATGGACAATACACCTCGTATTTTCAGCATTTACTTCTGCTTAATACATATGTTTCTGCCATCTAGGCGTCCTCAGTTAAGCTAGTGGAGCAATGTATACAAATTAATACAAACCTGTTATAAACAACTGGTTTGTATCTGTATTTAAATTTACTGAAATAGCCCGCATAGATCAAGCAAGTTCCGTCCTATAAGAAGACAACTATTTAATTATTGACATCTTACGGGCGAATGAGACTTTGTCTGGAGGGCTACCTATCGTTCGAACAGCTAAGCTGCTACGGGAAACGATAAAATACGTATGTAGATGTAGTCCATTAACAACCAGCCAGATGGCGGTAAATATACAAAAAGGTTTTGTTTAAGTATGACAATACGTTAAGCACGTATAAAGCGTTTGTACAATATGAAACAAACATGTAAATAATTTACATATCTGCAGTGAATAGTTACAGATATGTAAATTATTTACATGTTTGTAATGCTGAAAATACGAGGTGTATTGTCCATGTGCATAGTTACAGATATGTAAATTATTTACATATTTGTTTCATATTGTATAAACTCATGTAATGATTTCACCAGTAAATATATCGCTGTAGACTGCATCAGCATTCCGCATCATATGGTAAACAGGTGATTTCATTAGTAAGTTTCTCCTCGGGGTGCTCAAGTTGAATGTCCTCGTATAGCGAGCATTAACTGAAGGTACATTAAATCGAACAGCAGCTAATATCCCAGCGCAGTCAATGCTATTGGCGACAAGTTTAAATAAGTAACGGGCACTTTGTTCAATCCTCCGATCAGTGAGTGTCTGGAACCCAAAACGTAGCCTAGTTCATCATACGAAACATTTCTGTCTGGGTACACTCCAGTATTTTTGAAAATCAAGAATTTCAAAAAGCGTTGCTGTACACGATCAATAGGAAGTTGCTGCGATATATAATGAGGGAACCAAACGACAGACCCATATTCCAATTTAGGAAGAACAAGAGCGAAATATAAAGACTCCAGAAGCGCAACATCATTGAAATATTTACAATACAGTTTACAATACAGTTTCTATGCATTTGTGGAGTTTTGTGCAGACCACATTCTCATATTTTGCTTATTTAAATAGCCAGAAAGATGGAACGAAGCTTCATCAGAAAAAAAGCATTTGTCTAGAATGTTGTCATTATTTATATTATGTAGAAAACATTGACAGTACTGTGTTCTAATACCAAAATCTACCTGAGTTAGTTCAAAAAATGCTTGAATTTTATATGGAAATAGCTTTTTCTTTTTTTTTAAATAATATGTCATGTTCTCACTGACAGATTAATGATTTTTTAGGTGAGATGTTCAATCGACGTCGAATATTTTCTATGCAATCTCCGGTTCGTTTTTTAGGTGCTCCACTTCACGAGTTATTGCCCCTCTTTCACGAAATTTATCAATGGAAGCATAAACAGGACTTAGCAGCTGTGTATAAGTAACTGGCAAACTATTGCCGGAAATCATGCAAGTACTGATTAATAAACCCATTCTCCATTATCTAATTTTCGACCAGTTCGAAAGTAACTTTTGATTATAAACATTTTGTGTTGTATCTCTAGCAAATTAATAATAAGATAATACAATCAATGTAAGGTTTTCTAATTTAAGTTTGTCACTGACAGCTATCACAATTTAAAGTATTAGGAGTACTTACTAAAGAAAATTCTTAAAAAACAGCCTTGTCTAATCATCGATACCATATAACATTTAGCCGTTAAAATATTAAATATTCTTCTTCTATAAGGACTAATTTCTCTTATTTCAAGTAACTTACTATTTTTTTTCTAATAATTTCATTTGTTTCAGGTAAATATGCAACTTGTATAAAATCAACACTCTAAACAGACACATTATTCCAGCAGAAGAGTAAGTTTTACTTAAAAATATAGTTTAAACTTTTATTTTATTTTTTATTTTGTGATCATTTAAGTAATTTTTTCAATATAGAAAATGAGCAAGTTAATGTTGTATAACATGCATATATACGCTCTGCGCAGCAATTACTTATATATATTTCATATGAATTACGCAAGAACTTTTAATTTCAGTTGTTTCATGTGTATAAAATCATTATTTGAATAATTTATCTACAATAAAATTGGTTATAAAATGGGCATTCGCTACGAAAATTTATATGAATTTAGAAACTATTCTTTGATTTGAATAATAAATATTGCAAGTATGCAAGAACAGAATAAATGCAAACTACTTCAAAATACATATAATTATGTATAATAATATTGACATATAATAGTTTATAATAATTTAAATAGACTTTGGTACGTAATTCTCGGTATATTTTCTGTAACTTACAGAATATTGGAATATTGGAAGTTTTCTTATCCTTTCAGGCCATCATATTAATTAAACTAATAATTTAAATTTCTAATACTAATAATATATACATATGTATATACTATTTAATATTTTACGTATTATGTATTTAAAGATGGTCGAAAAGATACTTTAAGGATTACATAGCCTGGAATTTATCGACGAAAATCTTTTAACTGCTGTAGATGTGGTATTGGAAAATTAAAAGTATTTACGTTATGATTTAAAGGAAATTATAGAAGAACAATTAGAAGAATCTTGTTCTCGTGGTAGAAATGGATTCACTTATGCCGAATTTAAAATGAAAACTGGAGAATATTGGAACCGTAATAAAAATGGTGTAGTTATATTGGAAATTGTTCAAACGAAACAATATATATAAAGATAATTATTTCGTGACCTTTGTATGTTATGCTAAATTCAATTATTTATATTTTATATTCCTTGAAAAAGGCATCATTTGCCGAAACATGTAGGATTGTTTTAAATATATACATTTTGAAGTAAAACCAGACCTTAAATCTCCAACAAATTGAATTTACTATATATATATATATATATATATATATAATTGAAAAGAAATTATCGACCGTGATATATTATCAAAAATTAATTAAAATTCGGGTAAGCGGTCAATTAAAAAACTCCTTCATTAAATTACCCTATATTTCGCGACAGACTTTGTCGCTTCTTCTGGGGTAACTACAAGATTAATGAGAAAAATAACAAAAAATAAATAAGAGTATAAAACAGTAGTAAAAATACATACTTACAAAATGTAGAGTTAAAAAATAATAAAATTGACGTACAAAATATAAAAATGACTAGATATAAAAAATAAAGTAACTATAGAAACAAGCCTTAAAAACTTTTAAAAAACATATATATGAAAAGTTAAAACATGAAAAATAAAAAATATAATGCAATATAAATTAAAACAACATATGGAACAAATAACAAAACGATTTAAGATCGTCAACTAACAGTCAAACCCAGTATATTAAAATAAATTTTACTAAGACCATTAGTATCAGATCTATAATTTATGTTATTTGTGTCTCTGTTGATGTGGACCATTTCTAAAAAAAAGAACTTTTTTAGAAATGGACCATTGGAAATGTGGACCATTTCTAAAAAAAAGAACTTTTTTAGAAATGGTCCACATCAACAGAGACACAAATAACATAAATTATAGATCTGATACTAATGGTCTTAGTATAATTTATTTTAATATACTGGGTTTGACTGTTAGTTGACGATCTTAAATCGTTTTGTTATTTGTTCCATATGTTGTTTTAATTTATATTGCATTATATTTTTTATTTTTCATGTTTTAACTTTTCATATATATGTTTTTTAAAAGTTCTTAAGGCTTGTTTCTATAGTTACTTTATTTTTTATATCTAATCATTTTTATATTTTGTACGTCAATTTTATTATTTTTTAACTCTACATTTTGTAAGTATTTTTACTACTGTTTTATACTGTTATTTATTTATTGTTATTTTTCTCATTAATATTGTAGTTACCCCAGAAGAAGCGACAAAGTCTGTCGCGAAATATAGGGTAATTAAATAAAGGAGTTTTTTAATTGACCGCTTACCCGAATTTTAATTAATTATATATATATATATATATATATATATATATATATATATATATATATATATATATACATACGTATATATGGTAGATTCAATTAGTTGGCGATTTAAGGTCTGGTTTTACTTGAAAATGTATATATTTAAAAGTAAAACCAGACCTTAAATCGCCAACTAATTGAATTTACCATAACATACAAAGTTCACGAAATAATTATCTATATAATATCTATATATATATATATATATATATATATATATATATATATATATATATATATATATATAATTTATTTCTTCGTGACCTTATATTTTATATAATTTCTGTGAAGTTTTTTCGGCGTTTTGTAGGTCAAGTATTAACAATTGGTTATTTTAAAATGCTTTTATTTCTCATACATGTTTCGGAGTCATTCTCCTTTTTCAATGAACACAAAATTTCTCCTGCTTATTTGTTTGGCGAGTTTTTCCTTTGTTGAGAATAGTTCAAAGATAATCTTGTCCTCATTTCCGTGGATGTGTTGTTGTACTATCTGTTTGAATGTCTCCATCTAGTGAGCACTTATCGCCGTGTGCTGAATGTATATAATTTATTTTTTGTGACCTTACATTTTATATAATTTCTGTAAAATTTTTTCGGCGCTTTGTAGCGATTGGTTATTTTAAAATGTTTTTATTTCTGAGTCATTCTCCTTTTTCAATGAACAAAAAATTTCTATATATATATGTATATATGTATATATGTATATATGTATATATGTGTATATGTATATATGTATATATGTATATATGTATATATGTATATATGTATATATGTATATATGTAATATGTATATATGTATATATGTATATATGTATATATGTATACACCCCCGCCCCAACGAGGCAAGGCGCAGACCAGCGAAGCGCACCCTGCACGGGGTCGCTCATCGCAACCGAGGGAACATTCTTAGTGGCTACCTCGGTGAACGACGGTCACACAATGTGCCATCTTAACGTTTACCGAAAAAGCGGGGCCAATGCACACACGTCGAACGTGTGTGTGCTGTTAACGGCAGCCTAGCCAGGTTGCCGCCCAGGACCGGTCCTAGTGGTGTGTGCAATGCACGGCGCCGAGGTTTGCGCCGCGTAGCTTGGTTCCTCACTCATGCTGGAAAGGCGGAATGGCACCTGACCGCCCATCGGGCAGACCCCCCTAGAGTTTTGTAGCGCATATGCTAGGCTACAACCCAGTAGAGGACCACATCAGCACAAAACAAAAAACGAAAAACGAAAACGAGAAAATGCAAGACATGAGTTATTATTACGTATGCGCCCGTGGAGCGTCTTAAGATGCAAAGCTGTCGGCATTCGCCTTAAATGAGAAGGAACGCCACGAAAACCTACTCGGACAGCCAGACAGGAATCAAAACACGGAACTGTCAGCATGATAAGCAAATGTATAGATATTTAAATAACATAAGATATATAATAATAACAGTAACATAATAATAACTCATGTCTTGTATTTCCCTGTTTTTGTTGTCTATCTATTTTAGAATACTAAGGCATGATTTACTATTATTAAATTGGAATGTATCTTTGAATAATTTTATCAACAGCAACTACAAATGTATGACATTAATATACTGTCATTTATATTTTATATTCCTTGAAAAAGGCATCATTTGCCGAAACATGTAGAATTGTTTTAAATATATACATTTTGAAGTAAAACCAGAACTTAAATCGCCAACAAATTGAATTTACCATAACATACAAAGGTCACGAAATAATTATCTATCTATATATATATATATATGTATGTGTGTGTGCGTGTGTGTGTGTGTGTGTGTGCGTGTGTGTGTGTGTGTGTGTGTGTGTGTGTGTGTGTGTGTGTGTGTGTGTGTGTGTGTGTGTGTGTGTGTGTGTGTGTGTGTGTGTGTGTGTGTGTGTGTGTGTGTGTGTGTGTGTATGAAAATGTATAAATACTAAATAACAGAATTGTTTTTTACGCTAATGCCGTTTAGTATTTTATAGCAAACCTAACTGTCCAAAAATATTGAATTCAACTTTAACAAATTTCACAATGAAACAACTTTATTTTATTTATGCTCTGTTTAAATTTGTAAGTGTCGATATACAGACAATTAGTTATTATAAAGATGAGTCAAGAACAATTCTTAACTAATTTTTTTGACATCGATCAACACCAGCTTAAACGTATTGAAAATGATTTTCTATTGCATTTAGAAACTGACCACGATAACTGATATACAGATCATAACAAATCAACGTCGATATTTCACTTTTAAGTAACGTGTTTCTCTTAATCTTCAAATACTATACACTTCTAAAAACCTACCTACACAGGCTATAAATTTTGTTAAAATTTACCAAAAATGCTACGTTCAAGTCTATGCGCTAAGAAATGTTGACGTTCAAAAATAAGTCATGTTAGAATAAATGTGAGCTATAAACAAACCGAAATCCGTTTATCCATGTTTAATAACAGGCGTTACAATGGTAAATGTTAATCATTAAAAAGCAAGGATGACATAAATATTATTATTGAAGTATTATTGAAGTTTATTATTGAAGTACTGGACACGATGAAAACAGATAATATATTAATTTAGTTTAATCGTTTATGTTTTCTTTCTATTTATTAAACGAGGATTATTATTTTTCAATATATTCTCCTTCAACTTTAAAGCACTTGGATCAGTGATGCTGAAGTACCACTATATATTTGTAATAATTTTTCTTAAGATTTTCAAAGTATTGCTTCGTTGCTGCAATAAGTTCCTCATCCGACCTAAATCTTTTTCAGCAAGGAAAAGTTTGGGCTTCGGGAACATGTGGGAGTCAACTGGGGCTAGATCTGACGAACAGGCTCTAAAATTTCAACTGATCCAATTTTTCACGTTACAATGGCAGTTGTAATGTTTTTGTCAAGCAAGTGAACTTTTTGTAGATCATTAGAGGTCAGTTTTTAGAAATCACTTTCTTCAACTTGTCTGATAGAACGGTATAATACGGTTTTGGTCCTTTGTCAATTACTTTATCACTCGATGAATATGGTTCTTTGAATATGTGGTATTATGGGTCCACTGTTTAGATTGCCAAACACACTGATGAAACTAGGTTTCATCAAACGTAAAAAAAAAATTCGCAATAATTAGCTTGGTTCGTGTTATATGGCTTCAAATGATGTTGGCATTCTTTCATGATTTTGATAACAATTCAAAACACGTGGCATTCATTTTGCTGACAACGCGGAAATATGCAATTCTTCTTTTAAACTGCAATTTAGTGGTTCAGTCAATATGCTCATGATGGAAGAGATCTATTGAATGCTGCGAGGGTTATCAAACTTCCACTGAGGAGGGTAGTGGCTTTTATCGAGTTCATTAGATTAACAGAGTGGAACTGGGAGGTCTATTGGGGATAGTACAAAGAGCAGTGTGCTCAAGTGGCTGGACGTGCTGGCATCCAACCCAAAACAGAAGAAGAAGATGCTCATGATGTGAATTCTGCGATTGTTCAAAACGGCATCGTTAACTTTCATCGATAATTTTCACAGTTGTAGTCTTTATAGTCCTGGTCGCACATTAGTTTAGATGCTTATATTAACAGGCCAAACTGGCGCAACATAGCGATAAATGGTAGTTTTTTAAGGGCCATCGTCGGCTCAATTGATTGCATATCAAACATATTTTAGATGCGTTTAGTCCTTTAAAAAATTAATATCGGATTGCACCACGAATTGCCTATTATGCATTTACACAGTATTCAGATTGCTCTAATTTTCAATTAAATGTTAGAAAATTACAATATTTCACCTGTCATTATAAGAAAAGATGTCAAAGTTAGAATGTAGTGCCTAGTTTTTTAAAAAGCATTTATTTATTACTTTTCTATACAAGGTTGCCGCTGAATAGCGCACCAGCTATGCAAATCCGTAGGATACGTATAAATGTCCAACGGAAAATCAAAAAGAAGTTTCTTTATAATTCATCAAAAATTTCCAAATTTTTAGGCCCAAAATGTAGTTAAAGTCGGTCCATATCTTTATTTAACATTTATTGGTTATAGTTATTTAATATTCTGGTCAATACCTACTTTCGACAATAAGGTCGTATCCATAGATAGTGAATATTACTATTTTCTACCAAAACATTCTGGGCCGTACATATGGTGACTTTTTTTTTTTGTGGATATCGATAACAAGCCTTTATGTCGAATATGTCGACAAACCTGTGTCGCATTAATCAAAATGTCATTAAAAATAAATAGTTTGAACGTTAAACTTCTTTTAAAAGTAAAATTATTATGCTTATAATAAAGCAAAAGTCGTCATAAAATAAAAAGCTTTATGTATTTAACGCGTTCAATGCGAGAGATACCTGGTTTTTAATTATTTGGATTTTTTGTATGAGGGCATTAGTCACATATACCTTTCACCCCTTTCTTTCTTGGTTACTATACACAACTAGCATAAACTTTGTGACAATTTTTCAAGGCTTACATTTACAATTTTTCTTGATAAAGCTCTATTTAGAAAATAATCATTACTAACTCTAAAATTATGTGAGATAGACATAAACCTATACCTGTACGATGCAAAATATTTATCTACTTACTATGGCGTGCTCCTCTACAGGGTGTTCCATTTACTAAAAATCGATTTTTCTTTAATTAAGGATTACTTAAATAATTAATAAATTTCGAACACCCTGTAAGAGGTTTCTTAAATGTTTCGACATTACTCGGCATCCTATATCCTTCGCTATCTCCAGTAGAAATATGAAGTGGTGTAGATTAAATACGTCAAAAATATATGGTTCTAAAGAGTACATTGAAAAAAAAAATCACAGAAATAAAAATAATTCAAAATCGGTTAATTTTCTGCAAAAGAAACCTTAATGTAAAGCAAATAAATAAAACACACATAAGATGTTTTAGATTTACACTTTATTAATAAAATAATGACAGCTGTTTCGCTAACACAGTAGCTTCTTCAAATTCAACTTAAGACTAAAGATACATACAAGATACAGCGCTAATCAGGTAGTTGACACAAGTTAAAATTCTAGGAACTATTACATTTATATTTTGCTTTTTGAAAACTATACCATGTCCTACTTGTGTGAGGTTTAAGTATAAAAATATAGTATAAGCAACTAGGAAAGAATATTTCAATGGGTGAACAGATTTAACAGTGGGGATGAATTCAAGTCTAATTTATCGTTTAGTAACATTTCTGAGTTTTTAAGTTTATTAATTTCTAAAGACTCTAAACAATTTAGTTTTCTACCTTTATTTTCTATATGTATGATATCGAATTGTAAATTAAATTCGTGCTCATTCTCTACTAAATTATTAGAGTAGGTTGAGTCAGTTTTCTTATTGATATAAGAATGATAGTGGTCTTGGATTAGTTTTTTAAACGTTCTACCTGTCTGTCCAATATATGTTTTGGTACATGATCCGCATGATAACTTAGAGACTCCTAACATTTGGAATTTACTGCAAGTGAGAATTAATGAATATTAAATCACATTCTTACATGTAAATGTCGACTTATTTAATGCGTATAAATCTACAATCCGTCAAACTAAGTTTGTACTAGTATGCAGAACACACTCTTTCGCGACAACGAACTTCCTGGTACTTCCTTAGAGACTCCTGATTGATTGTCTTTGGTAGTTTTTTCTTTATTATTTTTAATATATTTGGCCAGATTATTATTAGTTTTATAAGCAATATTAACGTTTTCTTTTTTAAGGAATTTTTATAATTTAAGTTGCTGTTGAACTATGTAAGTAAATGATTTAAACTGTAATGTAATAGTTCCTAGAATTTTAACTTGGGTCAACTACCTGATTAACGCTGTATCTTGTATGTATCTTTAGTCTTAAGTTGAATTTGAAGAAGCTACTGTGTTAGCGAAACAGCTGTCATTATTTTATTAATAAAGTGTAAATCTAAAACATCTTATGTGTGCTTTGTTTATTTGTGATATGGATTTACATCAAGGAAGGGTCGAAACAATTAAAGACTTAATGTAAAATGTTATAGTGCTTTACAAGGAATCTAAAGGAGCACTAAAAAGTATAACATTCCATTTAAAATATCAAAGTGTGACTTCCGGTATAACCGAAAGTGGTTCATGAGCGTAAATATTTTATTTTAACACATCAAGTATCAAGATTACGTGCCACAAATTTTCAAAAGTGTCCTAAGGCATTAACATAGAAAACTTCTAACTGAAAAACCCTGTATATATATTATTTGTCAACGTATTTAATATAAATATTCAAAGATAATTGCAAAATTAAGGGACAAACCGGAAAAGGTAAATTAATTGAATTTAGTATTGTTAGTGAAGGGGAGTTCCTCACCGAACGGATTCCGTGACATGTATGTTAAGTGGAAATTATAAGCCTTGGCCCAAATTAATGGAAAACGTAGTTAATGGCGTTCCGCATAAAATATTTACATGAGTAAGTGTTGTCTCTAATCAGGATTTACATTCAATGAAATTCGATATATTCTTTACATCCGAAATTAAGTTTTAGAATGGGAATGAATTTCGCCCACTGCTTTTAGTATTACCAATAACTTTAATCAAAAATACTCACTCTTCTTCGGTCGTTCAATACATTTATTTACTGCTTTGAAAACTGATACCAAAGTAACATAAAAAATGGTTAATAAAACTTTAAGATAGATCAATAACTTTGAGAAGATATCGGTTTGTGGTGTCTAAATACATAAATTTTAAAAGTATTAAGTACTAATTTTATAGATTTTCATATTGTAAAGTAAAATAACATATGCGCTAATTTAGTTTCGCTTCATTTATTCAAAATTAAAGTAAAAAAAAATAATGAATTTGTATACCTTTTTGAAATTTCCCCATAAAGAGGCAGTCGTTAACTGTTGACACTACACTTTGTTGCGTATCTGACAAGCAGTTCCGTTTCTCGCCTCAATTATTACTTAGCAACCATTGTAATGTCAGGCACAATGACTATTTCTTGCCTTTGTCATCATGAAATGAAATAATAATTTAATACCAATAAAATTTGATTGAACTACTGTACGTAATACGTTTTTGATAAAGATATTATCGTTATAGAATCACTACAGCACAAATTCATACGGAAATTAGATAAATCTACTAAAAGCATATGTGCAAGCATATCTAATATAATAGATTTGCTATAGAATACAAAAAATTCCTGAAATTATTATTATATTATTATTATAAACTTTATAATTAAAGTTGTTAACTTTAGAATATTAAATTTTAGAATTTTCTTTAATTGATATGCATGTACAGTTGCTGTCAATAAAAATGGAACAACTCTTATCACAGATTTTTTTTAAATTCTAGCTGCTTGATTGTGTTTTATTAGTATGCCATGTTACAACATTGAATATTCGGCATTTTCCAAACAATTCTAAATTAGAAATGATACTTGAATCGATTCTGCCTTTACTTGATGTAAATCCATATCAAATGATAAAAACACACAAAATGTTGTATGTATTAGATTTACACTATATTTAATAATATTTAATTATATATAACAGCTGCTTTCCCGTACAACGATTTCTTCAGATATAACAAGCGGTACTGTAAAACATTTTACTTAAACGTATATATTTTTTATTTTATGACTTAGTGGTATTCTCAGAAATTTGAAACCGAAATATTTTTACCCGCCTCTTTTAGTATAAGGTATACATAGATAACATAAGTTATATTATGAGTGACACATAACTAACAAAATATGTCAATCAAAAATAGGAAATAAGTTCAACAGAGGGGAGGAATTAAGCTCTGTTTTGTCATTTAATGACAAAACAGAGCTTAATTCCTCCGTTATATACGTTTAAGTAAAATGTTTTACAGTACCGCTTGTTATATCTGAAGAAACCGTTGTACGGTGAAACAGCTGTTATATATTATTAAATAAAGTGTAAATCTAATACAACATTCTGTGTGTTTTCATCATTAGAAATAATACGTTAAACTAATTCTACCGCATATAATGCAGTAACGAAAGGTGGAATAATCGCGAAAATAGACGATGGGTGGTTGGTGAGGTAAACAGCGGTATTTTACAATGTGAATAAAAACTCAATTTCAAACATTTTAAGAGTACGACGAAACCATGGAACAATGAATAAAAATCCAGGTGCAGGACGTCCGAAAAAGTCATCTGCTGAACAGGTTGCTGCTTTGATTAATAATTAAAGAGCAAATCTATTTTCAACACACATTTCCCAGCATCATGTTGTACGGGCAGTCGCAGAGTAACACAATCTGAATTAAAATGCCACGCAGGAACGAAAATATTATTAAGCGACAGACATAAAGAATCAAGAGTGGAGTTTGCTTTAGAACACATAGCTCATGATGAAGAATTTTGGAATCGTGTAATTTTTAGTGATGAAAAGGTTTTCCAATCCTCAAATAGTGGCTATATGCGCGTCTATCGTCCTCCAAATACACGGTTGGACGAGAATGATGTAAATAGAAGTGGTCGTTTTTCTGTAAATATCTGGATATCGGTGCAGGGACTTGGAATTCTATTGGCTAAAGATTTAATAGTGAAGCATATATCAGAATTTTAGAAAATGTTATTTTTTCTTCTGTTGAGCTTCTTTTCTCTAACAATGTTTGTATCTTCCAACAAGATAACTGCTCAGTGTATAAATAACTCTCGTGTAGTCACCGAATGCTTTCGGGCATATAATATTAATGCTCTCAACTGGTATGGTAAAAGCCTAAATTTGAATGCAGTAGAAAATTTTTGGCGATGTTAGTTAAACAAATTAATGGAAAACGTAGTTAATGGCGTTCCGCATAAAATATTTACATGAGTAAGTGTTGTCTCTAATCAGGATTTACATTCAATGAAATTCGAAATATTCTTTACATCCGAAATTAAGTTTTAGAATGGGAATGAATTTCGCCCACTGCTTTTAGTATTACCAATAACTTTAATCAAAAATACTCACTCTTCTTCGGTCGTTCAATACATTTATTTATTGCTTTGAAAACTGATACCAAAGTAACATAAAAAATGGTAAATAAAACTTTATTACCGATAAGATAGATCAATAGCTTTGAGAAGATCTCGGTTTGTGGTGTCTAAATACATAAATTTTAAAAGTATTAAGTACTAATTTTATAGGTTTTTGTATTGTAAAGTAAAATAACATATGCGCTAATTTAGTTTCGCTTCATTTATTCAAAATTAAAATAAAAAAAATAATGAATTAGTATCCCTTTTTGAAATTTCCCCATAAAGAGGCAGTCGTCAACTGTTGACACTACACTTTGTTGCGTATCTGACAAGCAGTTCCGTTTCTCGCCTCAATTATTACTTAGCAACCATTGTAATGTCAGGCACAATGACTATTTCTTGCCTTTGTCATCATGAAATGAAATAATAATTTAATACCAATAAAATTTGATTGAACTACTGTACGTAATACGTTTTTGATAAAGATATTATCGTTATAGAATCACTACAGCACAAATTCATACGGAAATTAGATAAATCTACTAAAAGCATATGTTCAAGCATATCTAATATAATAGATTTGCTATAGAATACAAAAACCTCCAGAAATTATTATTATATTATTATTATAAACTTTATAATTAAAGTTGTTAACTTTAGAATATTAAATTTTAGAATTTTCTTTAATTGATATGCATGTACAGTTGCGGCCAATAAAAATGGAACAACTCTTATCACAGATTTTTTTAAAATTCTAGCTGCTTGATTGTGTTTTATTAGTATGCCATGTTACAACATTGAATATTTGACATTTTCCAAACAATTCTAAATTAGAAATAATACGTTAAACTAATTCTACCGCATATAATGCAGTAACGAAAGGTGGAATAATCGCGAAAATAGACAATGGGTGGTTGGTGAGGTAAACTGCGGTATTTTACAATGTGAATAAGAACTCAATTTCAAACATTTTAAGAGGACGGCGAAACCATGGAACAATGAATAAAAATCCAGGTGCAAGGACGTCCGAAAAAGTCATCTGCTGAACAGGTTGCTGCTTTGATTAATAATTCAAGAGCAAATCTATTTTCAACACACATTTCCCAGCATCATGTCGTACGGGCAGTCGCAGAGTAACACAATCTGAATTAAAATGCCACGCAGGAGCGAAAATATTATTCAGCGACAGACATAATGAATCAAGAGTGGAGTTTGCTTTAGAACACATAGCTCATGATGAAGAATTTTGGAATCGTGTAATTTTTAGTGATGAAAAGGTTTTCCAATCCTCAAATAGTGGCTATATGCGCGTCTATCGTCCTCCAAATACACGGTTTGACGAGAATGATGTAAATAGAAGTGGTCGTTTTTCTGTAAATATCTGGATATCGGTGCAGGGACTTGGAATTCTATTGGCTAAAGATTTAATAGTGAAGTATATATCAGAATTTTAGAAAATGTTATTTTTCCTTCTGTTGAGCTTCTTTTCTCTAACAATGTTTGTATCTTCCAACAAGATAACTGCTCAGTGTATAAATAACTCTCGTGTAGGCACCGAATGCTTTCGGGCATATAATATTAATGCTCTTAACTGGTATGGTAAAAGCCTAATTTGAATGGAGTAGAAAATTTTGGGCGATGTTAGTTAAACAAATTCGAAAGGCAAGTGCAAGACCAAGAAACGTTGAAGGTTTGTTGGAAGTTATAAATAATGCTAGGAGAAGAAATAGCCGAAGAATGTTGTCCCATATTATAGGGATTGATGTTTAGAGGATTAGGAGAAGTCATAATGGCGGGGTGACTAAGAATTAATTGTCTTTTTTTATTGCAAATTAAAGAATGTTATGTAGTAGCGTTTGTTATGTAATTATTAACAATATTATTTACTCTAGTGTTATCATTTAAATATGCTACAAAACTATCCCTTTTTTTACCAGAAACGAAAATGTTACAATTACACTAGGCAACAACAACTGTCCCTTTTTTTTGGTCATAACTGTACATTACATATGCATTTGCATTAGCTACTACATATAATAGGGTAGTTTTTTAATGTCGCTACTTTTAAGCTGTAATTTAAGCATTTATTGCGCTAGGAATACAGTCTTAACATGAGTAATTTTATATAACGCAACTTCTTAAGAATTACAATTTTCTAACTCAAAATAAGTATCCCTCAATTAAAATACAATTAACCAAATTGCTCACATTCAATGAGAAACAAAGCCCCAGTTTATATAAATTTATTTGCAAAGCTTAGCAAATGCTATAACTAAAGATGCACATTTGCGAGCAGACGCAGCGTCAGTGGAAGGGGCTTGGGTTGCATGCCCATCTATTATAACATATTATACGAGGATTGTTCGGAAACTATGTGGCCTAACACAGCGATGGCACGAATTCGCAGGAATTTTCTTTACCATTCTGTAGAATCATCCTTTAATAGGTCAAATATGACAGAACAGAGCGATCCGTTAAATACTCTTCTTTTGACAGTACGCCAAAAGTGAACGCCTTGTAAGGACTTACGCCATTTCATTACCGCCAATGAAACCTGTGTCCACTATTACATTCCCGAAACTAAAGAATAATCTAAGCAAAGGACAACAAAGGTTCTCCGCCACCAAAGAAAACAAAAACGGTTTTGTCAGCAGGAAAGGTGATGGCAACTGTTTTTTGGGAATTCTCATGGAATTATCTTGGTCGACTACTTAGAAAACGGGAAAACAATAGATGCGGAGTATTATGCCAATTTGTTACAACAATTAAGCGACAAAACCAAAGAGAAACGGCCTCATTTGGCAAAGAAGAAAGTGATTCTTCATCACGATAACGCACCTGCCCATAAATATGTGATTGCAATGACAAAAAATTATGAATTTGGATTTTAGTTAGTGCCTCATTCACCCTATTCCCCAAATTTAGCCCCCAGTGAATATTATCTCCTTCCAAACCTGAGAAAATGGTTCGGCGGAAAGAGATTTTCGTCTAATTTCGAGGTAATCACTGCTGTAAGTAGAGGGCTTGAGTTCATCGACTTACAATGAAGGCACTACTAATTTGGAATATCGTTTGAATAAGTCTGTTGAGCGAGCAGAAGACTATATTGAAAAATAAAATATTTTTTGTTAAAAAACTTGCGTTTTCTTTGTTAGGCCACATAATTTCTAAACCATCCTCGTATATGTTATATTTGCCCAGTCTCAAGCCGACTGCGATATAGTATAGTTATTTCGTGTAAAGTGAAAAATAATAAATCAATAATGTCGAAAGCTATAAAGAGACCGTTCTACCACGAAGCACAGAAATTAATTAGTAGATTTCCGGATTGAGTTTACTTTGGTACTACGATAAAATATAAAGCTTGTGAAATACCGCTCTCATGTATAACAAAATAAAACGGACAAAGGCATGTGAATAGTGCAAAGCATATATGGAAAAAAAATGGTGACGTATTTCTGTTTGAATGTAACTTTAATGTTATGTGTCGTTGACTTTAGTACAGAGGAAAGCATTACGCTCATTTTGAAAAAAATACGGAAAATGAATATTACCTAGCCGGACAATATTACAAAGGTTTGTACCATCCATCCATTCACGGAAGATATTTAAAATGGTAAGTATTCCGGTAGTATTGCCATTACAATTTTCTCATTATTCTGTTGGTTATTATCGTATTCTTCAAGATAAATTAGTAATTCGTTCAATGTCAGAATAATAAAGAAGAGATGAATCTTATATTTACATCAAACATCCTTGTTTTAGAAGAGCAAATTTTAGAATTTTGCAACGAAAAAATTGCTAAACATAATCATTACCGGATTATGTGTACTACAAAATCAATATACCAAAATAAATAATGTTACAACCTAAATGATAGTCCATCATCTGGAAATTTAGTAAAACTGCACCTGCAAGTCGCAGACTCTTAGTGTAGTTTCTGTCAATTTTCTATACACATGATAATTTAGAACTTTTCTATTAAACAGCTTATTAAACATACTTTTACTTTTATAAATCGGTTGCTGAAGGCCATGATGTCATATTAATATAAGAGCGGAGTTTCTAATGTTATCTACCTAACTATGAAGGCAATATGCTGTGACAACAATTAACTTACGTTAAGTTTCTGTGATATTTTATAGTGTCATCCGCAATTTTGTTCGAATCTCTTAACACTTGTTATTTTTACATTCATTTAAAGAAGAGACAAACTCGAGTACGGAAGTGTTATGAAATTTTTATCAAAAGAAGACAGTAGCCCGAAAAATATTCATGAAATAATGATGGCAGTGTATGGAGAAGATAACCAGTAATATTTCCAAGTCGAATTTTAGTGTAAGAAGTTTAAATGGGGCAGAGAATCCATTCATAATGACCCAAAGTGTGGAAGCACGAACTGAAAGAAATAAACAACAAAGTTGAAGATTTGGTACTGACCGCCGAGTAAAAGTTTCAGTTGTTGCTAATAAGAATATCAGAAACGAATGTTTTTAAAATTCTACACTAAAATTTGGGAATGAACAAAATGTCGGCATGATGGATTCCCAGGCTGCTCAGTCCCGATCAAAAATTTTGTAGATGGCAAATTTGTGAAGAAAATTTGACTGTTTTATCTCAAGATGAAGACTTTTTAACTAGAATTGTAACTGGGCATGAAACTTTGGTACACCACTGAGACATTCCCATGAAACAAAATGCAGTGTTCATAAGAGCTCTCCATAGCCAAGAAGGCTAAAAACGCAATTTTCTGCGGGAAACGTTATGGCCACAGTTTTGTGGGGCGCAGAGGGAGTATATGATAAAAGATACAATTAAGAACTTGAGCACTGCTATACGCGAAAGAAGATCATACAAATTTGCTCAGAAAGTTCTGCTTCTACACGACAATTGCAGCGTGCAAAATGCACAAATTGTTCAAACAGTAAACAATGAATGCGGCTTTGAGGAATTACAACATCCACCCTACTGTCCAGACCTCGCCCCGTGTGACTATTATCTCTTTTTAAAACTCAAAAACACTTTAGAGGGCGTTGACCTTTATCGAATGACGACGTGGAAAACGCAGTGCGATCGTATTTTGTGAAATTACAAAAATAGTTTTTCTTCGAACACATAGCGTTATTAAAGGAACCCTTGAATAAGTATGTTAGTGTTAATAGTTCTTACATTGAAAATAACTTTTTGTTTTCTAACTCGTCTCTTTTACAGCTAGCTAAATAACATAAAAAACTCCCTCGTACCGACATCTGTTGTATAATACATGAATTTTTAACAAAATAACATTAGAATGTCATACTGTATCTGTCCTTTTTCAAAGACGCTGGATATAAATGTGTTATCTTATTTTTCAATTGATGTTTGTGGACGCACTTCTTTATGCTGCCAAGAAGCTGAATATAATTCAAGCGACTGGTTCCTTGTTTACTAATTAATCGAATTCGTCTATCCATAAATTTAGCGAACCACTTTTCAACAGTAATTTTTTATGTACATTATTGAGAAATAGTTTCTTAATGTTCTTGATGCCGATCGGAACGATTGAACATTTTCGAAATACCTACCGTGTAACGAGGTGAAAATGTAATATGCCATGTTCGTACTCAAAGGGCGATTTTCCTTTCAATGGCCGCAGACACTCCCCCGCTTTGAACTTGTGTAAATGACGTTACGTGTATTACCACTTCCACTGACTTTTTATAACAAATTACAGTCGCCATACAAAAGCGTACACACATTTGCAGTGACCTCATACTAGCTCACTCTTCAGTTTTGTTTATTTCGTTTATACATATAGCATTAAAAATCCAAGCTATTTATATTGAAAAGTAGATAATCTTTTTATTTTTAAGACTTTAAATATTGCTTTCTGACCTTCATTTATCTAATTCGAATTGCGAAACTGTGTATTTCAAATACACGAACAAAAAAAAAACCTAAAAATGCAACTCTTGAAAGTAGAACCAAGTTTATTGCAAGTGCCATTGGCCCACTATTTAATGTCTATTCTCACTATAGATAGTTCACGTTTACGATGCGGTGTATATTCTTATGGGGATATATACACCTCCCACAGAGATTCGAAATCACTGCCTTTGATAGCTTAGTTGTTATAGCAATGGTCCGACAAGCCAAGCACGTGGGTTCGAATCCTATTTTCCTATTTTTTTCTATAAAAAAATTCGAATAAATTAGCGTCATTATATGTAGATAGCATATTTACATTTAAATTACTTCGCGAAAAATTCAACAAATTTACACACATCTGTAGTTTATTTTATTTAAATTATTTGTATACCATTTCAATTTTAGTAAGAATTGGCGAATTTGCACTACCACTTATTAATTATTTTAAGTTTTCTTCAGTTAACCTGTTTCGTTTTGGAGTTAATAAATCTTTTAGATGTATAAATGTCCTTTCTCACCCCCACGAAGGAGGATATAGTGTTTGTGTTTCTATAATGTGGAATGCTCACGGGTTAGTTTGTCTTAATGTGTGTGTAGATATCCTTATTTCTATAAAATATTAAATAAACATCTTGTTTCAGTCTAGAACCAAATTCGACACAAATAGTTTCTATTTAGAGTTACACTGAATTTATTTCCATCATGCCTTCCGATAGAGGTATATTTTATTATAAAAATATGCCCCTTTCTATTTTCCAAACATCTAAATAAAGGTGTTAAAGAACGGGGTCTTCTAATTGCTTTACAATCTGAAAACACAATTGAGAGCCTTAATTTGGTAATATCAAAGATAAAATAATATGAACCAGAAAGTGGGTATATATGAAATTAATTGCCGCGATTGTAATTTAAAATATATAATCCAAACAAACCGCTCAACAATAATCCTTTATAAAAAACATATATCGCATATTAAATTCAATATACCGGAAAAATAGAGCGTTACCTGTCATATAATAGAAGCGGATCATAACATCACTGTAGATTGCTTAAAACTTATTAAAAATACAAGTATTCCGAAGGAGTTGGACATATACGAAAGCATTCATATCGTTAAAAACAAAATAAGATTTTCAACGCGGATAATGGACCATTGTCTCTTCGAAATCTTAGAAAAGAGGTAGGTAACGAGGATGTGAGGACGAACACGTGTCCCATTTCTGAAGAGGGGTAAATTGGGCTAATTTTAGTTTCTTAAAACTCCTTTCAACGCGTTTCACGATTCTTTGTGTTAGCTTTACTGTGACCCTTATTCAACGCTATGGTTATTAATTTTATCTACTGAGGATGGCAACATAGATGTCGAAATACTCATTTATAATACGATATAACCACAATCTGCAGAGAAAGACTTTTCCTAATCGAATTGCTAATAAGATTGAAAATTGCTTGGGCCCGTGAACTCATCATGTAATCATTATGCGAAGTAATATACTGTATAAAAATGTAATTATTTAAACGAAATTAAAACGGTGAATAACGTACCATTTCTATAATTGGCGATGAATGAACAATTGATGATGGCTTTATACTTATACTTACAGCTATAGATGGGTAAAACAATTACAAATATTAAAATATTGACGTCTCGTTCAGTGTATGCGTGAAAACCTTAAGATCACCATGAAACAACATCCAAACAATATAATAAAATTGAACATTGCGTATTCATATACAAGTTTATCACATGCATATGGAAGTTTATCATATGCATATGAAAATAAACTAAAGCGAACGAAGTGAATCAAGGAACGAAATGTATTGGTGAACGAAATATATTGGTCAATGAGTAAATCAAATACGAATCACCCATTGTCATGACGACCATATTCATACATTTACTAAATGAACGAGTGAACTAAGTTGCCTAAACCTCGAGAGTCGAATCTCTTGTTCATAATAAAGATTCGAGTCACTGATTCACTTCGTTCGCGAACGACACATCTCTACTTATTGCACGACTGTTAACAATACGCCGCGAACTATTTCGTTTCATATGTCCGAAGTAGTTTATCTAGTTAGTGCTTGGAAATCATTCTTTTTAACAGTTTGTTCACGAACTACACATCTCTAAAGTGAAGCAGTTTTGCAGGTGTAAAAGCAAGAGTCGTCTATCGCTGGTAATTACAACTGCAGAACAAATCTTGTGGAACTGCACTGGAATACAATAAAATATGCCCCTTATTAGATCTGTCACCGTACAAATACCATGTTTTTGTATCAATTTGCAGATGAGTGTGAAATTCGAAAATTTTGGGCAAAAGTAGTTAGATTGTCATAAAATGATTGCTTTAAGTAGAATTAAGTCTCGATAATCTTGGCAATTAGCGTAAATGCCTGGGGAGAGCTATTTAAAAATTCTAATATGAAGTCCAAGTACTTTAAAATTCTACGACAGTTGTTGACAGGAATAATTCAAATTTATTCAAATTTCAAAAATTATTTAATTTAATAACAATAGTAACATTACTTCATTAACTACTTGCTAATAGGGCAGGGCGAAATATCGATACATCGTCCAATACCCGATACCATAACTGGTATCGATTCACCGATATCTCAGATAACGAAGGTATCGATTCTAAGGTATCGATTCCAAAGTATACATTCCAAAGTATTGATTCCAAAGTACCGATTCCAAAGCATCGATACCTATCGATACTTTACCGATTCCAGTACTCGCTAAGTATTGATGTATCGGGTTAGCGATGTATTGAGTAGCGATGTATCGGGTAGCAATGTATTGAGAGCTTACTTTTGTGCATTTTTTTAAATGTACATAAAGGATGCAATAACTTTTTAAGTAAAGAATTTTTAAGTATGTATGAATTATATATATTATGTAGTATATATTTCAAAGGATGTTGTTAAATTTTACATTATGCTTAGCAAATTTCCATATTATAACATAAACATAATAACTATAATTATTACAAAAAAAAAAACTAAATATCACAATATTGAAAATTTCATACCATAGACATGGTAGAATCGGTAAATTAATTTTATATCTCTTGAAACCGATATCAAACAATCGATACCTAGAAAACGGGTTATGAATACTGATTCCTAGGTATCGAATCAAGGTATCGATTCCAAGGTATCGATTCAAGGTATCGATTCCAGAGTATCGATTCCAAAGCATCGATATCTATCAATACTTTACCGATTCCAGTACTCAGAATCGATACCGTGCACAGACCCGATGCATCGCTAAGAATCGATACCTCCATTGGTATCGCTACCAGATACCGAAAACGTCGGTATCGCCCAGCCCTACTTGCTAATAGAATACACATTAAAAGTGTCTTGGCTTTTTAAGAACTAGACCTGCATCACACAAAGGGGACGTATTTATTGCGTTTCCTTCGGTTATTTCAGACACATACCATTCAGAGAGGTTTGCACGACAGGCGTAGTCGAGGTACCAACAGCATTCTTATATCTTGCGATATCTCATTTGCATCTATTTTAAAACGAATAATCGAATAAAACACAGAAAATTGACGCGGCTTTTCCATTTTTATGTGTAACAAACTTCCATCGCTATAGAAATCCATATTAGTTACCGCTTACTTAATTTTTACGAATAATTTGTGAAAGATATAAATGTCATTTTTGACATCAGTATGAAATAAATCCATTTCTTTTTATTTAAAATTCATTAAACTTGCAGTATGAAATAAACCATTGTATTCACCACAAACGAATAGTGCTTTTAAATGTCCTCGCAAGTAATTCCGTCCTCGACTGACGCCTCGACCGTAAACAACTTTCTCGCTCTTTAAAATATCACTTTTCCTTCTTGATAAATAAAATTGTAATAATTGTAATTTGACAAAATGCAAAGATATGTCAATTAATGTTTTTATTAGCTATATTTAGATGCCACCATTTTATTTTTTCCGTCGGCCTTAAATAATTTATGACGTCATTGATAATTTTGTTAAAGGTCAGCCCCATTTTTTTTATAGATTTTGAAAACTTTTACAATTCTTTATTCGATTATGTAAAAATTTTTTGTAATTCTAAGTTTTATTGTTGACATTTTCAGTATCAAATTTATAGCAAATGCTTAAAATGTTTCCCTTCATTTTGTTGACAAAATCCTAAGCGACGGTAAATTCCATTTTGCACATTCTGTAAATTTTGGGAGTGATTAGTCTGGTTTCGTAGATGATGCTTTGTCGTAAAACATACAAATTTTCCGGTTGTGTCGCATAGACTTTTGATTTTAAGTATCTCCACAAGAAGAAGTCCAACGCGGTTAAATCTGGCGATCTAGCGGGCCGTTCAATTGCCCCTCCTCTTTAAATCCATCTTTTAGGGAATTTATTATTGAGGTATTGCCTTACTGGTAGCGTGTAATGCGGAGGAGCACCATCCTGTTGATACCAAGTTCTACGATCTGGCAAAGGTGGATCCTCATTATTTGGAAAAAGAACCGGCAAAACGGGTACCAATTCATTCCTCAAAAAATTCAAGTACATTTCTCCAGTCAGGTTTCCATTAAAGAAAAAGTGGTTCCACAATGCGATCGCCGATAATCCCTGCCCATACATTTAGTTTTTGCGGGTATTGGGTATGTCTCTCTTGCATCCAATGAGGATTATCAGTCGACCAAAATCGGCAATTTTGTCTATTCACAGTGCCATTCAATGTGAAAGTAGTTTCGGCAGAAAACAAAATTTTAAAGAGAAATAGAGGGTCATTATCACAAATTTGTATCAACCGTTCACAATATTCCAAACGCCGATCAAAATCGTCCTGAGACAACTAAATTCATTTTATAGGGATGATACTTTGATTTATGCAAAAGTTTCCCAACTCTACCCCTTGCTATGTCAAATTCTCGACTAAGTTGCCGTATGCTTGTGTGAGGACGTTCTTAAACTGTTAACAAAATGGCAATTTGAGTGTCTAGGGCCGTTGATAGACGTCCACTTATTGGTTTATCTCGAACGAATCCTTCCAAAAATTTTCTGTGAATTTTATTTACAGTTGAAAAACGGGATAGGGTCCAGTTCATGCGTTTCATTAAACAACTCCGCGACTCTCCTAACATTTCGAGGTCTATCTCCAAACCCAATCATCATTAGCACCTCAATGCGTTCCCGTTCAGATAAATGCATCTCAGAGAATGAATAATTAAAACACTTTACACCAACAATTAGGATTAAATAAAAATGTTGTGATTCGGATTATTTACAATCTGTCCAAAAATTAATTTGTCACTTTGGGAATGACAGAAAGTTGAAAAATGATTACTCAAAATTTTACTAATGTAACATACCAAAATCTTTACATCATCGAATAAAAAATTGTAAAAGCTTTCAAAATCCATAAAAAAAGGGGTTGACATTTAAAAAAATTATCAATGCCGTCATAACTTATTCAAGGTCGACGGAAAAAAAATGGTAGCATCTAAATATTGCTAATAAAAAATATTAATAGACCCGTCTTTACATTTTCTCAAATAATGGACAATAACGTTACCACAGGCTTGTGTCCATACTTTATGGACGCTTTGTATACAAGATCTACCGTATCGTTATGTTCAAATTTTAGGAGTGTAAAGTAGACTTCATTTCAACTAACAAAAACGCTAAACTTGCATATCCACTTTTATCTGTTTCAAAGTTACAGATCTATGAATGTGATTGTCAGATCATGAAAAGAATGTTATCCTAAAGTCAATACAAATTGATTTTATTAAAAAAAAAATTATACGATTCAATAACAGGCCGTGATTATTAACGTCTCATAATCAAATGTTATCCCAAAATAAATAAGCACCGTGTCGTAGTGCATACAGTAATTTCTTGGAGATCCACAAAAAGGAAATTGAGTTATGATAAAGAAGGTTCTTACTTATTTCGTAAGTGCTGAACCATGAATATCATACAATAAACAAATGTTCAGATGACTGCTAACGTGGCATTTTTTAATAAAGCATTACATTACGTTTCAGTTCATACAACAGCTTATCAGTAAATGGACGCGTTTTCTTTGTTCAAAATGCCTTACCGATGTTCTTCTCAAGAGTATGCGGACATGCATTTTGTGTATGGCTACTGTAACGGCAGTGCACGTCAAGCAGTTATTGAATACCGACATCGGTTTCCCGATAGGTGGATTCCTCATTACAGAACGTTTCTGGAAGTACACAGACAATTTCGGGAATGCGGACTGCGTGATTATCTCTTCGACCGAGGAGTAAATTTGCCAGCAGATTTAGAGGAAGAAGCAGTAGCTATTGTTACAAGGGATCCATCTCTCAGTGTACGTCGAATCGCTAGACAACTAGAAGTGCCACGAACGACAGTTTGGCGAATTTTAAAACGTGATGGCTTATATCCATATCACTATCGCAGGGGACACGGTTTGCTTGAGGCAGACCACTATGGTCGTCTAGTTTATTCTACCTGGATATTAAGACAGTCACGGCTTCATTTTCAATTCTGCAGAACAGTCCTCTGGACAGATGAACCTACGTTCACGAGAAGTGGTGATTCAAATCTGAGAAGCATGCACAGGTGGTCATCAGAAAATCCCAAAGTTATACGCCCATCTAAACTTCAACATGAATATTCTATTAACGTTTGGGCGGTCCTAATCGATGACTTGTTGATTAGTCCTGTTGTTCTTCCTTGGAGGTTAAATGCCGACAATTATCTTCAATTTCTTATTGACGAACTGCCAGGTCTATTAGAGGATGTCCCACTGAATGTTCGACGAGACATGTGGTTTCGCATGGATGGGGCACCACCAAATTTCGGATTTGCTGTCCGAAATTGGGTTAACGTCAATTATCCAAGATGGATTTGTGGAGGTGATCCTGCTACCCAGATCACCCGATCTTAATCCCCTTGGCTTTTATTTATGAGGGTACATGAAAAATTTAGTCCACGCGCAAGTTTCGAACACAAGAGAAGAGTTGTTGGATCGTATTCACCTGGCTTCCTAGCATATTCGACAAAAAAAGTATGAAATTCGCGTAAGTACTTCTTCTGTTGGCTTACGGACACAAACCTGCATTAAACAAGGAGGTGGACATTTCGAAAATATTATTAATTGAACTTTTTTAAATAAAATCACTTTTTATTGAGTTTAGGATTACATTTCTTCATGATCTGACAATCACAGTCATAGATCTGTAACTTTGAAACAAATAAAAATGGATATACAAGTTTTGCGTTTTTGTTACTTGAAATGAAGTCAACTTTACACTTCTAAAATTTGAACACAACGATACGGGACACTTTGTATATGTAGATGTTGGTAATGTAACCTAATGGATTGTGGTAATAAAGTTAGTTGTAATAAAACTGGGTGTCGCTTTTTCAATACAACATGGCGCTGTGAAAAAAGTAAAAAAAAGAATCGAAAATTGGAAGAAAATAAAAAAAAAACAATTACTAATTACATGCCATCAAATTGCTACTATAACAAAAATGGATAAAGTGTTGCATCCCATGAAAACAAGCAGAAATAATGGGGAAAACTGGAAACAATGGAAACAGAAACTCTTAACGTACTTGAAAGCGGCAGGAATTAACAAAAAAAGACGAAGATGTGCAATGTGCGCAATTAATGCATCTTATTGGAGATTAAAGCGTACAAGTTTACAATTCATTCACACTAAAAGAGGAAGAAGTAGACAAAATTGATATACTTTTAGAGAAATTCCATGATTATTTTATACTAAAGAAGAATGTCACATTCGATCGTTATAAATTGTTTAAAATGAAGCAAGGAAATGATTCAATTGAGAAATCCGTTACTGATTTACGCAATCAGGCGAAAAAATGTAAATTAGAATTTAGAGAATGTAAACAATTTTGTTAATTCAAATGTATATACATACTAGAATTGGTAGAACAGATTATGTTTAGATCACAAAAATTGTGTTTATAAGTTTTTATAAGGAAAGGGAATGTCATAGATATGTCATAGTTCTATAGATATATAGATGTTGGTAATGTAACCTAATGGATTGTGGTAATAAAGTTAGTTGTAAATTGGATGTCGTCTTTTCTATACAACAAAAATACTATTTACGACCGCTCTCGATTTATATTGAAATAACCCTGTATATTTCAATATTTCTGGTTTGGGAAAGACTACTATTAAACAAAAGACACGTGAGAAACTCGAAATATGAAAATCGTTTCGAAATATTTGATTCAGGCTTCTTTTTACTAATCTGTTTATTCTAACAAACTTTTTTGTTCTGTTTCATCCACAAAACACATTTGATTGCGTAACCAGTTTTTATATCAAGACATAATACACAGATTCTATAAAAAGCAAATCAAAAGATCATGTATTTAGACCGCATTGTTTCTTTCGATTGTAAAATGCGAGGAGGTTGCTACACGCCAAAGATATCTGCACTTCATCATGTTTTCATACCTAGCCGACAGGCAGATGATGAAAGTCAACCGGTACATTCGAAACATGCGTTTCAAAACATTTTAATACCGATGATAATTCTGCAAGATTAAAGTTGCGCCTGTGTAAACATACGTTTTTATTGCGCGCGACTTAATGGACCCTAGCTGTCGGTAACATAAACAAACATCGCACACACAAACGACTTACTAGGACTTCTGCTGCTAGTTCTGTACACATTCATAATTTCAAAATTTCATTAGTATCACTAGTTTATAGCAGGAGGCAATAGAGAACAGTAATAACATTTATTGAAACAACATTGACTCTAATTAATATCTACTTTATGCACAACCTGACGCCTTTATTTTTATTTATGTTGCACAATGATGTGTTAAGAGCCTAGTTTTATCAACACTTGTGTCCATAATTTCAAGCGCTTGCCATTGATGATTGAGATATGAAATATTACATGGTTAACACATACAAGGCCAAACAAAAGTCAAACGGACATATGTAAGAGTGAACATTTTCAAAAATATATTAAGGCCGTTCTTTTACAAACATAAACATCGGTTTCGGAGCGTGTGTAACACTGTAATTTTGTAATTTTCTAAATATGAGTAGCGACAACAACGCACTAATGAGGAAACTAATAGTAAAGACAGACATAAAATTGCTGTAGGTTGTTGATTGTTATGCATAAAAAGAGAGGCCCTAATTAGAAGCAACTTCTACGTGAAATATATCAGGACGAATTGATATATGAGGTTTCCAATAACGTCATTGTATGAGTAATGAAAATGCAAACAAGTTTTAACCCGCAAACACCTCCGATCATCTTAGCTTGCGAAGTTTCATTTTCCTGTGTACCGTCGTTGAGTAACAGGTGAGTTGTTCGATTTCTGAGATGCGTACCACTAACGATCCGTTATGGAATTTTTAACGCTGAAAGTTTACCCGCCCATCGAAATTTACAGGCGCTCGAAAGCTGTTTATGGCAACGTTTGTATGGATATGAACAATGTTGGTCAATGGGTTTGACGTGCAAAACTGTCATAGAGACGAAATGAAGGTGTTTGCCGAAAAGCGATCAGGTCGACCAATATCAGTGACGTATGAAAGAGTGAAGAGTTAAATACAAGTGAATGCATTGATTCAAGGAAATAGTTGAATTACGCAAAAATCAATTGCTCGGGATTTAAGCATTGGTCAAGAAAGGGTCCAGCGCATTGTTCAGACGTTAAATTCAAGAAAAATTTACGTCAGATGAGTTCCATGACAATTAATGGATGTTATGAAAGAACAAAGAAAAAATATTGGACAAGAACTTCTTAATTAGTATCTACGTGAAGCAGGCGAATCTTGGGTTCATCATTATGATCCAGAAAATAAGGGGAAGTAATTGAATCTCGTCGTCCTGATTCTCCACGTGCAATAAAATTCAAAAGAGTTCCATCAGCACAGAAAGTCAGACTCACCACTTTCTGGGATGCAAAGGGAGTCATTCATACCGAATATTTGCTGAAGGAATCAACTAATACTTCAATAAGATACTGCAAAATTTGCAATCATTAAAGAGTAGATAATTAGTACGTAATACGTACTAATTATCGCCTTAAAACTCGTGTACGGTGAATCAATTACGTGAAGCAGCCAAGTTCATATAATAGTAAACTTCTGGGCAACACAAATCCATACAAATAATTACATTAAATATATTTTTTTTAGTCTAAAATTAGACAAAATATTAATTCGAATATCTTCGAAGAAACTTTATATCAATTACAATTTTGTCTGCATTTTAAATTGAATCTGTCTAGTACTAGGTAGTGTCTAGAAGTTACCAAAATGTGACATAAAATAAAATTTCAGAATGTATAGATTTCATTCACCTCCGTAAGTTTTTAAGTGATCCCATTCGAAGATCCCAGAACCTCTGGCTGGAAATAAAAGAATTATTTTGACTTATTTTGTTAATATGTTCGAAACTGTTCGCGATTTAGCTTTAAGCTACTCTATCATGTCAATTCTTCATCCATTTATCTTGATTTCCATTTTTGGAAAGAGCCTGACGACCTTACAAACAAACTATGGTTCATCTGGCTTGCAGCATTCTATGGTCGTTGTTCATTATTGCTTCTGATATTCCAGACTGGCACTGCGTCCTTGGTACTGCTTCCTTCTTTTGGCCGACGCAACAGTGGACGAAACGTTGGCCAAGAAGCAAGCAATGCTGAGAACGAAATTCTAGTTGGGAGAAATTACGAAAAAATATGTTTTCCACAAAAAAATATTTTTTATTGTAAAACTAGTGGATTTACTACATTTTTTGTTGGTCAGTTTTCTGCATAAACATAAAGATCAGGCGGTTTACCAAATCTGGAGCATGCGACTTATAATTTCTCATAAGAGAAGCAATCGTTTTCTAAATTCAAACCTGATCACCCTTGCGCTTTATTGATTGTCATGCGAATACAAGGCGTATTGGACTTTGAAATCGTTTGAAATCGAACGACATATCGGTTGGAATGAGTGGTATTCGTGGAAGTAGTACGTCTTCACCTTTATAAAGTCCAAACAGAATTGCTGCTTCAATTAGATTGTTCATCAATTTTTTAACTACTAATCGTGTACTTTGTGTAATTTTTCCAATTTGAACGAAATTACATGAATATTGTATTGAATATCCGGTTCGTATGAAAAAACAATTCGGTGATATGAAGTTCGATCATTTAGATATTCCAACTGCATACATCTTCGCTGTTGATTTAATTGTTCTTGGCGTTGTTGATACGGTCGTGCTGCCCTTCTTCTTCTCGATTCAACAGCAAGACTTCAAGTCTTTCTTCCCGTTGATCTGTCGATTCTTCTGCTCGCCTTTGAGAAGTTCTGACTCTAATACGTTCATTTCCGTCTAAACGTTTTGATCATAGCAGTTTGATCTCCTTTGACGTTCTGTGATTGAGCGTTTGAAATTGCGACCGTGAGTGAGGCATATCTATAAAATCAGTAGTTTTCATATAAGACAATCTATTCGAGATTAAGTCAAAGTTATTTGCCTTTTTATCATTAAGATTTTATAACAATATGTTAGCGTAAATAGAGTATATGATTAGCAAACGTCAACCTGTAATAAAATAGTACTACCAAATCAATTATTGGAGAAATTTCCGGGCTACTTATATCTACTTATTTCACCGGTGCGGGAACACTTTTGTCGCGCCATATTAAAAAAAGGTGCATTTTTCCACCATAAAAACCCTCGCCTATTCGAATGCAATCTTGTGTCAATATTTCAAGTCGACCGACCGACCGACTACTTTTCGAGTTTTGTGGAGCGCAAACATATGCAGGACGACATATATATATATATATATATATATATATATATATATAACAATTGATAAATTATTGGAGTTTTTCGGCTTTTATATGAAATATTTATTTTGTATTGTGATTTTATTTGACATCTGATTCATTAACACTGTCACTTTATAATGCATTTCTAAATAGCTTGAACCTAGGTCCATTGTGGCTAAGTGGTAAAAGCGACAGTCCGGCAAACTGTAGGCTTGGGTTCGAGTTCCAACATAGACAATATTTGTCATTTAAAAATTTCGTATGATTTGCTTTGTAATTTGTAGACAGCAATGTTTACATCCCCACTTACTCTGCAATTACATACATTCTAATTTGATATTTGTGAATATTTCATATAAAAGCCGAAAAACTCCAATAATTTATCAATTGTTATATTTAATAAACGGCTAAGAAATTATCTAAACACACACACATATATATATATATATATATATATATATATATATATATATATATATATATATGTACATATATAGATAATTATTTCGTGACCTTTGTATGTTATGGTAAATTCAATTTGTTGGCTATTTAAGGTCTGGTTTTACTTCAAAATATATATATTTAAGACAATCCTATATGTTTCGGCAAATGATGCCTTTTTCAAGGAATATAAAATATAAGAGAGAGAGAGAGAGAGAGACATATAGACATATATGCATACAGATTCTGTATCTCTACACATGGAAATACACCTCGCATTTTACTAACGTTCGCTTCAGCCAAAGACACGTGATTCTGTCTTATGACGTCATCAGTCTGGCTAATGTAGGGATGTTTAACGATTCGTCCTTTGGACCAAATAGTATAATTTGTTCAGATGGCACCAGACAAACTGGTGACATCTAACGGACAAAAGAAACTACGCCGATAATAGCGATTTCCTCTCGACAGGCTAGGCCTATTCATAAAGAAGAAAAAATACGTATATGTGTACTTCAATAACTCGTCGCCAGATGGTGGCAATATACCAAAGAAGTTTGGTATATCAATATGTAAGCCACATTAAGCAATTGTTACAAATTCGGCTTACGCATAATGCGGCTTATGCATTGATATACTAAATATCTTTGGAATATTGTCGCCGACGAATTAATGGAGTCCACCAATATAGGTATTTTTCTTTTTTATTTATAGGCCTAGTCTGCTAAAGGAAATCGCTAGCATCGGCGCAGTCTCTTTTGCCCGTCAGATGTCAGAGTTTATCTGGTAACATCTGATTTGCTATTTGTTCCGAAGGGCGAGCTGTTAAACGTCACTTGATTGGCTAGACTACTGACGTCGTAACACAGAAATACGTGTCTTTAGCTGAAGTGAAAGTTGGTAAAATACGAGATGTATTTCCATCTGTGCAGATACAGAATGTGTATGCATATATGTATCATTTGTTACATATTGCAAAAGTTATTAATATAGAGTGTAGACGAACATTCAACGCTGCTCATTGACTAATGTCAACATCATGAACGCCGAAACAACCATCACACATCACAACGAAACCGAGCCAGAAGTTTCCATCTGACAGCTATAATCACAATACGCAGAAGCTGTATTAATATCCCTCCGCTCTCTTAGCAGTGCGCACTGATGATTCACGTGTCTGCGCATCTGGAGAAATACTTTCACAAAAATACGAAATTATATTGTGTTCTCCACACCCCATTTTTAATAATATTTTATGTTACTAAAAATATTTGCGTTTTAATTAAAATTATTTTGATATATTTCTGTATTATTAATACAAATGGTGAGGTTTCGTTAGCTAAAATAAGTTTCAAATTGTTTTTGAGAGAATAAATTAAAATATTATTTTCGAAACGGCATACATAATAAATTTGTATAGAAATTTATTTACAGTTTCTTGGGTAATAAGTTTTAATCATATCATGTTAGGATATTTGGACAATGATGTATTTATAATTGGGTAATATGTTTCTACACATTTCCATTTAGTTAAATGGTACTTTAAGAATATTTAAATTGCACTTACCGGTAAATACTTGTATAGAATTTAACTACGATTCTGAAAAATGCTTCTTCTCTTAAAGAACGTTCTGTAAAAATCAAGGACTAAAGAATTCATCAGTTCATAGCTTCTGAGAAGGATTAGAAAGAATTTTTAATCCGGTTGAAAGTAGTAATTACATTAACGTCTTCTCCTACTGATGGCGCTGTCGTCGCTAAGATCTTTTCTGGATAGATGGTGGCAAAGAAAACAAGAAGTAATGGAATATTTAAATGAGAGTAAGAGCATGAAAGTAGAAATAAATTGTTGAATTAATGCGTTTCAAGTATAACGTGAATTAGTAATACGACCAAGGATCTATTTCATTAGTCTTGGGAACCGACATTAAGATTAGAATAAATTATTCGTCGTATAAAGAACATAAAATTTGTTTCCTGTTTGCGCTAAGTCAATAAATGATAATATGATAATTACAAATCCTATTATTCGAGTAGTAGTTATTTAAAACTAATTACTGGATACAACACGAAAACAATTTTCGAACCAATTTTATACCAGTATAATAGGTCACATTGAGCCCCAATTAACAAACGTAATTTAGAAATCTAATGTAAATAGTTCGGTAAACTGAATTAATTAATAGGAAATTGGGAAGGATTTGAAACTTTAATAGGTAATTAATACTTTTTGCGGTAAAGTAATTTAGAATAGTGTTTAAGTTGACAAATGAAGTAAAACATATTATTTTTTGTGTTTTTTTAGTACCTAAGTTACTTAGTTGCTTGTTTTTGATATAATAGTCCTTCGAAAAATCACAATACATGTGAAGGTTCTTGTAAATATTAACGTATGTACGTATTGCTATTTATCAAGACCACTTGGTTAAAGGAATGTATAGTCGTTACTAGAGTTGTCAGATTTTCTCCACCTTACAGGACCCTACTCATTGTCAGTATAAGTTAATATATGCGTACGAATGTTTTCAAAACACATCGACTTTTATAATAATAATAATAATAATAATAATAATAATAATAATAATAATAATAATAATAATAATAATAATAATCTTTATTAACCTGAAGATCACAGCATTATGAAATAGGTTTCGTCACCAAAATATGTACCTTACACTGTTAAAATTAAAATTAAATTAAAATTACATGAAAACATTCCTACGTATGATAGTACTCTTGAACACTATAAAAACATTCATTAATAAGGAAACACTTTAAGTTATATTTAAAATTCCTGGTTGTACTACTAATCTTTATAGCCCTCGCCAAACGGTTGAATATGCTAACACAGGCATAGTAAGGAGATCTTTCATATGCTGTCGTTCTGTGGAGGGGTATCCGGAAGGACTCTCCATTTCGCGTATTATAGTCATGAGTTTGGGCATTAATCGGAAATAAATGCTTATTCTCATATGCAAACACAGCACACTTATATAGGTATATACTCGGCAATGTGAGGATACCATGTTCCCGAAAAACATTCTTGCATGTATTTCTATTCTTGATGTCACAAATTAATCGAATTACTCTTTTCTGCACAATGAAAAGTCTATTAAAATCGTTTGCCCTTCCCCACACTACAATATTATAAGCCGGGTGCGGGTAAACCATTGCATAATACATGCCCAACTTCCTATCCAAACAGCTCTTTAATTTCAGAATGGCATAGTAACCTCTATTAACTTTAGCAATCACAGTGTCAACCTGAATATTCCAATTCAGATTCGAGTCCAGATGTATTCCCAGGAATTTAACATTTTTGTCACATTTCGCAGTTATTGCTTCCGTTGGTTTATAAAAGTTCACTCTCACCGTCTCAGTCTTATTTAAGATTAAACGATTCTTACAACACCAATCCTCGAGAGCCCCCACGACGGAAGTTACATATGTTTCCAACAGTTTTAATTCGTCAGAAACCACGACGATCGACGTATCATCAGCATAATTAACAAGATGTCCAGCACTTATAAAGTCTTTCATATCATTTATAAAAAGGATAAAGAGAAGTGGCCCCAGAATGGAGGTCTGCGCCACACCCAGCCCAACATCAGCTGTATTCGAGCAAACACCGTTTACATTAACAATAATATGTCTTTGACGTAAAAATGATATAATCAAGTTCAATACATTACCCCGAATACCAACCGCGTACAACTTCTCCTCCACAAACCTACTGTCCACACAGTCAAATGCGGCCGAGAAGTCAAAAAACAACCCAACTGCAAATTTCCTCTGATCAATACTCCTTGCCAAACACTCCACAAAGTCGATACAGGCCGTCTCAGTTGATCTACGACGTCTAAAACCATGTTGAGCATCGCTGATGATGGCGAACCGATTGAGGTACTCCATGATGCGATCATATATCAGTTTCTCGTAAATTTTGGAAAACGCACTCAGTACCGATATAGGACGGTAGTTATCCATTGTCATTTCACACCCCTTTTTGTAGATTGGGACCACCCGCGCAGTCTTTAACGCAGACGGGAACACTCCAGTCCGAAAAGACACATTTATTATGTATGCAAGAGGTCCACTAATGGCATCACTAAGTTTTTTTAGTAGAGACACAGGTACATCATCCAGACCACACGAGTCTTTATTCTTCAGAACAGCCAACACATTCACCACATCTTCCCTATTCACTGGACCCATGAACATACTGCCAGTTACACTTCTACTCACTGTACATTCCGTAGTTATGATATTTGTAAATCTATTAGTAATTCTTTCCAAAGTCACAGTAGAAAAATGTTGCATGAAGGCATTCGCCACATTTAATGGGTCTTTGACCTCTACATCGTTGATTTTAAGAGTCACTGATTTTGTTAGCTTGTTTCTGTTAGTTTCATACTTTACTAAATTCCAGATACATTTACTTTTATTTTCACTTGACGCTATTTTGTTTCTATAGTATGTCTTTTTTTCGTTATTTATAAGGTTTCGATGTTCTTTCTTTATTTGCTTATAAAATGCTGATGTATGGTCATCATATCCAGTTGATCTCAATATAGCGTAAGTATCTTTTAAATACCTACTGGATTCCTTTATTTTATTATTTATCCATGGTGGCTTACTATTTTCACAGCTCGTTATTTTTTTTTCCTTCTTCGGACAAATTATATTGAAATAATACATGAAATGTCCCATATAGTCCTCAAATGCCATGTCCACGTCGCTATTATCATTTCTATTCCAGGAGTTGTTACATAAAGCAGCTCTTAGATTTTCAATATTTGTATGGCATAAATTACGTTTATAGTACTTTTTCTCCACCCTGTCCGTGGACATATCACAATCAACCATCCGGAAAGACAGCATCTGCGCAGAATGATCAGATAACCCAGGATCCCATACTTCCATATCAAATGTATCCTCTGGAAAACTACACACAATATAGTCCGTTCGCGATTTCGAGACTCGACCGTTTTTATTTACATGTATTCTGGTTGGTTTGACATTTTTATTCATCAAATTGTAGGACTGAAAGATATCCTGTAGTTTTCTTGTAGCAGAACAATTAGTTTGCCCGTCAATATTGAAATCACCGCCCAAAACCACTAAGTCTCAGCCTCGACATATGAATGATAAAGCATCGGACAATTTTTCTTCTAATTGATCAATATTGCACGTAGGTGGGCTGTATATCGATCCAATGGACACTCTACATGTACCCACATGCACACATACAGCACAACACTCAAACAACATTTCAACAGAGTAGTCACGAATATTACTTATTTCTTTATATTTAACATCTGTTCTCACCAAAATTGCGCAGCCACCATGTGCGTGTTCCCTTCTATTAAAATACGTTGCCAGTTGATATCCCTGTATACGTATCAGATTAATATTATCCTGATTTGACCAAGTCTCTGTTAAACACACCGCTATTGGTTCGTTTTCCATCAGAAACACCTGCAGCGCGTCCATTTTATTCATAATACTTTGTATGTTTATATGGATTAGTTTAAACATGCCTGCTGTATCATCCTTTTTACAATGTCGGCTCTTTATTGATTCCGATGTGCTTCCGAAAAAATCTAAATCTAAAGAACACGTGTTCGTTCAACCCAGTATTTTTGTTAATATATACAGTCCGATGAGGTTTAAGTATTAACAAAGAAATTACATATTGTAAGAGCTGTTTGCGAAAAGTTTGGTTTTTTTACGGGCCGCACCTAGTTACAAAAGGACGAATGCGAATTTGAAGGTAAGCAGAATATTGAAGGTAAGCCCTATTGTAAAATTGCGAAATACTCGGTTGTCGTTAGTGGAATCGGTACAAATAGTGGACGAACTGAAAACATTATTGCACAATACAGAGAACGTAAAAACGTTCGCGTAGAAGAAATGTTCGATGCTGTTTTAAACAAAGATATTGATTTTACTAGATAAAGACAAATTTGTAATGATGCATCTACAGATCCGTTATCTATTTATAAAGATTATTTTAATTATGCGTGTGTTACATCCGTCGATGCCGTACGATCTTTCTCAAATTATAAGATAATTTTCTCACCACGGCAAACATTGCTTACCGAGACAAATGTAGAAACTTATCTAATGGTGCAAACCTTTTGCCGATTTCGTCCATTTTAGGTAAGGACACGCCTTTCTTTACAAAATGCGATGTTTTTTAAAAACATATTACATGTACATATTAACTTGTACTGAGTAGAACTCCGGAATATTGGAAAAAATAACAACGCTAGTCATTACTAAACACCGGACAGAAAATATGCTTATGTTTAAAAGGTAATGAAATATATTCAAAAATCTGTACGAATTAGATAAAAAGAAATAAAGTAAAGCCAAGTTTTTCACGCCTTTTTTGAATTTTAATGCCTATTATTTTTTATGCCTATTTAGAGCTTTTTTCGGACTTTTTGAAGTGGTTTTCCTAAAATTTATTTAATTGCGAAAGAAATTTTCGCTGCGCCAACTGCACATTTGTTAGTGACTGAATTTGTTCTTTGTAATTTTCTGTTGTGTCGTCTGGCGTGGGATTCACCGTGTTTACTGTGATTTGAATTGCGTCGAGTTGTGTTAAAGCTGTTCGCGTGAAAGTGTGAAGTGCGTTTGTAATACAATACCGAAACAAACTTGTTACAAATATACCTATTTATAAATTGGAAAACAAATATTTCAAAACGTTTTTAGAAACAAATTGCGTAATGCACATACCTGATGAAGCCGCAAAATTACATTAGTTCAGTGTACAAAGAAGTTATTCAGAAAATTAAAAATATTATTGGGAATATTGCAAAATCTTTGTATACGGATGTATGTAGGCAAAACAACAGACGTATGTGGACGATATCTGGCAAATTTAATACTCGGAATATTAAGTGATGAAAATTCGTCAAAAAGTTTTCTAATAAGTATGAAAGAATTAAGCAAAACAAATAATAATACAATAACAAGATTTATTCACAATGAATTAACACATTTTTTATTACCGGAGCTAGTACCGACTGATAAAATTTGACTCATGCTGTCAGACGTAGTGGCATATATGGTGAAAACTTGATCTAATATGAAGATATTTTGTCCGAATTTCATTCATTGTACTTGCTTAGGGCACGGACGTTAGTAAATAAATTAATAACATGTGGCAAGTAAATATTTGCTAAAGTTCCATTAAGGGTAGAAATGTTTAGAGACAGATTACCAAATACCCCATTACCTCCACAACGAGTTCTAACAAGAATTGGAACATGGCTAGATGCCGCTGTATACTACACAAATACCTTATACAGTTTCAAAAAATTAATAAATGAATTTCCAGCTATAGCCTGTCATGCAATACAAGATTGTTAGGCCGTACTAAAAGAAGTAGAATTAGAAAATAATTTGGCATTTATAAAAACCAATTACCGATATATAAGTGACTATATAAAATCAGCTGAGAAACAGTATTTGCATTTAGTTACTGCAGTACACATGATTAAAAATTTTCAAGGCAGCACTTATATTGTACCATCGGGAGCATAGGAATTTGAACGACAACAGTTCTCTATTGTATACTATACTTATGTATAGTCGTGCTTGGTCTTGATACAGTTGACTATTAATAACATGTAATTAAACTGATACGCCCTTGTCAAATTTACAAGTCCAAAAATGGTGAAATCGCTTGAATATCGCATTTGTACTGTTGATTGCTAGTGGATTACCTCTGGCTATGTCCTGATTTTTATAAAGAACCTCTGCAACTTGGACATCACTAATTCTTGGTCGTCTTGATCTTGGTAGATCAGTTACAGACCTTGTTCTTTCAAATTTTTGTATCAAATTGTGGTACGCTTTCATTTGACAGGGCCTCGCTCTCAAACCCATTCTCGTGCGAAATCTTCGTAATCCAGCGGTGTAATTTCTGCCGTATTCATAGTAACGAAACCAATTCTTGTTTGTAAATCCATACTATTACAGTTTGTGTCGTTTGAACTCTTCGTTTACTTGAGTTTTAATTTCAAAATAAAACTCTAAATTGAATGATTTCGTTTTGACACTCTTGTCAACAATTGTAATGGCAACTCTTTTGTTTTTCCTAGATACAGTAAAATCCAAATCCAAAAGCAACTAGATTCCATTTACTTTTTGCTACTAGCTTGATTTCTTAAAATTATATTAGACTTTAAAATATACCCCTTAGTTTATGATTACCCTATATATATATATATATATATATATATATATATATATATATAGGGTAATCATAAAGTAAGGGATATATATATATATATATATATATATATACATCACGTAATTAAGAACCACGAGATTGCTTTACTTCCGAATTAATCCAAGGTCTCCGAATCGTACACCAAAACAAGTTCGAATATGCGGAAAGGCTTTACAATGAAAAGAGGGAACACTCAAATTTTCGAATTTCTTATTAAAATCACCTATTTCGTAAACTATATGTCCAAATTCCTTTGAAAAATAAGTATAATTTAAAATGATATTTATTAGTGCTATTGAAGATTCTATTTTCAATATACCTATTTCTAATATTTGGTAAAACGAAATCATTATAGATTTACGAATCTGAAAACCTAGAATTGGACATTTTCAAACTGTCGACAAGGTGAGAGCTACACAACTAGAATTGTTATCAAGAACATGAAAGGATACAAACAGCAAGCGATAATTTGCTACTGCTTAACAAGAATCGAGGTGTTCTTTGCAAAAGTTTGCCCAGATATTGATGTTGATGGATAAGTTAATTATTTTAATTTTTTGACTATCGGATGAGATAATTTTAGTAGACTATCTTCCCAAAACCCAAACGGTTAACGTTATAATATTACGCTGTCATACAAATTAAAGAAAAAAATTTCTTAAAAACAAGTTAATGTCTTATAAAACACACCAGTCAAATTGTTAGTGAGAAATTGAGAAATTTTCTGCTGGAAAGAAGTTTTGGTTCGAGAAAGAATTTATTACAGCAATAAAGCAGTATTCTGAAGATCTTGAAAAATATTATTAAAAAGATGGTAATGTCTCTCTAGCTCTAGCATTTGTGATTCAATTGCGTAGAAGTTTAAAGGAAAATATGTTGAAAAATAATTAGAAGTTTAATACCCTAGCTCATTTGTTCCATTTCGAATCCTACTCATTTGTTCCATTTCGGGTCATAAAATAATATGTATATGTTCTTTTACTGACAATTTATAATGTCTCGTGACTTTTTCGGTGTTTAGAGAAACCCATGAATTACAACATTTAAATGTAAAATATAATCGTGAAAACTTTAGTCGATAAAATTTTTTAATTACCAATCAAAATGTACATTACGTAAATAGGAGAAATATAACCAGCATTTGTGTATTTATTAAGTGTTTTGTTAAAATTAAAATTTCAAAGTAGGTCAAAAACTCTCGAATATTGGAATTTTTATATAATACGATCAACTTGTACATAAAATCCGACTTTAACATACTTCCTGTAATTTCGAAGGTACCCTACTCCAGGTTAAAACGGGTAAAGCACAAAATCGAATCACTCGATGAGTTAATTAATTCTCTAATAATACTCTAATAAGTACTTGACGTTCGCAAAGGGTTGGCGCACTACCGGAATAAAAAGGGGAACTTACTTAAATTTATGACTGGGATCGACCTGAACTTTATGAAGCCACTTTAATATTAAAACCTTCCTTGTAATTTTAAAAGGTTTAAAATTCATTTTGGTTATATATTTGGAACGACGTAGTGATAATATAAATGAATAGAAGCTATTTTGGCTTATACATACACAAATACACAAACATGTATCATATTCCATTTTGTTGTGGAATTCAGCTTAAATTAAATATTTCAAAAAGTAAACAATTTTGAACGTTTCGACATTATTTTATCCATTTTTCGGAAAAAATTTTTACTTCGAACATTTATATTTTTCACTATATGTAATATTATTACATTAGAGACCGGACGTATCAGGCCGAAATTACGATGGATCATATAAATAGCCTATAACATCGCTCGGTACAACACGTAGCTATTGAATAGCATTATTTATTCGGTTAACCGCACATCTGTTTTTTGTCGTTGAATTATGACGCAATTACTTCAATATTATACTTAAATTCCTTTCTTGAAAAGCGTAAATAGAAGGGTGAGGAGTTTCTATAATTTATTTTATTTATAATTTTTATTTCGTAAGATAAATAATGTACGGTGAATTAGTTTCTTTTTTTCATTGTTTTAAGTGTTAACTACATACTTCGTAGTATTTATAATAGATCCTGTAATATCCTATAGTAGATCCTGTCATCAAAACTACTTCTCCAAATTATTTTGACGTAAATGTCCAGTGAATTTCGCTTAGTTTCAATAACTTACGAATATATATTTAATTTCCATTTATTGAGATTCAGAACATTGTTTAAGTTACGTTTTCAGATATAATATGGAACAACGTCGAGATGGCATCGTGAAACAATGGCGAGTTGGATTAAGGGTCACATTGATGTTATGTCCATTGTCAGTGATCCCGAAATTTATTGGAAAGTCTGTAAAATATATTTAAAAAATTCCAAGAATAATTTCAACGAAGAACTATGTGAAACTTTAATGGCTGCAAATTTTCTATTAAATAAACATAACAATCCCACCTTCAAAACATTCCTCCAAAAATATAATGGTCGAAATGTTCCTGATGAATCCACCTTAGGCAAGTATTATGTTCCCAAGTGTTACACGAAAGCAGTAGAACGCATTAGAAGTCATCTTTCAAATCTGTACCTATAGATAAGGGCCGACGAAACTGTCGATATATTAGGACTCTGTGTGGTAAATGTTATGGTTGGTGTATGACATCCAACTATTTCATATAACGCATACGTAATAGCAACAAAAGTTATAAATACAGTTGATGCGGAAACAGTAACTAAAACTATTTACGAGAATATGCACCAAATTCTTCATTTGGACGATAGGTACAAAGAAAAAATACTTTTATCTGTCAGTGACAATGCTGCATATATGTTAAAACAGGCAGACTATTAAAGGAAACATATCCTAATATGGTGCATATTACTTGTGTAGCACATGCTCTCGAATATATCAGACACCTTTCTGGAAGTTGATAGACTTGTTTCCACTTTAAAAAAGTTTTCAGAAAGGCACAACTGAGAGTAGCTCTTTATAGACTTCCATCTTTGTCACTGCCTCCCTTTCCAGTATTAGCTAGATGGGGAACATTGTTGGAAGCCACCTGTTTTTATGCAGAGAATTTCTATAGTTTACAAAATTTCGTTACATCTTTAAATGACGATGCTCAAAGTGTCAGGAACTAATAAAAATTCCAAATTTAAAAAATCAGCTGTACTTTCTTCAGGAACACCTTGGAAATTTGACATAACTAATCACTTATTTCAGTCAATTATTAAGTCAGTTATTAAGTCAAAATCTCAAATTAAATGATGGATTAACCACATTAGTAATGGCTATTAATAATTTGAAAAATATTCCAAGTGACTTTGGATGTGACATTCGGCAAGATTTAGACGCAGTTTTTAATAGAAATCCAGGTTTAATAACATTGCGGCAATTGTGTATGCGGACAATACCTCAAAATTTAACTGCTAAATACGCTGAAATAAAAGAATATTTCCAGTATGCACCTATAACCAGTTGCGTTGTAGAAAGGACGTTTTCTATCTACAAAGATGTATTTCATTCAAGGAGAACACATTTTACAGAAGAAAATCTTGGGAAAGTATTGCTAGTTAATATTAATACTCTTTACTCAACTTTAACTACAAAATGAACAAATGAAAATGTATTTTGTAATTTATAGATCACCAACCGTTTGTTTTCCAATTATATAAATAAAATTAAAAACTCTTTAACAATACAAATTTTCAATAAAGTCATCGGCCAGGTCCCTAGTTATTATAATTAATTCCTACACTTATTACTATACAGGCTGCCCAAGAAATCGCGCCCCAGAGAAAACTGATAAACGCCGACGACGCTCTAGATCCCAAAAATTCAAACAAAGAAACAGTATTTGCTTGCATAACAGAGCTGCAAGATGTTTACGATCCACCAATTCCAGAAAGGGCACTTCAATGTTAATGTGAAAAATTCGATTGCTAAGCATATATTGTCACACTGTCAAAATGATATGCCTGCCAAACTGTCACCATCAACGTGTTAGGTTAAGACAGATGTCTTTCAAGATATTACGCTCACCATCACTTTAATCTATTTTATTTTTTTAAATAAATAATCTTGTTTATTATAATACACGTGAACTTATAAAAAACAGGAGAAAGAACATAGCCAATAGAGATCATGAAATGAAAAATAGATTCAATCAGGGCAAGTGCTCAAAATGGCCACCATTCATTTGCAAGTATAACCGTGATTGCCGCAAAAGACTCAGTTTAGAATACATAACCACATCAGGAGTAATTTTAGCAAAGGCCTCCTGAACGCGCCCCTTATTTGTTGTTTTGTAGCAATTGGATGCCTGTATACAACATTTTTAACGTAGCCCCAAAGAAAGAAGTCCAGAGGACTTAAATCAGGGTACAATACATGCCAGTCTCGTGGACCGCCACGACCTAATCCATCGATCAGAATACTGTTGATCTAAAATTTCTCGAACTTTTCGACTGAAGTATGCTGGTGCCCCATTATGTTAAAACCAGTTGTTAACATGAAAAAGAAGTGGGAAATCTTCAAGCAAATTATTCTGCGATAAAAATTCTGCACTCTAGTTCAAGCATTTTCATCTCAGTTTATAAATTCTTGAAACCTGTCTAATCTTGCTCCGTAATTACCTCTTGAGAGAGCTGGACATCTGATTGGTCGTCGGTGAACAATTAAAATATGCGCATGCTGAAGTTCCGTAACCAACTCAGGTGCTGTAATTGTAGGTTGTCTTCTAGCATTTAAAACCGAAAATCTGTCCTGAGCAGCTGTTGTACAGCGTCCACGACCTAGATGTAGTTCAGCCAGACTACCGGCTTCCCTTAAATGCCGACAGTCGACTGATTATACTTTTGGAAACTCCTATCCGCTTAGCTACTTCGGCTTGGCGCACACCACCTTCAAGATGACCTATTGCTCGACTCATTTCATCTAAAGTCAAATGTCGTCGTTCTATTATTAAACACAATTTGCAATGCCGTTTTTAAGAAAAAGCGACATATAATGAATAAAATTACAATCTGTCACTCACACTAAATTCATTTTTTGAAACTTTCGTTTTTATCGAGTTGTTTATTGTTTTTTAGGGCGTTCTCAAACAAAATCTATTCCCCATTGAGCATTCCACCTGATATGTATACTAAATTAAACTACAATTTAAAATATATACAAGTTTTTAATATATCTTAAAAGAAATATCCTTCGAATTTTCTTGGGTGTGTGTATATGGGCCTCAAAGAGCCCGGATCTCAATACCATAGAAAATGTCTGGGGACAAATGGTGAAAACTATGTATCAGGAAGGATTTTGACCAAGAAATAGCTCTGAATTGAGACAGAGAATTATTGAAGCATGGCAGCAAATTACTCCAGAATACGCTGACAAGGTAGTGTCCTACATACCCCGAGATTACAGACTGTGATAAATAATAACGACGACATGACAAAATACTCACAATTTATTGAGTTGTAACGATGCACAAGAGCTCCTCATACCAGGACAATAATTTATTTCATTTCATTTGAATTTCCTTTTGTTCGGTCTATTAATAAATAAGTGTTTAGTTTGCTTTAAAGTTTTTTATTTATAACCCAAGACCCCAAGCTGCCCAGCTTCTATGTTATTTAACAAACAGATTTCTTACGCAACTAAAATTTTCAAATATTCTGGTAAATAGATTTTTTTGCTGTACCACTTTTATGTGCAGCCGATGGTAAATCAGGTTGTCGTACATTTTGAATACAACTGAATGCAGAAATGAAACAATAAATCTAATGTCAAAACTTAGCAAAATGTCTCTATTTTGTTCTTAAAACTGATTAATTTTTGTTCAAATAAATGTTTTACAATTACATACTTCATGTCGTACTTACAAAATCTTCACATTAAAACATATTTTATAATTAGAATCTGATGGTAATAATTATATACAATTTTAATAGCTACATATTGCTAATGCGTACTAACTACATTTAATTAACATAATAGGATAATAATACACATGATTTGGAATCCTAGCTAATGCATAATTTCTTAGAAAAATAGAAAAATTGATCAATAGCCATAACTTTTCAATTTCATTTCTGGTTTGCATACTGGCCAAACTTACCAAATTTAAAACATAATTTGCATTTTATCGTGAGAAAGTGCTTTTATCATCGAACTTTTTTAATAAAAGAATCAGTTTGAAGTACGCGGCTGGGCCCAAACATAACTATTTTATTCTTCATCACTGGAGATTTACTTTTCGGCATAAACATTAATTCGAATGTCTCATAAAACAGACATAAAATAACAAAGAATCATTATGAAGGCGGATTTGTGTAAACATGGTTTATTTATTGTATGATTAAACTTGTTATATTTATTTTGAGTGTTTGAATTTTTCCTTTTTTATTTTTACAAAAAGTCGTAAATGTAGTGAATAAAAACTTTACAGAGCTTTCAAAAAGGAAAAAATGTCAGTTTTTAAACAGTTATCTGTAATAAAAATCTTGTTTTGTAGGTTTATATAAGGTGCAGCATGGCGGTAATTGCCTAACATAGTATTACGTATACGCGGTTCGGTCAAAATTATTATCAGAAAAGAATAGTTAATTTATAGAAAATGTCATGTTCTTACATGTGTTGAAAATGGAAATAAAACTACGGTTAAAATCTTCACATTTTAATTCATTTTTCTTATAAAGTGAAAATTTTAACTGTAGTTTTATTTCTATTTTAAATTATGGATCTTCATCAAGTCAAAGCTCAATCAATTCCCTCACACAGGTGTCTCTTTTTATAAATTGATAAATGGCTAGTGAGTGTGCGGTCCGAATCTCGGGACCAACGTGGTAGATATTGGTTTTCTTGGGAACGATGTCCTCTCCAGTTACTAAGTCAAACCAATATTTTTAACCTTTTGCAACGAGGAGGAATGAAACACTTTACATACTCATATATACTCTAGACGATCCTGGGGTCTTGACAAGCTTCCAGTTTAAGATATTGGGGTGCCATATATAGACAACAAAGTGGTTTACAACGACTATAATCCAAAGATTATTAAGACATTTATTTATAAAAAAGTCCATAAAAATAACACGCTCTTTTATCCATCCGGTATTGTAACTGTTAAATTTGTCAAATTATCATATGAATTGCAACATCATCCACCATATTCACCAGATCTTTACCAAACCAATAATGAATCTCCCAGCATCGGGCGCATTTTTTACCTTGAGAGGTTTCCATACAACACCTTCCACAGTAACCTTACTACTAGCTTCTTTCAGGATCGTTCTCATCTAATTTGTTATTTTACGTAGTAATCCTTCTTTCTGCTTTATTTTGTACATCTTACTTCTTTCTATTGAGTCATAGGTTTGTTCCAATCTCAACAACATATACTTATAGTCCCAAATTTTGTTCATAACAATTACTAATTTATTTCATTGTAGAAATTTGATCTATCGTTTATTTGTCTTCTTAAAGTCTGGTTTGATATTCTTAAGTTAAATTATTTCTATTAAACAGAATATCTTTCTTATAATCAATGCTAGAATTCCATAAGCTACATTTAACAAAGTAATGCCTCTGTTATTATTACACGAAGTTTCCTTTAGTAGCTTCTGGGATTCCAGACTGGAACCGTATTCCTAGCATTGCTTCCTATTTGGCAAAGAAGAAAGCAGTGCTAACGACGCAGTTACAACCTGGCATCTTAGAAGCAAACATGAGTAAATTGATTTAATTTTAGTTAATTACTTAATTATTACTTCTTGTTTTATATTTCGTTACTTTTCCCAAAATTCCTCTCCATCACCATCGTTTCGGTTGTATGCATTCTTGTCTCGGCTTAGTTCTCAATTGATCGTAAATTGCTAATTGCTTTAATGCAAAGATAAACGATTTACATGAGTACAACAAAATAGTACCCTAGTTGCCCTAGTCAGGACGTTCGTGCAGACAGTGTGATTTACAAAAAAATCCCATACATTTTTGGTCTTACTCATAAAATTGTATCACACTTCAAACAATTTAATAACATTAAAATAGCTAACTACAACACCTATAGTTTGAAGAAGTTGTATAGTAAGTCCAAAGACATAATACCTTTCTCTTTAAATAATCATGTTGTCTACAGGATACCATGTTCGGATTGCTGTTGCGTTTATATAGGCCAGACATCGCAATGGCTAAAACAGCGCATCACACAGTATAAAAGTGATGTCCGTATTGGAAACAGATCTTGTGCATTGGTGGACCATGCACTTGATCGTGACCACATATTCAATTTTGTCGACGTTGAAAATAATAATAAAAAAAGAACCTATTTAGAAATTGTCCACATTAACAGAGACACAAATAACGTTAATTATAGATCTGATACTAACGGACTAAGTATAATTTATTTCAATATACTCGGTTTGTAAAATTTTTGTTGTTAAATTTATATTGAATTGTTTTTTGGTATTGATACTCTTGTGACTTTAGTTTTTAGTTATATGTTTCGTTTTATATTTTCTATATTTTAACTTTTTTTTTTTAAGGTTTACGTGACCCCTTGTATCTATAGTTATATTAATGTTTTAAATTTAATCAATTTTAATACGTCACTTTTGTTTAACACTACATTCTGTGAGTATTTTACTATTGCTTTATACACTAATTATTTATTGTCTTGTTCATTAATCTGGTAGTATTTCCTGAAGAAGCAACAAACTGAAATATAGAGATAATAAATAAATGAGTTATAATTAACAGACCGCTTGCCGGTTTTTAACTTATTTTAACCTATATACATACATATATATATATATATATATATATATATATATATATATATATATATATATATATAAGGTAAACTTAATTAGTCGGCGATTAAAGGTCTGGTTATTACTTCAAAGTGTATATATTTAAAATAATCCTACATGTTTCGGCAATGTGCCTTTTATACACTTTGAAGTAATAACCTGACCTTTAATCGCCGACTAATTAAGTTTACCTTATCATACCAAGGTCACGAAAATACTATATTTATATATATATATATATATATATATATATTATATATATATATATATATATATATATATAACAAGTGTTCATTTGAAAAGTCAATCTAGTAGCATGTGATTTACTGAGAACATTTTGAAGTATATCGTAAATTAAAATTTACTACTTAACCTACGAAGTCGTATATTTTGACAGTTTCATACATACAAATAAATAACAAATAATAGGTATTTATTGAAAACTATAACAAATGTTGAAAATGTTGTCCTTCAAGATCAATGCACTTTAAAATCCTCCGTTCAAAATTTCTGATGATATTGTGCAACATTACTGGATTGTTATTAATTTCCATGCATATCTGTTCGATTCTCTGTAGCATATCATTCAAATTCAATATAGGTGTTCGAAATATGTTATTCTTTAGATAACGCCACAAAGAGAAGTCGCAAGGTGTTAAATCGCATGAACGTGCACGCCAGGCAATTTCAGTATTTCGACTAATTATACGCTCATCAAAAAATTCTCTTATATAACCCAAAGATTCTGCAGTACAATGACAAGGTGCTCCGTCTTGTTGGAAATATGCATTTTGAAGTTCATCATCATGCAACTGATTGACAAATGGTTGTAAAATTTCCGTACGGTACCTTTGAGCAGTTAACGTTCTCTGAAGAAATATTGGTCCAATGATTCGCCTTTAGCTTATCGCTGCTCAAACACCAATTTTCTCTGGATGTAGCGATTCTTCATTAATTACATGTGGATTTTCACTACTTCAAATTCTTGTATTTTGTGAATTTAGGTATCTCGTTTTATAAAACCATGCTTCATCAGTAAAGATGACTCTTTGCGAAAGTTCTCCATTATTGTTCATATTTACAAACCAATTACAAAACTGTAGTCTACGTGGGTAATCAATTTCTAACAATTCTTGTACTGCTGTGACACGGTATGGATAAAGTTGCATATCTTTTTTTTAATAACTTGTGAGTTGTACCAACAGAAAGGTTTATTTGTTGACTCAAATGTCGAACAGATGTTTGTGGTTCATTTTCCATTATTTCTTCAACACGATTGACAACTTGAGGTGTACGTTTCTTAACTGCTCCGCTGCCTGATTTCCTTAAGAGTCTACCAGTTTCAGAAAAAAGTTTTAAAGTTATATCCAAAGTATTCTTAAATTGTATATAATCTATTACAAAATGTGGAAACTCAACTTGAAATTGCAATGAAAATGCAATCTTGGACTGAATAAACCCATAAACCATCAATTTTATTACCACTTCGAAAATAAGCCTGGACTAAAAAAATGTATGTTCTAAAGTGAAAGCCATTTTAAAACTGAGAAGCAATTTATTTAAACCAGAATCGACGCACGATTATTTTATGCACTAACTGATATTTGTGATTGACATTATCAAATGTCATTTGGATTTACGTTTACGGAACAACAAACACGTACTAATATATTTGCGTCTGATTCTATCAAAATTTCAAAGTAACCTAGATTGACTTTTCAAATGAACACTTGTTATATATATATATATATATATGAAAAATATGTGAAAGTCATATCCATTCGGTATGTGCAGATACCGGTATTTCATAGTTTTTACTAATAATCAGTACACATTTCCCGGAAATAGACATAACTTTCATTTCTATACTGCGTGTATATATACGAATTATGAATAACGCAATGTAAATGAGAATTAATAACTATTAATTTCCCACATTGAAATTAATAGTTATTAATATAACTTGTTGTATTAATTTCTACAAATGACAAAATCACATTTGCCTAAGAATGCAGACACAACATGTCGCGATGCCAACCGTACAGGTTGTCCGGGCAAATGAAAAATGTGTGAAAGTCATATCCATTCTTAATCTGCAGGTACCGGTATTTCATAGCTTTTACTAATCATCAGTACACATTATCCGGATATTGACATAACCTTCATTTCATTGCATGTAATATTGGAATTTAATAATTATTAATTCTCAATTGCGTTTTTCATATATATATATATAAGGTAAACTTAATAAGTCGGCCATTAAAGGTCTGGTTCATTACTTCAAAGTATATATATTTAAAACAACCCTACATGTTTCGGCAATGGTGCCTTTGTCAAGGATATAAAAAATATAAAAAATTTATATTATTAAATTTAATTTTTTATATTTTTTATATCCTTGACAAAGGCATCATTGCCGAAATATGTAGGGTTGTTTTAAATATATATACTTTGCAGTAATGAACCAGACCTTTAATCGCCGACTTATTAAGTTTACCTTATCATACCAAGGTCACGAAAATATTATATTTATATATATATATATATATACATTTTGTAACAAAGAGTGACACATTCACTTAAATTAATGTATGTAATTATTATATTTTAGCGTACATACAAAATGTAAAAGCATTAACTTATTTATTAGATTATTCAATTAAAGTTTTGTGCTTTTGTTTTACTCTAGTTAATGAAATAAATTTTAATGAAGCGCGACGATTTATGTAATTAAACATTTAATCTAAATTCAGTAATAACTTGAAACATCTGGTGCACTTCACCAAATTGCATTAAGTGCTGTTCGTGGTAAAAATAACCGTAAATAAAGTACTTGTAACCATACTATCCACTCCCATATTAGGCGTCGATTATAATTCATAACAAGTTATGTATTTCGTTTTAGTATTCGTATCGCTGAAACTGGAAAAGACGATACACTTGAGAATAAAAAATCACAGCATATTATGGAGACAATCATTACTCGGGAAAAATATTCCCTAGACATGCGATATTTAAAATATATGGCCATTATAAGCCTGCTTTGAGTGTTCAATTTGTTTTTATTGGAAAAGTTTTAATAACACAACAACACGCTATATTTTCCAGTTTTCTCGAGAACAAATTAAACGGCTGCTTATTTGCGTAACCTTGCCCGAACTTAGCGTAATAATTGTTTCACTTTTAAAGTGACTAGAGAGAAAATATGTATATTTTTATCACGCCAGAGAATAGGAATTCTTTTTATTTGTCTCTCTTTTCTGTCATAATGACATGACATATTTTTATTCTTTATTTCGCCTGACTAATTCTATTTTAAATAGAAAATGTAAGAAAATATATTTCGAAACAATAAACATAACATGAATGATGCTAATGTCATTTAGAACACGCACTGATATTTTTAGATGTAATAGAATACATGCTCTTGTTTTCTTTATTTTACAGCGCAGCTATGATGGAAATCATGACAGAAACGTATGAACCATATATTAGAAACCATGACAGAGTAATATATAAGTATTTCATCTTGGACGACCGCTATTTCAATATTTTTAGTAGCATTGACATTTCTACTTTTCCCTATTTTAATAGAATAAAGTGAATTTTATTTACAAAAATCCATTTACGATAGTTGTTCAATAAGACCTTAGAAAATGCAACAAAATGGCGCTATTAATATAACAAAAATTTGCATTTAATAAGCGTTATTTGTTATTAGACTGCTGTCAAAATTTCAGCTAAATCCATTGCGAATTTTTATACTCGATTGAAGCAACAGACTTCGGATCATTTAGAAAAATGGAAAAACATAAGTTTCGTGCGGTGATTAAACACTTTCATTCAAAAAGTTTAGCACTGAACCAGATCAAAGCCGAGTTGGATGAAGTTCGAGGCAAACCTGTTCCTGTATTTGCGACTGTTAACAAATGGGTAAATGAGTTTAAACATTGCTGTATATCCACCAAATCCAAAGGGTACAGTGTTTTCAATTTTACACGAAAAATTGGGTTTGAAAGAATCTCGGAAAGGTGGGTGCCGCATTTTCGCTCAGTGGAGAATAAGCGCAATGGTTTGATCGAATCGGAGTTTGGTTTGGTACTGTTGCGTCGCAATCCTGACCAGTTTCTACGTTGCTACATAACTGTGAACGGAACACGGATATATACTACAAATGTATTTTTAATAATATAAAATATTATTAAGAATCTGGTGTGAAGAACACAAATACAGGTTCACTATTAATATTTTTTGTGAACGTGTCTGAACATATCCCTCCCCAGAGACGTAGATACGTATTTCGCCTTTCTACAGGCTCGTCGGCACGCCCCTGCTGGAGAAAGGATATTCTCAGACACATTCACAAAAAAGAACCAGATCACCACATCACCGAAATTATCCAGACCGGGCGTAGAAGGAAATTCAGCGCTGCCTGTTGTCAGACAGCCGAAGTACCTCACACATAACGAATGTGAAGTAACGACGCCCTTCCAAAGGTGGCACAGCCAATCTCTCTAGAAACTGCATTTTGTTTGTGTCTTCACTCATACTACGGACTAACCATGTGTAATGTATCAGAATAATTGAAACACACATGAGTAGGTAAACCCCACCAGTTTTGTATAATACAAAGGTATTTTTAATAATATAAATTATTAAAAATTTTGTGTGAAGAATACCTTTGTAATACACAAAACTGGTGGGGTTTACCTACTAATGTATGTTTCAATTATTCTGATACGGATATATACTATTCTCCAGAAATAAAGCAACAATCGAAACAGTGCATTTTTAAAGGCCATCCGGCTCCGAAGAAGGCAAAGACGTTGAAATCGGCCAACAAAGTGATGGCCAGTGTATTAGTGAATTAGTGTATCAGTGATATAGGCAAACGATAAATGGAGAGTATTAAGGAACGTTATTGCACTGGTTCAGCGAATAAATCAACAAGAAACGTCCTCATTTGGCAAAGAAAAAAATTTTCCTCCGCCAAGACAATGCATGTGTGCACACTTATGCAGTTTCGGTGGCGAAAATCATCGATTTAAAGTTAAAGTTATTACAACATCCACCGTATTCGCCAGATTTTGCGCCTAATAATTTTGTTTATTCGCGAAAAAAAATGGCTCTGCGGAAAACGATTTATGTCGAACGAGGAGGCCATCGCCCAAACAGATGCCCATTTTGAGGACTTTCCGCAATATTGCTTTTTGAACTGCTTGAAAAAGTTAGAGGAAAAAATATATTCTTCTTCAGCAGAAATAATAATGATAATAATAAGTAACCCGCACAGGGTAGCCTAGAGATAGGTTACCGCTGGGTTGGGTTAGCAGCCCCAATGAAGTACACTTGCTCCAAACACTGGATGAAAAGGATTAATACATCATCGCATCCGCGTACCAACCCAGCGATGTAGCCCCCGCAGGACCGGGCTACATTACATGGCGATCCTGCCAGGGCTACATTACAGGATGTTGTTGAGATACCTTCATCTCAACCTACTTCGTCAACATAACAACTAAAGCGCCGGACCCTATGGGCCGTGAAAATGAACTCCCCCTACATGGTGGGAGGTGTTATTATCTGCTTACTAAGAATGAAGCATGCCTTATGGAGGAGAGCTGCATAGTTAGGTTACGGAAAAATACCTGGGAATAAGAAATAATAAACAACAATAATAATAATATTATGATAGTTATGCCAGCCATCTTATTCTCACGAACCGATGGGTTAACACACTGGCAACCAAGGACAAATTGAATGTTCTTGTGAATGGTGGAAATAATAATTACAGGAGAAACCAGAGAATATACGTATGAATAAGAAAAACAAAATAATAGGGTGGTTATAACTAAACATACAAAATAAAGAAATATATATATATATATATATAGTAAACCTAATCAGTAGGCGATTAAAGGTCTGTATATTACTTCAAAATATATGTATTTAAAAAACTCTACATGTTTCGGCTATATACGCCTTTTTCAAGAGAATACAAAATATGAATGACAGGATATAAATGTCAAGTAATTAAGTTGCTATGGTTTAAATTATTCAAAGATACATTCTAGTAATAATAATAAATCATGCCTTAGTATTCCAAAAAATAGATAACAAGGTGTGAAAATATGTGTTGTTCGCTGCTAGCAATTTGTGTCTCCTTCTGGGTATGAACTTGTGTGTTGGTTGCTGCTGGCAGCTTGCGTCACTCTATGGGTGTGTGGTTTTGTGTGAGAGCGTAAGTGTAGGGTTTTGTATGTCGGTGCGTTCGTGCGTGTGTTTAGTGATCGGTCGCATGAATTTAGAGAGGTCGGAAAACCAGCCGTTGCGTAGGGCCGCCAACCCTTTCCCGACAACTTCTTTACAATTCCGTGCAGTACTTCGACGGTCTGACCCCCGCCCCAACGAGGCAAGGCGCAGACAGGCGAAGCGCACCCTGTACGGGGTTGCTCATCGCAACTAAGGGAACACTCTTAGTGGCTACCTCGGTCGACGATGGTCACACTTATGCCATCTTAACGATTTCCGCCGAAGCGGGGGCATAGCACACACGTCGAACGTGTGTGTGCTGTTAACGGCAGCCTAGCCAGGTTGTCGCCCAGGACCGGTCCTAGTGGTGTGTGCATTGCGCGGCGACGAGATAGCGCCGCGTAGCATGGTTCCTCCCTCTTGCTGGAAAGGCGGAATGGCACCTGACTGCCCAACGGGCAGACCCCCCTAGAGTTTTGTAGCGCATATGCTAGGCTGCAACCCAGTAGAGGACCACATCAGCAAAAAACAGAAAACAGGGATAGGCAGGGAAAAGCAAGACATGATTTATTATTACGTATGCGCCCGTGGAGCGACTTAAGATACAAAGTTGTCGGCATTCGCTCAAAACGAGAAGGAAAACCACGAAAACCTGCTCGGACAACTAGACAGGAATCAAAACACGGAACAGTCATCATGATAAGCAAAAGTATATGATATTTAAATGATATTTAAATAACATAAGGTATATAACAAAAAAAAAATATATAATATGATGGTAAATTGTAGATCGTTACAAAATTAAATTATAGTATATACTGCTTAGATTTTTTATATCATTTCTGTTGTTAATTGAATTTTTTTCCTGTTTAATACTGATCATTTCTTTAATTTGTCTTTTCACTGTGTGTTGTTCTTTATCAATTATCTGTGTGTTTTCAAAATCGAAATGGTGATCGCGTTGTAGTTTGTGTGTAGACAATGCAGTTTTGTCTGTTCTAGAGTATTTGTGGGCTTGTATTCTTTTGTATAAATATTGCTTCGTTTGGCCTATGTAGTAACTATCGCAATCGCGACATGGTATTTTATATACGACATGTGTTTCTCGATTTTTTTCTATTTTAGGTTTAAGTTTTGAAAATAAATGTTTATTAGTATTACTAAGTTTATATGTTGTAGCTATATCATATTTTTTTAAAGTGTGTTTAATTTTTTCCGATAGTTGTGGAACATATGGAATTGTGATATATGTTGTGTCATTGTTCAAATTTTTATTGGTGTCTGCAGTGTTGTATATTTGGTGTACTCTTTTTTTAATAGTTTGGTCTATAAGTTGTGGTGGATAATTATTATCAGTTAGGATTGTTTTAATTTTTTTGATGTTATCTTTTCTGTATTTAGTATGTGATAGTTTTACTGCCCTATCAGTCAGATTATTTATAATCATTTTATTGAATACTGTAGGAGCATTTGAGTGGTAATTCATATATCGAAAAGAAGCTGTGGGTTTATTATACCAATTTGTATAAATAGTACCCTGTCTATCATAGCTCAAAGAAATATCAAGAAAATTAATACTGTTATTAAATTCTTCTTCAATAGTGAATTTTAATTTGTTGTGAAAACTGTTGAATTTATTTAAGAGATAGTTTATTTTGTTGGTCGGAATACATGTTATGATATCATCAACGTATCTTTTGAAAAAAATGGGGTGGAAGTCTAATGAATTGATAACGTTTTGTTCTAAATGTTCCATTACTAGATTTGCAATAGGAGCAGCTAAAGGAGAGCCCATGGCAATACCAAATGTTTGACTATAAAAAGAATTTTTGTATTGAAAATATGTGTTATCGAGACAGAAGTGTATACCTCTAATAAACTCGTTTTTATTTAGTGATGTGTGTGGACTAATTTCATCCCATTTGGATTCTATTATGTTTATAGCTAGATCTGTAGGAATGTTAGTATATAAAGATTCTACATCAAGTGATATAATTTTGTGATTAGTTGGGACTTTTTGATCTTTAATGAAATTTTATTTTTTTTAATTTTTATTTTATGAATATCATAACATGTATTCCGACCAACAAAATAAACTATCTCTTAAATAAATTCAACAGTTTTCACAACAAATTAAAATTCACTATTGAAGAAGAATTTAATAACAGTATTAATTTTCTTGATATTTCTTTGAGCTATGATAGACAGGGTACTATTTATACAAATTGGTATAATAAACCCACAGCTTCTTTTCGATATATGAATTACCACTCAAATGCTCCTACAGTATTCAATAAAATGATTATAAATAATCTGACTGATAGGGCAGTAAAACTATCACATACTAAATACAGAAAAGATAACATCAAAAAAATTAAAACAATCCTAACTGATAATAATTATCCACCACAACTTATAGACCAAACTATTAAAAAAAGAGTACACCAAATATACAACACTGCAGACACCAATAAAAATTTGAACAATGACACAACATATATCACAATTCCATATGTTCCACAACTATCGGAAAAAATTAAACACACTTTAAAAAAATATGATATAGCTACAACATATAAACTTAGTAATACTAATAAACATTTATTTTCAAAACTTAAACCTAAAATAGAAAAAAATCGAGAAACACATGTCGTATATAAAATACCATGTCGCGATTGCGATAGTTACTACATAGGCCAAACGAAGCAATATTTATACAAAAGAATACAAGCCCACAAATACTCTAGAACAGACAAAACTGCATTGTCTACACACAAACTACAACGCGATCACCATTTCGATTTTGAAAACACACAGATAATTGATAAAGAACAACACACAGTGAAAAGACAAATTAAAGAAATGATCAGTATTAAACAGGAAAAAAATTCAATTAACAACAGAAATGATATAAAAAATCTAAGCAGTATATACTATAATTTAATTTTGTAACGATCTACAATTTACCATCATATTATATATTTTTTTTTTTTGTTATATACCTTATGTTATTTAAATATCATTTAAATATCATATACTTTTGCTTATCATGATGACTGTTCCGTGTTTTGATTCCTGTCTAGTTGTCCGAGCAGGTTTTCGTGGTTTTCCTTCTCGTTTTGAGCGAATGCCGACAACTTTGTATCTTAAGTCGCTCCACGGGCGCATACGTAATAATAAATCATGTCTTGCTTTTCCCTGCCTATCCCTGTTTTCTGTTTTTTGCTGATGTGGTCCTCTACTGGGTTGCAGCCTAGCATATGCGCTACAAAACTCTAGGGGGGTCTGCCCGTTGGGCAGTCAGGTGCCATTCCGCCTTTCCAGCAAGAGGGAGGAACCATGCTACGCGGCGCTATCTCGTCGCCGCGCAATGCACACACCACTAGGACCGGTCCTGGGCGACAACCTGGCTAGGCTGCCGTTAACAGCACACACACGTTCGACGTGTGTGCTATGCCCCCGCTTCGGCGGAAATCGTTAAGATGGCATAAGTGTGACCATCGTCGACCGAGGTAGCCACTAAGAGTGTTCCCTTAGTTGCGATGAGCAACCCCGTACAGGGTGCGCTTCGCCTGTCTGCGCCTTGCCTCGTTGGGGCGGGGGTCAGACCGTCGAAGTACTGCACGGAATTGTAAAGAAGTTGTCGGGAAAGGGTTGGCGGCCCTACGCAACGGCTGGTTTTCCGACCTCTCTAAATTCATGCGACCGATCACTAAACACACGCACGAACGCACCGACATACAAAACCCTACACTTACGCTCTCACACAAAACCACACACCCATAGAGTGACGCAAGCTGCCAGCAGCAACCAACACACAAGTTCATACCCAGAAGGAGACACAAATTGCTAGCAGCGAACAACACATATTTTCACACCTTGTTATCTATTTTTTGGAATACTAAGGCATGATTTATTATTATTACTAGAATGTATCTTTGAATAATTTAAACCATAGCAACTTAATTACTTGACATTTATATCCTGTCATTCATATTTTGTATTCTCTTGAAAAAGGCGTATATAGCCGAAACATGTAGAGTTTTTTAAATACATATATTTTGAAGTAATATACAGACCTTTAATCGCCTACTGATTAGGTTTACCATATCATACCAAGGTCACGAAGTTATTATATATATATATATATATATATATATATACATATTGCTATGAATAGTGGTTTGTGAATTGGCTGCACTACTATCCACAACTAGTTTTCCCAACTAGGTTTCTCAGCCGGTGGATTATCAAAAATATGAGACTTCTTCTCGGGTTCCAATTCGGAAAGACGTGTTATTTCCACAATGAGTTAGGCGCCAGTGAAAAGTTCACACAAATATTTATTTATTTTATATATTGAGCTTGAACAACAATATTGGTATGTAAAATAAATGAAACACAGGATAAAAATTTAAACTGAATATTTAATACAAAAATCAAAAAAAAGAAAAAAATCTATCTTTATAAATTATAAAGATTCTGTATTTTACAATAACACGTGAGATAAAAATATTCACTGTAATATTGACAGCTGAGTGAATGAAAAAACTTCCTCTTAATGACTCCGATCAAACTTATCTAAACATAATAAAGTTTATTTTTAATTTCTCCCCAGAAAAACACTCTGTATAATAAAATACTGATACACGATCAAAATTAACGCATGCGCAATCAGACATGCACAAAAAACCCCTTTATTCCTGTCGAACAAACTTTTTAATTTTAATTATTACCAAGAAATGTTAATAATAATTTTTATTATTTATATTTCTTAAAAATGAAATCTCTTAATTAACAAACTTGGATACATTAGAAATATTCTTATGATTTTTAATTAACGTTTTATGATATCATAAAAAAAATTAATACTTACAAAAATACTGGAGACAAACAAAGAAGGTGCTTTTTTATATTAATCAACAAATAGCAAACGAGAATTAAACTTTACAACTCTCTAATACAACAATAAAAACACTAATCAAATAATTAACCGATTTAATTCAATATAATTAATTATATCACACCAAGCTACCTTCTAGTACTAGATATTAATTCTGTCTCCTTGAATTTACATAGGTCTCTCGATCAGAGCGACCTCGAATAACTAGTTTTTATCACAGGTTACATTAAATTTAAATGCATTCAAGATACAGTGAAAGTCAAAAAATATGTACATTTATTTTAAATTATTTTTAAATATTATTTAAAAAAAAATCCTTAGCAATATGTTATATAAAAAGAATAATTAAAAAATATTTAGTTTTAGTCTTTTTTTTTGCCATGGCATTGAAAAGAATGTCATAAAATACGTCAGCAATTCGGCACAGGGTCGTAAGCGGTAAGCAAAGGAGAAAGTTAGTCCTAGAAAAAGGTAAAGCAAAGGTAGGAGAACAACGAGAGGATATACGGGGATCATGAAAGTTAATAGATGAAAGTAAATGACAGCAATCAATGCCATCACTAGTGTTTTTGAAGCAGCGACACACATGTTATTGATGTACGTCACAAAAGTTAAACAAGAATCGAACAAAACACCAAGGTCGTTTATTTTATCAACTTTATTAAGAATTGTATCATTTACAAAATACATAACTGCAGTTTCTTTTTACCTAGTTTTTTTGTTAAAATGTCATGAGTTATTGTTTTGAGTATGGCAAGTTCCATTTCTGTGAATGTCAGTGAAGATATTTTAGAAATTTTCACACTTTTTTGACATTTTCCTCGGTAAAACAGAACATTTCTTATCATCCACATCCTATATTTTCTTAGAATCGTCAATCCCAATACTTAAAAGGTTGTGTGTGTGAGTTTTTGAATAGAACTTCTACAGTTTTCAGCAAAGAACATATATTAGTTTTTGATTTAAATCGTTTTATATTGACTTGCAGTAAACTAAATGTCATTAAATTATAACAGAAGACTTAGAAAGGTTAGCAGTTCATAAGTCAACCTCTCACCAATGGGTGGCCCCAGTAATTTCATTACAAAATAGAGATATTCTCGTTAGTTTCGGAGCAGAAGATGTATATCCAATAGTTTTTATAACTGTAGATCCAGGAATTATTTTAATTTAATACAGATATTGGACCGACGAAATTTCGTAGACTTTTAATATTGGTGTCACTAATAAAGTTTTCTTCTAGGCTTCGCCAAGGGGTCGTTATTATAATAGATGTTTTGTTGCTCATACTGCCAGGTTTTCCAGGACAAGTTATCAGGCTGGGTCTTTTTGTTGTCGCCTTCTATTTTATATATTAAAATTTAATTGGTGAGCAGCCATCTTCTTTAATTGTCTGTGACAAGCTCTGCTGACTATAATAAAGAATATTTTTTTAAATCTAACATTTTTAGACTGCCTTATTATGTCAAGGTCAACACTAAGTGAACATCCTCTAGATAGAGTACTGGTTGAAAACGAAAATGATTAAAATTAAACTCGTAAGTAGTACAATCTTATGGTAAAATACATTAATACAGAAAGTCTGTGTTGGTTTATATTACTCATCTTGCTTGGAAAATTTTGTGTCGACATTATTAAACTGATTGTTGAAATTTCAATTACTTTTATGTTTTCGTGATTCACTCCTTAATCTCAGCAATAAACACATTGATTATGTATTATAAAATTCATGAATTAGGAACATTTTCGTTTAAGAAAAATTAGTTTTTCACTCTACTATGAATTTAGAAACCAAACAAAATATTGTCAGGTCATTCCAATTTATGCTGTGGTAATCCCTAAAACATTATATTTAATTATATTTGTATACGATTTGATTATATTTTATGATAAAACCAAGTTTTAAGCAGTTACTTTGATAATTCATTTAGTTTAATTTATGAAAATATTCTTCGATATAGTAATGGACGGCTATAAATGATTGAACATGCATTTCTTAAGATGGCAAATAATTTTGTAAACTTATATTGACATGCCTTATTTTTAAATTAAAGTTTGTCGAAAATTTAGCGAAGTAGAGGTCAAACAAACAAATAAAAGTGATGTGCCTTTTATTTTCAAAATGGTCTTTACTGTGGAGGAAAATACTTTTATTGTTAACTGCCTATTTTTAAAGCGACATGCAAAAATAAAGATGATAATTGGATGTATTCCAAACAGTTGACTTATAATCAATTTGTCGAAATGTGTACAAAAGAACAAATTGAATTGAATATCGTTATTTTTCACAAATAATAGAACGGTTTTTAAACACCGGTAAACACCTTTAGCCACATTAAAGGTAAATCTACTGATCGTCCCACTCCATACTTGGAAGGTGTGAATTAAACTGTCGAACAAAACCCTTATTTCGGCATGTCATGTGGACCGACTAATAAATAAGCTTCAATTAACAATGACACTACATTTTTAACTTTCCTAAATCCATTATAAATCTTCTCTATGAATCCTTTCCTTGTTTATACATACCGGGTTCTTTTTTTATCATTATAGATACATTATCCTATGTGAAATGATAAAAACAGAATAGTCAATGCGTAGGCAACGAGTAGTATACCAGTGAAGGATTTACCTTCAAACAATAGCTGAATTCTTAAATCAGTTTGCAATGGAGAGAAAAAAAAATAATGTCAAAATTTCTAAATTTTTATTCATATATGAATCGTAAATTAAATACATTTTAATTAAAAATATATAATCTATTTGAAACACGAATAAACACAATAAAAACGAAAAATTTGCAATGTGGTTCCAGAAGAATCATAGTTTAGTAAAGGTCAGAAACATGTTCAAGAATTACAAACGTACTTGACGAGTTAAGGTTTGTTTTAATTAAATATTTATTTATTTAAACTACTTCCACTGTTACATGTTTCGGCAAATTATTGCCTTTATTAATGATTTTTTTTTTTTAATATGAAGAATACATATAATTTTAATTATAAAAAATTCCAGCATATTACATGTTGTACTCTCATAATCTTACACGTCACATTGTTATGGTTTTTAGATAATTAGTTAAAATTAAATTACAATATTAAATTTTATACATTTAAGTTTAGACTTTATATGAAGGTAAATGGGGATCGCTTTTTATATTTATTTAGTTATTACCTATCAAGACATTACTGTATTTTGTAATATTAGTTCATGAACCGTCTATTTAATATTATTATTTTGTAATATTAGTTCATGAACCGTCTATTTAAACAAGAGATTAAGAGCAATTCGTAAACTTAATAATAAAAATAAAAGTAAGTAACAATTTACTTTTGAATTTATACATAATTGAGCTCAACTATTAATAATCAATAATCAATATAGTAAAGAGCCTTTTTTACACCCCATATATATATATATATATATATATATATATATATATATATATATATATATAATCATATTAAATCGTTTATGAAGTTAGAAGTAATAATTTCCGACGATTTTCTTCTTCGTACGTGTTTATTATTTAAGAGAAAATTTGAGTTATAAATTAATGTATAGCAAACGCCAATTAAGTTGGCGCGAGGAGGGGTAAGTTCGCGCAGGATTAAAAGTAGTGGGGAGATTTATATTTGGTTTTACATCTAATGTCAGATAATTCTAACCTCTGAGCGTGTATCACTTTATGATCCCCTAGTAAAGACATTATGTTCCGTCAAACTTCAATGACAAATGTAATCTGTCAATTACTTGAGTAGTGGGGGTGGACGTTTTTAAAAACAACTTCTGCGCACCCCCTCCTCGCGCCAACTTAATTGGCGATTGCTATACGTAGATAGATATAGCGTTGCACATTTATAATTTAAATTTAGTAAAATAGATCACTATATTAGATCACAATGTATTCAGGAATATATTTAATAAGACTGAAGTAAATAATGACTCACAGATGGGCTAAAAGTGTGTAGCATGTCGGATTTTGGCAAGTGTTCACTTCAATCAATTTATTGTGGTAATTATAGAATTCTATATTGTGATGTTTATGTGCTATTAGAAAATTATTTTGAAGTGTTGTGGTAGCTATAAATATACATTCCTTAGTACATTTATTCGATATACAAAAGCAAGCTCTAAATATATTGAATGAGAAGACGGGATTTTTCATTTAATTTGAAAACAAATATATTTTCTAAATTTATCTTCCCTTGCTACAGATGGTCTATGATATATCTTAGATTTTTGTACTTTTGATGTTATTAGTAGTACCGGAGAACGGCGAGGCATATCCATGCAGTCTAAGTACCGATTAGTCAAAAAGAAACTGCAACAATTTCTTTATTATTATTTTTTGTTATCATTCGCCTACACTTAAATTAAATTAAATAAACTGCTCGTCAAAAGTTAGGGATATTGCTTGTACTGAAATAAGACATTTCCTATTTGAAATTTCCTGTTGAGTTTGGGATAAAATGAAAATGAAGAAAATCATAGAATATGCATTTCTTATTATTTTTTGTCACTATAAATTGGAACGTATGAATTGGCAAGTATTCAATTTGTCTATTAAGATCGCAGAACGTACAACGCATCTTTAACTTTTTAATTTTTTTCTATTTAATGATGCAAAGAAGGAAGTTAAATGTAGCGGAGGCCAATATGGCCATTGTTATGATTAAGGGCGGAGCTAGACAAGCGGATGTGGGAGAACGTTTTGCTGTTTCGCAAAAAATGTAGTTTCTCGAATAGTTAAACGTTACAACGACACTGGAATTGTTGCAGAACGGCCTAGAACTGGAGGGCCAAAAATTTAATACTCCCATCAATGATTGCTATATTACTCTGTTAGCTCGAAGAACGCCACTCGATACCTGTAGAATGCTAAATCGAAGGTTTTCTGGTGCGACAGGAGATGCAATTTCTGTCTGAACTGTACGTCGGAGGCTTTCCGTGGTGAATTTGAAGTCAAGGCGTTTGTTAAGAAGGGTTCCATTCACAGCAGAGAATAAGCGTGCAAGATTCGCCTGAGCACAAGAACATCAAAACTGACAGAAAGAATGAAAATCTTTACTCTTCACCGAGTCTAGTTTTGGAAGATATTCTGATAGTCGACGTGTACAAGTTTGGACTAATCCGATAATTTCCAGAAATCGTCGTCGTGTTGAGGAAACCATCCATTTCGAGAGGGTTCGATTACAGTGTGGAGAGGAATGTGTTTTAATGGACGCGCAGACTCGTTAGTTTTTGATAGGACTATGAATGGTGTCAGGGCTGTTAAAGCTCGAGAGAATCTAGGTATTTCTTATTTACCATTACCCCCGAGATCTTCCAACCTAAATTGCATCGAGGATGCTTAGGATCAATTTAAAAAGGGCATAAGATGCTAACAAACCATGACCTGAAACTCTTTGAGAGTTGGAGGAATCTACTGCCTCAACTTTGGATGCAAATTAGACAAGATGTGCTTAACAATTTGGTGGAAAGTATATAGAGACTTTGCCAAGCAGTTATAGAAGCTCGTGGTGATCACACTACCTATTAAAAGCGTTATCGTTTCATTTTTTTAAATTATTTACGTGCAAGAAGATATTGTCACTTTATCCTTTTTTTTAAATCTTTTTAGTTCACAGATTTATAACACAAATTCGATGCACTAATGTTAATTTATTTTGGAATAAAAAAATTTTGTTATTTACGTTTGCAGATTTTTGTTTTAAAATGACTTTCTCGCAATATCCCTAACATTTGAGGAGCAGTTTATTTACTGTCGCGTGGCACGAGCTTTCCTCAACCAATATTTGTGAAATTTGTGTTAAAATGTTTCATTTAATCTTAGGCTACTATTTTTATTTCATCAGCGACGCAATATCACTGGCGAACTAAAAAAAAAGGTAAAGTGGAGAAAAAGGTGAAGAATCGGTGTAATTTCCGTTTAAATTTTGTCTAGAGCACTCGTCTAGAAGTGACTGAGCTGCGTTGCTATGCAGTAAGACAATTTCGGAACTTAGAAGACCTATTCTTTATGGCCATTAGCAACTTTTGTGGTGTAGTAGTGCAAGTAACTGCGTGTATTGTCGTTTCTTGTTCCATGAAATATACGAGTAAAATTCGCGGCTTAAAAGTGTTTGTTTAATTTCTTTTATTTTTCGCCGATTTACTACGCTGTGACGCGATCGATTCACATAATCTACCGGTGTTAATATACCTTAGCTATTAATTAATTCGTACACCCACGATATATTTTCTAGTTTACACATACGCATTGACTTCGTATGCTTCGCCGAAGCACGACTAATAACTGATGTATTTGAGGAATGTATTTGTAAAGGATCGGGGGACTATCTCTCAAGTGTCTGAATGATAAATCTTTCCCCTCCTGAGCAAACAAGCTTACAGACGATGACTTCTTAGTATTAAATCTAAATAAGGGAAGAACCTACTAGGTTAAATCATGAACATCTTTAAAAATTAGTATTAGAATATTTAGGAGTGCACATTTAAAAGTTTTCTAAGTAGTCCAAATTTAATGACAAAGCACTACTACCTGTTGATACAATAACAAAAGAAAATCGTTTTGTAAAAGAGAATAATAAAACTTACTTCTGAATTGTAGTTTAATTATTGTGTATGCTTATACAGGTGTCCTTGAAGGAAATAAACAACGTACGAAAAATGGAAAGATACAATTATATAGAATATGAATCCAAAAAATTGTGTCTCAATTACGACGCGAATCCCAAAATTATAAATCCGCTGGAAATTGTATTATATGCCGCCTATGAATTCAAAATATCTATAAAAAATACCTCTATTGAACTTACACATACGTAACAGCTGTCGATGTTTTGATAACATTGTTTACACAACAGCTTTGTACACTAAGGGTTTAATAACCTCAATATATTTACGAACGAAAAGTCAACTTTTAAAAATTATTTTTTTTATTTTGTATGCAAGTGAATAATTAATAATTAAGAAGTGTGCTCTATGGGGAATTTTACGTTCGCAACTTTCGTAATGTGACAACAGTCTACCTGTTTCCCTTAATCGGAACATGTAAATAATATCGAAAATACACATATACACAACTAACGATCGAAATTAATTGAATCGGTGGCAAAAATTTTAATGAATCCTATAACATGAAGTTCTTGAAATTCAGTGGCGGTTTAAATATATATACATATATCCGATGTTTATAAAATCTAAGGTTTCTTATTTATTTTATTGGTCATACAAAATCATATAAACTATTTTTTTGGTTTTAGCGACCTTTAATGAAATCAAAAAAACTTATTTATTAAACGACGTTCTGACTTTTATTAATTATTAGTCTTTGTCAAGTTTGTACATATATATAAACTGTATAGGAACAAGAAATTATGTTTTTAATAATATTTTATATGAAAATTTTTGTATAACTAAACTTACCAATTGCTCTATTCATTAATTAATGCTTTTCATGAACTATACTATCTTAAACTATACACTTCACAATTTTCTTTTATTTTTCTTTTCATAGTTGTTTTTGCACACATCCCGTTTCAAACTATGAAAAGAAAAAGAAAAAAAATTGTGAAGTGTATAGTATTATCGCCGAACAATGTGGTAGGTTCTCGATGTTAGGTAACTCGTATAAATACAACGTATCGCCCGCTATGTTTTAACTACGGACAAGTGAACGTTATATTGTTTGAATTGTAATCTGTGAAGAATAAATATTTCGTCGTTCGAACTTGGCATCTACCTACGTAACAATATAATATCCATTTTGATATGGATAAACCAGGCCCAAGTAAAAAACGTAGTCGTAAGGTTGAAGACGAAAATCGACAGTTTCAAGATATTTGGACCGAAAAATACTTTTTTATTTCATCGCATAACAAAAGTGTCTGTTTAATATGCAAGAGTAGTGTTTCTGTATTCTGTATTCTGTCTGTATTCTGAAGGAATATAATGTGAAAAGTCATTATGAAACCCAGCATCATACTTTTACCAAATTAACCGGCAAGAATCGAACGCAAAAAATTCCCACTTTACAAAGGGAACTAATAGACCAGCCAGCTATGTTTACAAAACCAATTCAAGATGTTGAAACAGCTACTGAAGTTAGCTTTGAAATATCTCGAATAATAGCGAAAACTTGTCGGCCTTTTAAAGATGGTGAGTTTGTTAAGCAGTGTTTAGATATCGCCGCAAAAAAAATGTGTCCGAAAGATGCAAAAAGGTTTGAGAAAATTCGACTAAATCGGATGACTGTTCAAAGAAGACTTACCACATTAGCAGCTTATATAGAAGAGCAATTAGCTACGAAACCGAAAAGTTTTGAGTTTTTTCTATAGCACTCCACGAATCTACAGATATAAGTTCCACTGTTCAACTCTTAATATTTTTCCGAAGTGTAAGGCAAAATTTTGAAGTGAGTGAAGAACTGATTGGTATGAGTTCTTTGACAAGTCAAACCTAGGGGAGTGACATGCTCAAAGCTCTTCTGGAAAAATGTTCTATAATGGATTTGGATTTAACGAAATTATCTGGAATTACGACTGGCGGAGCGCCTTCAATGTTTGGAAGTAAATATGGGATAATAACTATGTTAAAAGAGTATTTACAAACTAAAAACAGAGATACCAAGGAATTAATGCAGTTTCATTGCATTATACATCAAGAGGCCCTCTGTTTAAAATTATTGGGATTTGAAAATGTGATGAAAGTTGTAGTACCTACGGTAAACTTTATAAAATCACGAGGTCTCAATCCCGACAATTCACACCATTTCTCGAGGATATTGAAAGTGAATATGGTTATCTCCTGTTTTACACTGAAGTAAGATGGCTAAGTCGTGGGTTGTCACTAGAGCGGTTTCTTAACTTGATTGAAGAAATTAAAATATTTCTGGCGGAAAAGAAAAAGGACGTCTCCGAACTCGACAACCCTTATTGGCTGTGTGACTTAGCGTTTCTTGTAGACATCCCAAATAACTTGAATGTCTTAAATCCGCGACTCCAAGGCAAAGATCAATTGATTTCGCAATTATATTCAGGACACAAAGCAATTCAGCCAATTACAGCCATTTTCCGAAATACAAAAAAATTATGGAGAAATTCAATAAAGCTCATGTCAATTTCGCTTATGTTGAAAAAATTGATATTTTAATACAAGCTTTTCATGATCGTTTTTTAGGCTTCAAAAAAGTTAAACCTCTATTAGACATTTTCATCAATCCTTTCAACATTTCCCCCGAAAATGCCGGAATCAATACAGCTGGAATTGATAATCACACAAAACGATGATAATTTACGAAACAAGTTTAATGAAGGTAATTTACTCAACTTTTACCGTTGCGTTGAAAAAACCGGTTATAAAGAGTTGCGAATAAATGCATTTAAATGCGCAAGCTTATCTGGATCGACGTACATTTGTGAGCAAACGTTTTCAGTGATGAAACTTAACAAAACAAGAAATCGAAACCGTCTGGCAAATGAAAATCTGGAAGCAATTTTACGTGTGGCGACAAGTAATGTGGAGCCAAACATAAACAGTTAGGTCAATGCAATGTCATGCATCATAATAATAATACATGGAATATTACATTGTAATGATTAGATTACATTACGATTACATAATTAATACTAATAAAAGTGTACTTGAAGTATCTTATCTCGTAGTACTAAGAGTAGCTAAGATGTCAAAATCTTATACAATCGCCGAAAACGTCATAATGCCTGCCGCAATTGATATAGTCAGTGTTTCAGTAGGCGCAGAATAAACAAAAATATTTAAAAAAAATTCCGGTTTCTAACAACACAATACCAAGGCGAATTGATGACACGGCCACAAATGTTCGCGATCAGATAATTCAGCAAGGAAGTTCAAGTAAATTTTTTAGTATTCAATTTGATAAATCAACAGATGTAGCACACATGTTTCAGTTAAATGTTTTGTGTGGTATGAATGTGATAGGGACACATCAATCAAAGAAAATATGTTGTTTTGCAAAACAGTACCGTGTCATGATGTCTTCTAGATGGTTGCTATTACGCTACTAGAAACTATACTAACATATATTGGACAAAATGTATTGCAGTATGTACTGATGGTGTAAAGGCTATAACATAAAAAACAGTGGATTCACGAAAATATTAAAAGGTCGTCTTATAACACGGTCGGAATGGACGCACTGCTTCCTTCATTGATATGCTCTTGTCGCAAAAAACATGCCGGAAAATCTCAATCAAATTCTTTGCGAAGCTGTAAAAATGGTTAATTTTATTAAAAGTCGACCATTACAGAGCAGCCTGTTTGCTAAACTATGCAATGAAATTGGCGAAAATAAAAAATCTCTTCTTTTCCATACATAAGTTAGATGGTCATCGCAAAGGAGAGTGTTAATCCGGGTATTGGAATTGTGAGATGAATTAATAATATTCACTTATAACGTTCACTATTGACTGCGAGTATACGAGTGTCTGTAGTTGTTGGCTTACTTAGCTGATGTATTTTCGCATTTAAATGACTTGAGTGTAAATTTACAAGGACGTGATAAAAACATTCTATTAATGACAGACAAAATCACAGACTGCTTCCATTAAGAAGCTTGATATCTGGATTACTCGCCTTCAAAACAAAAATTTAGATATGTCCCCCCTCACTCACTTATGGATTATATTGAGAAAAATTTATGAACAAGATATTACTATTCACCACAGTTTGGATTGCATGAAGATGCATTTAGATGAGCTAAAAACTCAGTTAACAGAGTATTTCCCGGAAGATAAAAATTATTTCTCGAAGAGATGGGTACTGAATCCGTTTAGTGAAAATGCTGCAATTTACATCCGAAGACGAGCAAGCCAACACGTATTTAAATGTTTTGGCTTGCTCGCTGAAATGAATATGGATATTTAGTCACAGAAGCATTGAAAATATTTTAATCTCTTTCACGACGTCTTATTCCCGAGAAAAGGATTTTTCGTCTATGGTTGCACTAAAATTAAATACAAGAATTTGTCTCTTATCACTCGAAAATAATATGCTTTTGTGTGTTTCTAATGTAAATCCCCGTATGCAGAAACTTTCAAATGAAAAACAAATGCAATCATCTCTTTAATTTCTTTTCTTTACATGTGTACTTATTGTAAGTCAAATGTTTATAATACCTAAATAATTTTTCCTTATTGTTTAGGCTATTTCGCGACTCCTCTTTAATATCACCGCGACCTTCAGGTTGGGAAACGCAGTGGTAAAGCAACGAATTGTGAAATTTCATATAAAACTTGGAAAAGCTGCTACCGAGACTTATGTTTTATTAAAAAAGTATATGGTAATGAAGTCTACCACGTGTGAGGGTTTTTGTGTGGTTTAAGCATTTCTAGGATGTTGTAATAACCAAATCGAGTCATGTATTGAACTACTTATCTTATTCAAGGTACGACCCCGGTTTTGTTTCTATTGTATACAAAACACGACCTCGGTACGTCCAAATTACATACACATAACTTCGATATGCGTTACACTCTTTCACCACTTTGTTGATTTTAACTGAGGCCACTACTCTAAAGGAGGACACGCTGAAGTATATAATGAGATCCATTAGATCTCAAGATACAGAAAAACACAGAGAGACACACAGAGTCCTAGAGAGTGTATTATAGAAACCTCCTTAAGACTAGTGTCTATTTGTTACTATGTATATTGTTATTGTTGTTTCTTTATAATGTGTTAATTAATTATATGTTGTTATCCAAACGCTGCCCGTCTATTATTTATTATATCGACGAATCTGCGTACCAACGCAGCGATGTGCCCTCCGGGACCAGGTCACATCACAAAGTGCCAGAAGACGATTGAGATGACGCACACCTGGGATACCATTCCACGTCAAAAATGGATGAAAATTTTCAAAAAAATCGGTAATCTGATCCAATACTACTATCGGTTAACTATTCGTGCAATTTCTGAAACTGTAGGAATTGACAAAGAATGCGTAAGGCAAATTTTAAATAACAACTGAAACATGTAAAAAGTGTATGTCGAAAATTCTCACAATCGAGATTTTTCTCACCAAGTATCACCTCCCAGTGTTAGACCATCCGCCTTATTCACCAGACCTAGCACCGTGTGACTTTATCTGTGTTACGTGCACAAATATGCATTAAAAGGAAAAAGATTTCAGACCGTTGAAGCTGTGGAAGAAAAAGGGGCACGCGTCATGATCGAGCTCACAGAAGAAGCCTTGCAACACTCTTTGGTATAATGAAAAATTCGAATGGAGAGGTGTACGGTTAGAGGATCTATATTGAAGGGATAATAATTTGTATAAATTTTTAAAATACCAAGTTCTACAGCATCAGTCCCTTTTTTTTATAGCCACACCTCGTATCTACTTGTCCTGTTTTACTAAACCATTAGGCTAGGGATACACATGCCGCAGAAATAGCATGCTTGCTTAAGCTAGCATGTTAGTTTACAGCGTACTAGTTAACAGCATGCTCTTCTTGCGTTTACATTAGCTAGAACTAGCTTACTCTGTGGTCTACTTAGATGAGTATGCTTACATTTCAAAACATGATGGGTCGCTTTCGTGCAGTGAGTTTACGAAATGAAATAATAGTATTATATTACTTCTTTCAACGGATTTGGTAAAAAGAGTTTAAAAAAAAAGAGAAGCGAAAATGGAAAACATGGGTGCGACATTGACTTTCTCTATTTTAGTTTTTATAATTTTAATATTAATGTTCGCATCGTTCATCGAATCCAATATTTTTTTATATACATTTCCACGCGATATTTTATTTTTATATAATGGCGAACGTAATTCCACAAACTTTCGTTATCGCGATATCACATTACAAATTGTAAAGTTATTTCATCGCCGCATCTTGTCATTGTTACGATTCAATTTCTATATATTACTATAATTATGTTAGTATAACTATGTCACAATCGCGGCACAGACACAAAACTAGCAGTAGCAAGCTTTTATTCGGTAAACACGTTCACACTTGCTTATAGCATAAGCATGCTTTCCTGCTTACTAGCACAAAAATAGACCGTCGTTCGATCTAGTAACGCGCTATTTAACTAGCATGCTCTTTTAGTATACATTTGCTAGTTGCCTACTACTAGGTAGCATTTGCTTGAAAATAGCGTTCTATCGTGCTACTAAGTGGCATGTGTATCACCGACCTAATGAAAGGAACTTCGAAAACAGAGAAATCATTGTGAATTTAAAAGTTTGTAAATTTTGAAAATAATTAAATTATTATCAGACAGCAGACATTTCGAAACCAAATAAAACTCTTTCCCATTCACAGCAAATTTTAGTTTCCATTTCTCAAACGGCGGGCGTATTAGACTATCTGGAATTGAAAATGAAAATTACACGATAACCGAACTTAATACTACATATTTCTGACTACATTACCATGTTTACATGTACTACTCGTAAAAAAGTTAAATTGGCGAAGACTAAAGTATTGTTTATATATATAGATCGTAAATGTATAACCCTGATTCGTGTTCATAAATCTCTTTAACATTGTTAGTCCAAAAATTGTTCGCAGCAAAAATTTTCAAACTTTAAACTGGCTAAAATTAAAATTCTATATTTTTGTTTATATTTCGCTTTTGTGCAATTGGTGAATATTTTCATGATGATTTGGTTCTAAAATAATAAGAAATTCACAGAAACACGTAAATTCTAGCGAGCGCGAAATGTGTTAACGTTAAAAGCTTATATTACGTTTACAACTCTCTTTTGTTTAATGCGTGAATATTTTCAGGAAGATTTGGATCTAAATTAATAATAAATTAACGGAATTACATACATATATCAAATTTGTCGGATTCATTAAGTAACTTAGATTAACAAAGAAATTCCAAATTTTGGAAAACATTTGCTTGTTTAATAACGTAGTACAATATTTTTCAACTAATTCCAACTATATTTATTTGGTTAATAATGAGTAATATAGACATCGCTTTGTTGCCGAACAACATAGCATAGCACTTAATAAGTCGTCGATTATATGTTTATAAGGATACATATACACAATTTCTTACAAAATTGTGTTTAACGGTTGACCATTTACACTCGTGGACAAAAAATTCCGGACACTGATGTAAATGTCTTTTATCATAATTAATTTTTTTTTATCACAAGACATGAAATATTATCTATGAAATAAGAATTCGAAATTAAAGAAGATACAAGACATTTAATTTATCAAAAATCAGCTTTTATCGGTTGTATTGAAAGGTCGTTTGAACTGTTAGTACTAACATTTATTGGTTGACATAATGCAAGCGGAAAATGTAGCCCGAACAGCGGCTTTGAACGAAAATGAACACAGTATTCAATACATCGCTGCTGTCTTGAATATTCCCAGGAGTACTGTCCAAGACGCAATACAGCGGCATCGTCAAACTGGAGAATACACAAGAAGGCCAGGATCAGGCAGATCTTGCACCACAAACCGGCGACAAGACCGTTTTATGGTGTTATCTATACTACGCCATCGTAGTTTTCCATGAACGATTGTGTCTCGCCAAGTAGAAGACGTTAACAGTACTGCAGTCTCTGCACGAATCGTTCATAGAAGATTGAAGAAATATGGATTTATGTCAAGAAAACCTGCAGCTTGCGCACTTTTGTTCCCAGTTCATCGTGTTTAGCGACTACGATTTGTCCGTGAACATAGACATTGGACAATGAATCAATGGAATTCCGTATTATACACGGATGAGTCTCGTATTTGTCTGCGTGTGTGGAGAAGGCCTGGTGAACGATTTTCAGCGTGTTGTATATCCCCAAGAATAATATTTTGGGGAGGCTGGCATTTCACTATACGCGAAAACTGAGCTTGTTCACGTTGCAAATGGTACCATGACAGCTGTTAGGTACATCAAGTGTTTAGCAGATCACATCGTTCAATTTGCTTCATTCGTACGTGAGAACTTTATTCTAATGCACGATAACACGCAACCTCACATTTTGCACGGGTGGTTGAGCAATATTTAGACGTGATTAAATTTCGCCGTTTGCAATGGTCAGCTCGAAGCCCGAACATATGCAGTTCACAGGTCGTTCTCTGGGATATCTTATCAACCTTGGAGAACGCGATCTGCTATTTTCACGTGCAAAACTGACTAATAATTATTATATATATTTTTAAAGCTTCACTTATTAATGCAAAATTACGTCATAGGCTGGTTAACGAAATGGGATATTTTATCACCCTCGTCAGTTGCATACAACTTTCAACGTAATTAATTATTTTAGTAATTAGAATTTGACTTTACTTCGCAAAAATAAATTACATCTATTTTCATTCAAAAGCTCTCAAAAACGTGGTTCAATACACGGACCTCTCTGTCTTATATCGACTATTGAAATCGTCCTGATATATGTTAGTTAATATTTTAATTTTGAATTTCAAAGTTGGCGATTTAAGGTCTGGTTTTACTTACAAATGTATATATTTCAACCAATTGTACATATTTCGGCAAATGATGCCCTTCTCAAAGAATTTAAAATATAAGAGACAGTATATTAATGTCATACTTATACATTTGTAGTTGCCATGGATAAAATTATTCAAAGATACATTCCAGTTTAATAATAATAAATTATGCCTTAGTATTCTAAAAATAGTTAGACAACAAAAACGGTGAATGGTAAGGCATGAGTTATTATTATGTTTGCGCCCGTGGGGCGGCTTAAGAAGTTAAGCTGTGTCGGCATTCGCCCTAAACGAGATGGAAAACCACGAAAACCTACTCGAACAGCCAGTCAGGGATCTAAACATGGAACTGTTAGCATGATAAACAAATGTACAGATATCTAAATATCATAAGATATGTATTTATATAACAGCAACATATATTATGATGGCAAATTACAGATCGTTACATAATTAGGTTATAGTATATACTGCATAAATTTTTTATATCACTTCTGTTGTTAATTGAACTTTTTCTCGTTTAATACTAATCATTTCTTTGGTTTTCCTTTTCATTGTATGTTGTTCTTTATCAATTATCTGTGCGTTTTCAAAATCGAAATGGTGATAGCGTTGTTGTTTGTGTGTAAATAAAGCAGTGTATAAATATTGTTTAGTTTAGCCTATGTAGTAACTATCGCAATCGCGACATGGTATCTTATAGATGATATGTATATATCGATTTTTTTTCCGTTTTAGGTTTTAGTTTAGAAAATAGATGTTTATTAGTATTACTAAGTTTATATGTTGTAGCTATATCATATTTTTTTAAAGTGTATTTAATTTTTTCTAATAATTGTGAAATATATGGAATCGTGATATATGTTGTTTCATTGTTTAAATTGTTATTGGTGTCTGCAGTGTTGTATATTTGGTTGATTCTTCTTTTAATTATTTGGTCTATGAGTTGTGGTTGGTAGTTCTTATGTGTTAAGATCGTTTTAATTTTCTTGATGTTATCTTCTTTGTATTGAGTATGTGATAGTTTTACTGCTCCATCAGTCAGATTATTTATAATCATTTTATTATTATTTAAATCATCAGCTAATTGAATCTACCATAACATGCGAAAGTCACGAAATAATTATATATGTATATATATATATATATATATATATATATATATATATATATATATATGTATTTATAGTATAATATTTATATTTTTCATGTATTAGTTTAACTCCGTATGCTTGCGATATTTTACATTTGATCAATTACCAGTGTGAATGCTAGATTTTGATAATTTATACAAAATAAGGTTTGATTTTGAAGAGAGGAACCGGCTCCTGAGAATAAGAGATCTTGCTCTACATTTAAATAACACAATTTCATATTATTTTGTTAATTTAACAACATGTTAAGTTAGCTGGCGCCCATCGTATAAAGTATTTTATTTCCAGTTTTATTTTCCGTCATCCTCGTAGCAAGGATTCATAGTTATATAATTTATTGGTCATAATTTAAATATATCACCGAGGCCCACTTTGCAGAAAATCTGGCAGCTGTAACTACCAGCATCCGTAATTTAATTTGAAATTAACCTTATATATTATAAAGGTTATAAAAACATAACAAATATTGTATATAATATTTAAATAAGTTAATATATTCCAAATGTAATTCAGTTCAAACACTATTAAAATGTAGCATTTAACAAACTTGGAACTAAATTTTGAAAGCCTCGGGATACAGGCTGCGTGGTTTATTATCGCGAGTAATTTCATAACTCACGTTTACGAAAATTTTATTAATAATTAATGTAACCAAAAACAATATAAAACAAAAATAAATAAAATCCATATATTATAGATAGTCGCCTATAAAAACAAGATTTTAACCCATCTTTTTTTAGTAGCAAAAATATAGATAAACTACAAAAATATTAGTATTAATTGATACTGAATACCTGACATATCTTGAAAGTAACTAAGAGTTTAATAACGTGCCTTCAAAAACTTTCCCCATTAGAGGCGGCCATGCTTTTTTTTTAATAGTTGGGGATAGTCCACATATTCTGTCAGAAACGTATACTTTTAATAGTTTGATTATCTCATGTAAATGTGTGTAATAATTAATAATTTAGCTTTTGAAAAAATATTTATTACAATAGACAAAATTAAAATAAAATAATACTAAAACAGATGTGAAAGTGTTGACTATTATTTTGAACACAAAGCTGAACTCTACGCTTCATGTTTTCAAACTCATTTGTTAGGATCTCTTGGGTTATGTCAGCACAAGAATTCAAAATAGCACTACGAAGCTCTTATGTCATGTCTGGTCTTGAAAACAGTATTCCTTGAATATGGAAAAATCAAATTGTCTAAAATTGTCAAATCTGGAGATCTTGGAGGAAAATTAATAATTCTTGTATCAGAATAATTGAAACATACATGAGTAGGTAAACCCCACCAGTTTTGTATAATACAAAGGTATTTTTAATAATATAAAATATTATTAAAAACCTGGTGTGAAGAACACAAATACAGGTTCGCTATTAATATTTTTTTGTGAATTTATATTATTAAAAATACCTTTGTATAATTCTTGTATCGACACATTCTTGCAAAAAAACTCTTGTTTCCCGAGATTTGTGCACTGGGGCATTATCTTAGAGGAAATATCCTTTCGTAAGTTCATCATCATGAGATTCTTTAGTAAACGGCTCTAATAATTCATTTCGATATCTTTCATCAGTTATAGTTTGATTAAAAAATATAGACCCAATAATTCGTCTTCTTGAGACTGCTAGCCAGACGCCTATTTTTTGTGGATGTAACGTAGTTTCCACAAATTCATGAAGGTTTTTGCAGACAAATTTTTATTAAACAAAATAATTTCCATCTGTTTGAGCGCTCTGCTTTTAAAGTATTTTAGAGCAAGTTATGCAAATATAATAGAACGATGCCGCAGAACGTTTGTCTATGTTTGCATTAACTGGATCATAAAACGAACGAACATCGGCTGTTGAAAAGAACCGTACTAATGGAATCGTGTTAATACTTTTTTTTGGTTTCAGAATTAATGATACATTTACGCAAAACGTTTTTTATGTTTCACAATATAAAATAATATTTTATCTGTCAGAACTTACAACTTGTTTCATAAATATAATAATAGAGAAACTTTGCTCTTTTGTCCTGAGATAATATTATTTTGTCTGTATAAAGTTATGTACAAATACATGTTCTTGTAAAGATATGTTTTAAGTAAGTAATATTTACTGTTAGCTGAATACGGTATAGTGTTAGTGAGATATACAAGATGTCCTTGAAATAAAGAGAAAACGTATGATAAATGGAAAGATGTAATTATATAGAACATAAATCTATAATATTTTGAGTCACTTACGACGCGAACCCTGAAATTAAAAACACCCAGAAAATTGTATTACGCTACTCCTATGAATTCAAAATATTCAAAATATGTGTAAATAATAAATAACTCATATACACATATGTAACAGAACTAACAGAACAATAGTTGTATCGCACAATGACTGGGAGCTTCTATTTTCGGTGTATGCCCTTAGTCAGTGGAGTCGGGTTTGGGTGACTAAATAAAAGTTAGATGGCAGCGCCACTCAGTTTTACTTACGGAAGCTCAGTGTGAAAACTGAGAACGAGTTTGCGCGATTTTCGGCGCATGCGCATACAAACTACTCAAATCTCACGCTGTATACTTACTACGTACTATTTCCAATAAACTGCACAGAATACCTGAAAGAAATCTCTACAGGGAAGTGCCAAAGCGAAGAAAAAAAAATTAGGTACAATTAATTCGTATATTCACGATCAAGGAAAATTAATATGCATAATCATAAAACAAAAAAAAGAAAGTAATATATCTAAGCCTTGACTAACCAAATAAAGAAAATATTGAATTATTTATTCTTACTGTATATATACATATATATATATATATACATATATATATGTATATATATATATATATACATAAATATATATATATATATATATATATATATATATACATATATAGATAATTATTTTGTGACCTTTGTATGTATTATAAATTCAATTTGTTGGCGATTTAAGGTCTGGTTTTACTTCAAAATATATATATTTAAAACAACCCTACATGTTTCGGCGAATGATGCCTTCTTCAAGGAATATAAAATATAAACAATATTTATATTTTATATTCCGAAAAAGGCATCATTTGCCGAAACATCTAGGGTTGTTTTAAATATACATATTTTGAAGTAAAACCAGACCTTAAATCGCCAACAAATTGAATTTACTATATATATATATATATATATATATATATATATATAGTAAATTCAATATACAAGGTGTGTATAAATTGGCGGATCCACTACACGTGGCGCCATTCTTGGTCAAATTTTGAGTTAAAAGTCCTAATCCTTAAACGATGTAACAGGCTTCTTTTATCTTCAGAATTAATTTGAAAGAAACATACATTTGGCAACATTGAACATGCATGTGCTAGTTATAATCTTCGGAACATTTTTACACGTCGTGATGTGAACCTTACATTTTAAATTTAAAAAAGAAACAAACGAAATAAAATTGGTTTCTTAGATTACATATTTATTACGAAAATATTACAAAGTTTTAAAAATATTTGATAATATTGACTAATTTTTGTACATCTTGATAGAAATCAATGTAATTATTACCTACATAATTGTTCGAATTGAAATCCATCAGAAAACTAAATTATACAAATAAACACGAAAAATAAGCAAGTCGAATGAGATAGGTAGATTACATAAGTGTCAAAATTTGACAGTAGTAATGTATTTGACTAGAACAACATTAGGCTGCCTACTTATTGTTTTACAACGTTGTCAGATGTGTTTTTCTTCAAAATAAGTTAATAAACAAATATTAAAAACAAACTGTAAAATCAAAAAGAAAACTTTAACGAAAGGATAATAACAACAATTCTTCTTTCTTCTAAATTGTAGCTCTTTCTGTCAACAAATATCGAGTAATAATGCTTATTTCAAGACCGAAAGTCAGAACTTTAGGAACCTCGTGCAAAGATATGGAGCATGGTACAACATTTTCGTATTAGGATTTTGGACTCCAAATTTAACGAAGAACATGGCCGCGTGTAGTGAGTCCGCCAATTTATACACACCTTGTATATATATATATATATATATATATATATATATAATAACTTCGTGACCTTGGTATGATATGGTAAACCTAATCAGTAGGCGATTAAAGGTCTGTATATTACTTCAAAATATATGTATTCAAAAAACTCTACATGTTTCGGCTGTATACGCCTCATGTAGAGTTTTTTAAATACATATATTTTGAAGTAATATACAGACCTTTAATCGCCTACTGATTAGGTTTACCATATATATATATATATATATATATATATATATATATATATATATATATAATCCTACTGTATATCAAAATATATCCATAAGATAACCACAGACTAAGAAATTGCGTTAAAAACAGTTCAGAGAATATTAATCTCTTAACAAGGAAAAAATAAAACTGGTATAAAAATTAATTTAATTACAGTAGTTTTAATCAACGCAGCTTTTCCTAAGGTACCCCAGAATCAACTTCACAATTTAGTACAAACAGATAATAAATGTCTCACAAAATGCCACAAAAGATTTTAGTTTAAATTCAAAATTATTGTATCTCATTTTTCGTACAACATGCAGCTGGACATGTAAAAACATTTGGTTTCACATGCGGCAATAAAAAGTTGTCCGCAAAAGAAATAAGTTACAAAAATAAATCTATGTATGAATATGATACAAAAATTAGAATTGAGAACTTCAATTATGGAAATGTTAATTTGGCGTTAAAATGCTTAAAAATATATTAATCTACAAAATAATTTCTAATTTGGAATAAATAAGATAGATTGAATTTAGTATGAGTTGAGCTCTAAAAATGCTATGCAATTTAATTACAGCAGGATAAGAAAGCAAAAAAAAAACATTATCAAATGAAATTAGATTACACAAAAAATATTAATCATGCAAATTACTTGATTTCCTAAGTTCGTCCTGTCTTTCGGGAATGGTAAATTATTATAGCCCTTTTGAGAGGAATACTCGCTACGATTCGGTGTTTTCTTGTCTGGCTTAGTGTGTCTAGATAATTAGGTAATTATTCACGAGATTGACCCAGACGTTTTAGGCTGTAGCGCATGCATAAAATCTTCGTCAGAGAGCCTATTTTTTTCCGTAGATCAAAACGGAACGCCGTACATAAACCCCGTTTGGTTTATTCTATTTACCCCAAACTTAGCAAGTTGTTAACGACAAAATTGGCTGTTCCCGATAAATATATTCACTTCTTCGACGTGATCTGCATTAAGCGTTATGTCGAAAAGCCGTGACTAAAGCTTTTGTTATCCTCAATATTTGCACTACTTCAGCAAGAATCGACCTAATACCACCAAGGTAGGAGCTCGAATATTCAATCCCACGTCGACATAGAAAACGATAGGGGGTGATACACTTACCAAATTTTAAACATAGATAGCGATATAAGTACCCGTAGACGTATTTAAATGATTCGAAAACAAATTAAGATACCCGGGGCTTGATAATAAATAAGGAAAACTAGAAATGGAAATTACAGCATAACATTACATACGTAGCAGCTGGATGAGATGGACAATAACAAAACTATTCTTTTTGTTATTGTCGTTCAACCTTAAGATATAGTCTTTTATAATATAGTCAATCACACAATGACGTGACAATTTTTTTTTAATATTTCTAATTTTCTTTCTCGCTTATGAAGAAGCGTATTTTGGGAAAGTATTTTTGATTTATATTCAATATAATTAGATCTTTCTATTTTTCATGCTTTGCCTTTTTATTTCAAGGACATGCGGAGCATGGAGGATATTTTTTTTAAAGTTCCGTTAGACTGGCAACAGATACTTAACTGCTGTGGTGCTGCTGCGTTTGCACAGTACAGTTTAGTAATCTATACCATGTGGCCGCGTGCGTCTGCACTATAGCGAAACCTGTAGTGTAAGCAAAACACACAGAGGTGTCCATGTGTTAGAACGGTAAAGAAGTAGACGCAATGTTCTAATGGATTACAGTATTTCGCATATCCCTATGATGCAGTCGTATTTGTCAAATAAATTCACATTTAGACGGTGTAGTCGCGCAAGCGCATTAGCTATCGCTCCCGCATATGGGTGTTAGTTGCAATGTTTATATCGTCAGGGGAACTACTCGCTCACAATATTTAATAAACCGCGTTGTTGGTGTACGTAACGGTCATTTAAAAAATGAAGTATTATACACCGGAGCAAAAACTCTTTATGATTAAACAATTTTACGGTGGTAATTCCGCGGAAGTAACTCGAGCTTTATATGCAGCTAATTACCCTGAAAGTCAAATTCCCAATGCAAGCACCATTCGTAGGACAGTTAATCGATTCGAAACTACATTTTCTTTAGTAACTAATAAAAATAAAGTTGTTCCGGATAAGAATATAAGTGATATAGAAATTCGAGTATGTGCTTTAGTCGAAGTAAATCCCACTATGTCGTCTCGACAAATTGCCCGCGAATTAGGTATCTGTAAAACAACGGCTCAGAAGATTTTACGTACTAATAAATATCTATATATAAATATTTACAAGTTCACAAGTACTTTTTCCCGATGATTATTATCGCCGTATGCAATTTTGCGAAAGGATGATAAATAAATACCACGAAAATGAATTCTTTCTTAATAACGTATTGTTCACAGATGAAAAAACATTTCGGCTACACTGACATCATAACCGCGCAGTTTGTCGTTACTGGTCGCGTAAAAATCTACATTTGAATATACCAACGCGAACGCAGTATCCAGAGAAGCTAAACGTATGGGCAGGTATAATTGGGGATCATATAATTGGGCTTTTTTTATTGACGGTAATTTAAACGGAAATAGATATCTACAGTTACTTGAAAATAGTATTATCTCCGCAGTACGGGAGCGGTTCAATATTAATGAAGTTTGGTTCCAGCAAGATGGTTGCCCAGCGCACAATACCCGTTATGTAACAAACTTTTTAAACGTGGTTTTTGGAAACAGATGGATCGGTAACTCGGGTCCTATTAAATGGCCAGCGCGATCTCCTCATCTAGCCCCTAACAATTTCTTTTTATGGCCTTTTTACATAATTCGATCTACGGATACGGTGATGAACGTCCATAAAATCTAGAGGAACTTCGCGCGAGAATTACCGAAGTCACTAATACTGTCACAGCAGATATGTTAACAAATGTACGTCGGAATTTTTATAATCGGTTGGGTTACTGTTCGCGTCAAGAAGGAGGTTTATTTGAACACTTAACTAATTAATTTATTTAGAATTTAATTATTGCTTAAGAATAACATTTTCTTTTAGCTAATTGCAGGTTTATTGCAATGTTGAATTACAATTCTGTTTTAAGAAGTAAATATTTTATTTTTAAGTATTTTATTATTGTTAAGTTAAGTTAATACTACTATAATACTAAATAATATTTTCGTTAAGAAGTTTTTTTATGTTAAAGTCTAGTAGTTCTGTTTAGGTATGTTTGTTTTTTTTGTTGTTTGTGAAGCTGTGATGAGTTACTTCACTGAGATGTTATCAGTGATTATCTGATGCTTCAAGCAACTGCAAATATTTACTTCTATTGGGAACACAATACCTCCTACACTGCTTTTCACTTGATTTGCCTACGAATACATTTATTCGTATAACTTATAATACGCCCGCTGTCGGTGTGGCAATTCAAGTTGGCACGCCCATTATAGTCGACCAATAGTTACTAATACATGCATCGCGCTATCGATGGCGGCCACACTGTATGCTAGTAACCTACTAACTGGCTTGGTCAGCTTGTATTGTAGTTTTAATGTAGGTATTGGCTTATTATAGCTACTACAATTAAAGCTCTCGTTAAATGCGAGATACGCTCTATAATCCATTGTCTCCAAGTTGAAGACAACAATTACGCATAGATTTATCGAATACTGTGTATTGTGTATAGTAAAAATGTTATGGCTGATAGTTCAATGCAAAATTGGTGTAAGATTTGTCGATAGGGTAGAACATGATGGACGTCAAGAAACCAAGTCCGCAGCAATAGGCGATATTATCGATAAAGTGTGGAGTGTGATTAGAGAGCACCAGTTCATAATTTCTGAGTTGTTTGGTGATTTTACTCAAATTTTTCGGTGAGTTATTTATGACATTGTTACAATAGAACCCGGTGACGACAATTTTATAGCGGTACAGTAAGGTAGGGAAAATTATTTTTCGGAAAGATTGTAACGAGAGACGAAACGTGAATTTAGTTTGTTGTGATAACTAAACCAGGTCATGTATTCACAATATCCATTTCATCAACACGACCTCGTTGAGTTACGATCTTACATCATATTTTTATTATCTTACAACCAGGTTACTAAGCTAAAGGGACACACAGTTGTGGTATATAATGAGAGACCAAGAGTCTCCAGAGTCAAAAGCAGAGTAATATAAATAATGGATGCATAAGAACTGTTCCAACAAACTTAAGTAGTACAAACAAACGTACAAGAGAAAGCTTATGGCTACCGTGTTCTGGGACTATAGAGAAATTTTGCTGGAGGAATTCATAACCTGCAATTACTGCAACAACGTGTTGTGAAACCCCTACACTTCTACGAAGAGCAATACAGAACAGCAGGAGAAGCATGGCAGAAATTGTCCTTCATCTTTTCAGATTAAAAAGTTTTTCAGTCACGTAGCAGCGGTGACCTTCGCGTTTATAGACCACCCCCTTGTAGGCATAACGAGAATTATACTTTACAAAATGAAATCCGGAAGACTTTCCGTAAATGTTTGGGCTTGGATTTATAGAGGACATTTAGAAGTTTGATGGAGTGACGATGAACGATTAAATTCGAGAAAGTATATGGTATATTTAGATAATGTGATGCCACCGCCTGTTAGGGAAATCATTCCCCCTAACAAGATAATTACTCGGTGCATACTAGACATTGTGTAATTCATTATTTTCCTGAAAATTATATTAATAGTAAATGATAATAAATCCAATAGAAAATATCTACGGAATGATGGCAAAAATGATGCGAACTTCAAACAACTTGCCACGAAATAAAGAACAATTTCGCGACCTTCCTCAAGAAAGTTTCTCAAGTTTCTTCAATACAGTCGCACAATTTTGGCACAAGTTTAGAAGAAAACCCTCGAATAGCAATAAATTAAATAGAATCACTTCCACGAAGGCTGCACTTAGTTGTAGACAATAATGGTGAAATGACTTTTCATTATTGGAATACGTTAATTATTCTAATCCTTTTTTTATACACTTCATAATTTTATATCTTTAAATCGGAATTCTCTTTGGGAAAGAAGAGTAGGCATTTTTTTGTTCTATTACTATTACTTTGTTCGTTCCTAATAAAACTTTTTCTGTTGGTTTTACTTTGAACCAATGTAATCGTTCAAATTTGACACTATTATGTATATTTGTCCTCGAGATCTTGACGCATATGAAAGAATTCATATCGTTAAAAATAAAGGAAACACCATTAATGTAGATTCCGATTCCTTATAGTTGTTTCTTTTCATTCTTAGAAAAGAGGTAGAAAGGTTGAAGACCCGCAGAGAGAGAATAAACACATGTGGTTACCGTTTCCTTAAGAGATATAATTTTGTCGTAATTTTTAGTCGATATATTTTTATTTTTAAGTCAGTGTATACGTGGACGCCGTGTAAAGTTATTGCGTGGTCAGATCTGCTAGCTTTACGGTGCCCCATGTGCGACACTTTGATTAGTGGTTTTACCTACTGATGATGATAACTTAGTTGTCGAAATACGTATTTAGGATACGATTAGTAATTGTGGTAAGGGGTTATATACCGTTTTTAAGTTTATATTTGTCCTGCTTACGCATCTAAAAACCTCTGATGTTATGCTCATAAGAGCTGCATGTAGCGGAGTGTACATTGAGAAATTGATGAAGATATTACATATTTTATAAACGCTTCGATAATAGTTACGACTACAAATACAAAAGCAAATACATATTATACTGTAATCATTACAAGTATTGAAGTTGAGTTTATAAATTCACTTTCATTGAATTAGGTTGAGCTAAATATTGCATTATCTGTCAAGTAAAGGTATATTTTTCAATAAATATTTTACTTTTCTATAAATTTGTGTTTTTATATTGAATTTATTACAAAAAAAAAAAATTGGAGTAAATATATAAATATTGTAATTTAGCCAATTTTATATATTGTTTGCATTCTTTACATTGACTACATGAACAGTTGCTGTTTGCTAATTGTCTACGCGTGCATAATCACGTATTTCACACGATGTAGACCAGCGATGCACATACCGCGGCTCGCGGGCCGCATGCGGCCCACTGTCGATATTTATGCGGCCCGCCAACGAATTTTAAAAATTGTTCGAAAAACTACAAGAGTAGGTAAAAATCCATTCAAATCAATATTTCTTAACTTTTTATTTTATTCTAACTTTTGTAATTGTTAGTAAGATATGTATCTTTAAGTACCTACTACTTTCTTGTTCAGGTTTACTACGTAGGACATGTATGCTCCTCGTCGTTCCAAGCATATTGTTACGAGACTAGAAATCTGTCGAACCAACTAGATTACTCGAAGATTCGCGAAACACGTCGGTATTATCCCCGAACAATATGGTAGGTTCTCGGTGTTAGGTAACTCGTATAAATACAACGCATCGCCCGCTATTGGGGCAGTTAAGTTTTAACTACGGACAAGCGAAAGTTATATTGTTTGAATTGTAATCTGTGAAGAATAAATATTTCGTCGTCCGAACTTGGCATCAACTTCTTCTTCTTATATTAGGCCTTAGGCCTGTTCTTATCCGATCTCTTTCATAGTGCTGCAGTCATGTTTGCGACGTAGACTGCCAACTATCTCGCCATCTTTTGAAGGGCCTTCCCGGTGGTCTGGTGCCCATTGGCTTTAGATCCCTTGCTGTTCGAGCAAATCTCTCGCAATCCATTCGTGTTACATGCTGGTGCCACTCCCGTCTCCTCTGTCTGTCCCACCGTACGATATCCTGTATACCACATTGATTCCGTATTTGATTGTTCGGGATTCTGTCTCTCAGTGTTTCCCCCGCTATTGACCTCAATGTTTTCATTTCCGTTGTTCTAAGCATCCTTTTTGTTTCTGCTGTGTCGGCTCTCGTTTCTATTGAATATGCAAGTATTGGTCTTATGCATGCCTTATATATGCGTACTTTCCCGTCCAGTCTCATATCTTTATTCCGCCAAATAACGTCCCTCAGGTATCCCGAAACATAAGCCGCCATATTAGCCTGTCTTCGAACACTGTCTCTTAGGTCTCCGCAGCTGGATATTTCTATCACATTGGCATCTACCTACGTAACAATATAATATCAATTTTGATATGGATAAACCAGGCCGCAGTAAAAAAACGTAGTCGTAAGGTTGAAGATGAAAATCGACAGTTTCAAGATATTTTTACCGAAAAATACTTTTTTATTTCATCGCATAACAAAAGTGTCTGTTTAATATGCAAGAGTAGTGTTTCTATTCCGAAGGAATATAATGTGAAAAGGCATTATGAACCCAGCATCATACTTTTATCAAATTAACCGGCGAAAATCGAACGCAAAAAATTTCCTATATTTTTATAAAGCACTCGACGAATCTTCCACTGCTCAACGCTTAATATTTTTACGAGGTGTAACGCAAAATTTTGAAGTGAGTGAAGAACCGATTGGTGTGCGTTCTTTGACAAGTCAAACCAAGGGGAGTGACATGCTCAAAGCTCTTCTGGAAAAATGTTCTATAATGGATTTGGATTGAACGAAATTATCTGGCATTACGACTGACGGAGCACCTTCAATTGTTGGAAGTAAATCTGGGATAATAACTATGTTAAAAGAGTATTTACAAACTAAAAACATAGATACCAAGGCATTAATGCAGTTTCATTGCATTATATATCAAGAGGCCCTCTGTTCAAAATTATTGGGATTTGAAAATGTGATGAAAGTTGTAGTACCTACTGTAAACTTTATAAAATCACGAGGTCTCTATCACCGACAATTCACACAATTTCTCGAGGATATTGAAAGCGAATATGGTGATCTCATGTTTTACACTGAAGTAAGGAACTAAGTAGTGGGTTGTTACTAGAGCGGTTTCTTAACTTCTTAAAGAAAAAAGACGTCTCCGAACTCGACAACCCTAATTGTCTGTGTGACTTAGCGTTTCTTGTAGACATCACAAATCACTTGAATGTCTTAATTACGCGACTCCAAGGCAAAGATCAATTGATTTCGCAGTTATACTCTTATGTTTCCTCCTTTCAACGCAAATTGAGTCTTTTCAGGACACAAATCAATTCAGCCAATTACAGCCATTTTCCGAACTACAAAAAAATTACGGAGAAATTCAATAAAACTGATTCGCTTATGTTGAAAAAATTGATATTTTAATACAAGCTTTTCATGATCGTTTTGTAGACTTCAAAAAAGTTAAACCTCTATTAGACATTTTCAGCAATCCTTTCAACATTTCACCCTAAAATGCACCAGAATCAATACAGCTGGAATTGATAGACATGATGCAAAATGATGATAATTTACGAAACATGTTTAATGAAGGTAATTTACTCAACTTTTACCGTTGCGTTGACAAAACCGCTTATAAAGAGTTGCGAATAAATGCATTGAAATGCGCAAGCTTATTTGGATCGACGTATATTTGTGAGCAAACGTTTTCAGTGATGAAACTTAACAACAAAAATCGAAATCGTCTGGCAAATGAAAATCTGGAAGCAATTTTACGTGTGGCGACAAGTAATGTGGAGCCAAACATAAACAAAATTGTTAGGTCAATGCAATGTCATGCATCAAAATAATAAAACATGAAATATTACATTGTAATGATTAGATTACATTACGATTACATAATTACAACAAACATTTTTGAATGTTCTTTTATTTTTATCATTTGTAGTAATTCATACTATTTAAAAATAAAAATATTTGTGTTAATAAGTATTCTTTGTAGTGGACCGTCCTTGGCTTATAATTTTTCCGAGTGGCCCCTGTTCCCTATAAGTCTGTGCTCCCTGATGTAGACAATGCTCTAATCGATAGTGTTGGGCTCTTATTAGGTAGGTGATTTTCGAAGATTAAATTGTTCAATTTCTGTTTGTTTTAATCTTTTCATATTACCCAGCAAGACGCTGAAGCAGTAATATAATTTGGAAATTTGTCAGCTACTGGAAGAAAAATGTATTAGTAGATTTTAAATTAGCATAAAATAGTAACTCTATACAAAAATATTTTATTGCTGATTAGTAAAAACCATTAAAATTTAATTAATTAATCAAAAACTTACGATGTTTGCCTAAGCATTGCTCACATTAAACAGGAATAGAGTACTTTTTTCAAATGGGGAACAATATAAATTATTTCAAAGGAAATATGTTTCAAAACTAGACATATTCATTTCAGCAGCTTTATATATATTTTATCGTTTGTCTTTAATATATCCAGCAAATGCTATTAGTGGCACAAATGCTTGAAAAACAATGTAAACGTGATTGCATTTAAGCCATTATCAAATAAAAAGTTGGAGTGTATCGTTTTGTGAATTGAATTTACTGTAATTGCTTTTTATCAAAGCTACTAATTTCAGAATTCGTAATCAACTTTAATAGTAATCACCTTCAGAATGCGATGAAACTGCGTTCTAGAAATAACTCAATTACTCAATGGGTAATTGTTCGGCGTTTAATGACGACTAGCTGTTTCATACTGTTTGGAATCAGAACGTATTGTTCTAGTGTTAGTATTGTTTAATGCTGACGAATGCCAGACCTTTAACAATAACACTACACAAAATAACATCCCGTAACGCTTCCCATATACAAATATTGGCGTAATTTGTGGTTACAATAAAAGCTGTCTTTAAAGTATGTACATCTGTCGTTTTTATTAAAAGGAAATATATTTAATGACGGTACGTCTTGGTAAAGAAAATTTACATGAAAATACATACTTAAGGTGAGAAGTTAGTGTACAACTGTATGAGAAATATCTTAAATTTCTGGGTTACTGTTAAAACTGAATATACCTGGAAGATATTTAGAACTCGACAGATATTCTCTTGTGTATATAAAGGGGCGTCATACAAAATTAGGGAGGTATAAGAATAGATACATAAAGTTATAGTATAAATCAAAGGATACGTATCTTGAATATTACATCTCACAAATTATGTATTACACAATAACAAAATTTATAAACATGGTACTTGCTTTATCTCTAAAGTGCGAACAATTTCTGGTGGACTAACACAACACCCTTGACAGTGGCGTGTTATGTGTTGGGTTTAACTGTAAGGATTGATTAAAGGGAGAATACAATTTCGAATAGCGTATAGAATTTTAGTGCGCTAAAAGATTAAGGTATAGATATTTATTTATATCTGCCTGCCTGCTAATGAAGATATTCAAGTTTTAAGAGTGTCCCGTTATATATACTCGTATATAGATAGATAATTATTTCGTGACCTTTGTATGTTATGGTAAATTCAATTTATTGGCGATTTAAGGTCTTGTTTTACTTCAAAATATATATATTCAAAACGACCCTACATGTTTCGGCAAATGATGCCTTTTTCAAGGAATATATAATATAAAATTTTATATTCCTGCAAAACTTTAAGAGGATTACTGTACTCTCCAAATACGAACCAGCTATTTTCGTATTATAATATATACAGGGTGTCCTTGAAGAGACAACGTATTATAAATGGAAAAATGTACAGCTGTTTATACATTCAAGTGAATTATTTAAAAAAATGTGAATTACGTAATATGTGACTGTTTTTTTTTTTCCGAAAAGTAGCAAATATAAAATATTAATATGAAAATTAAAAGGACCGCTGTTGTTAACACGCATGTAATGTTGATGTTTATAAAGGCGCTAGAAGATAACATTGAGTATAAGGTTTGTATGCTAAGGCAGTCTGGTGCGAAAGTCAGCTGTAAAAAATCTATTGTGTGTGAGGAAAGACTTTACTGGCATTTAACGTTCTATTTGGTAATAATCTATCTTTAGTCGAAGCAAATGTAAATTGTATCGAATGTACGTAACGATCGACAACTGAACGAAACAAAACTACTCTTTTTGATATTGTCGGTCAACTTGGTATTGTTTTTTATAATATAGCCCATCGCACAGTGGCGTGACAAACATTTTTTAAATATCTTTGTCATTTTATCTCGCTTATGAGAGGGAATTTTGGAAAAAATATTTTAGGTATATATTTTATATAATTACATCTTTCCGTTTTCATACGTATTTTTAATTCAAGGCCGTTCGGTATATTAAAAGAATTGAATTGCAGCTTAAAATGGTTCAAATTGATTCAAATAAACAAATTTACGTTATACACTTGTCATCGAATGAAATATATAACATGCTGCTCGAATGCTTACTTGCTTTAATTTATTTCAAATTTTAAATCACTAAACAATAAGAAACTAGCCCTAAACAATCCAAACGTAATTAATAACATTCTAATTAAATTAGGACTAATAATTAATAATATAATAATAACTCCCGACGACACTAATTATTCGAATTTTTTAATTGAAAAACAGATTCCAATAACTAGCGTCGTAAAATGTGAGAGCAATATTTACATTAAGTGCCGACTACAGGCAAAAATATTAACATCTGTTTCCTTAATGTGGCAGAGCAATGGTCCAGCAAATCATTGACGTGGGTTCGAATCCTGCTTGAGGGCGAACTTTTTCAATTAAAAAATTCGAATAATTAGCGTCGTAAAGTGTAGAAAGCAATATTTATATATATATACATATCTATTTAAAAAGAAAATATGATATCTAGTAAATATTTTTGGAGGTAACTTCTTGATACGTAAACCTTTGCTTGCCCAAAAAAGCATATCGATGTGTAAACACATTAAGTAATGTGTGTTTTTTTAATACCTTTCTTTTTCAATAGGGAGAAATTCTGACATTATGACAGTTAATTTGACAAGTCATTCCGCCATTTTATTCAGTATTGTATGACATTTCATAATGCAAAAACTTACAGCCGAGCAGTGTCTACAAATTGTGGAAATTTATTTCAAAAATCAGTGTTCAGTTAAAAATGTTCACAAAGCGCTTCACCCAATTAACGGCACCAACTGAGATGACTATTCGCAACACAATTGAAAAATTTCGCATTCAATTTACTCTTTTGGGCTGCCATCCACCAACGAGATAGGGTAGAGTGCGCACTGAAGAAAATATTGTCGCTGTTGAGGCCAGTGTTGAGGATTATCCTAATTAATCGATTTGTCATCGTATGCAAGAACTTGGCTTGTGCCCATCAACTTCGTGGAAGATTTTGCGCAAGGATCTTGGCTTACATGGCTACAAGATTTATAGGTGCAAAAATTGAAGCCAACCGACCATCGTTGCCAACGTCAGTTCAGTAATTGGACGCTTGAACAGTTAGAAATCGATACACTGTTTTACGTTCAAATTGAGTTTAGCGATGAGACTCACTTCTAGCTCAGTGACTTTGTGAATAGGTAAAATTATCGCATTTGGAGCGACATTAATCCATAGGTGACTCATCAACTACCAATGCACCACGAAAAATGCACAGTTTACTGCGGTTTGTGGCCCGGTGGAATAATCGGGCCATGCTTTTTCAAAAATAAATAAAATTGAGCTGTCATCGTTAATGGCCACCGTTATAGAGCCATGCCCAACGAATTTTTATTCCCAAAAGTGCATGAACATGGTCTGTAAGACCCTCGATTTCAGTAAGACGGTGTCATATGGCGAAACCATCGATTTATTGTAGGAAGTGTGGCGATAAGATTATCTTCAGAAATGGACCTGCACATCGGCCTTCCAGATGATGTGATTTGTCACCTCTAAGCTATTATTTTGTATAGCTATTTGAAATCATTGGTCTACGCAAACATGTCAACAACTATTGCAGCCTTGGAAACCAACATCAAGCGCACCATTCATGACATAGGGCCTCAAATGCTTGAAAAAGTAGTCCAAAATTGGTTCTCCAGGATGACGTAGCTCAGACGCTTCCGTGATGGCCATATGCCCGAAATCAACTTCCATCATTAATGTCATAAAACTATCTTACTGATTTAAAAAAGAAATTCTCATTTCCCCAACATTTTTGTTTTTTATTTCAATTTATAATCCTACACCTCTAAAAAAACACACGCTATATACAAATTAATATGTATAAAACATAATTAATTACTAATTTTTGTAGGCTTGATCGATATACTATTTTTTGGTATATCTGGCTACGAGTTAATGGACTATACTATTAAAGTGTTTTTTTTTTCTTTCTTGTAATGGTGTAGCCATTCGAGAGAAAGCGCTTATACCGGCAAGTCTCTCTTCGTCGTCAGATCTCGCGAGATAACTCTTGTCACCTGACAGAATAAGTTTGTGATTATTTGAAGATGCGAACCATAAGATGTCACTGTGAAAACCCGCGCTGATGAGAGCAATTTAGATTGAAACGCTAGTGTCTGCGGTTATTTTAATTTATTAGATTAAGACTCGAGTTCATTTACGTAGATATAGTCACATTCTCTTGTATGTACGTTATAAATTCTAAAATGAAGGAAAGGTACACAGCAGTATGTTACAAACACTTTTATGATTATTTCTTTAGAGTACTAATTTACTGAGAAAATTATAAGATAACACGCATATCTACTTTTCTGCTATGCTTTCAAGATAATTTGATTTTTTCATTACAAATTCGAAAAACTGCTAGTTAATGAAAATCCTATTTATTTTACATATATAAATTGCGATGGAAGCTATAGTTTACCAGAATTTAAAATGGTGTACCATTAACGGAATTTTTTATTGCGATGTTATACACTTATATTACTATATTATTATATTATTATATCTCCTGAATTATTCTCTCAGAAATGTCCTTAAATTATTCTGGGTTTCAAAGAATTCTATTAGCTCTAGATAAGACGAGCGTACATACTGGTATATATACGGGTCTAAAACAACGACCTACTCAACCTCAACTGAGACCACAAGCACATACAAAACGTTTTTGTCACAGATGTCGTCCTCCACATATATTCTTACAACAGCACACTAACACTGACTCCGTATTCATTATTCATCCACCATTGCTCGCTTAATATAAACTACACCGGCAGCAAATCCACACCATCCTTTATCCTTCGCTGTTGTATACTATCACTTTCAGCTGTTTCCTCCCATTTTTACGTCTCCTTTTTCCCTCCGCTTTCCATTCGTGATGTATCGCGTGTGCCGCACTAAACTTTAATAACCGCAGCAAGTGTCAGGATTTAATGCGCTTGTGTTCTGAAAATATGCGAACATCAGTCGGTTCCAGTGGTCCGCATAGATCTTGAAGTAATAGTCCGCCACAGAATTTATTGTTATCTTCTGTATTGATTTGTACATTTTGTGGTATATTTAGCATAAAATATATATTTTTTTGGAAATATTAGGATGTTTATTAGGAATTTAGTAAAGGATTTATTGAAAATTTAATTAGATATTCTATATTAGCTTCTTCTTACATATATTTCGTTATTAAAATTTTTCAAATAATTCTAAATTTTTTGCTGATGAAATGCTTTCTCATTGCTATCAAGGAGTACTGCTAAAGCTGATATTACGAGGGAAGATCGAAAAGTTTCTAGAACACACCAGAAGATGGCGTTGTGCGCGCGTACCGGTCATGTGTTTTGAGTGCCCCATCTATTATATAATCCGCGTCAATTTCTTAGGCAGATACTGCATAAAGTAAAGCTGTTATAGCCAAGCAAATTAAAGAGTGCATGCATTTTCTTATTCATGAAAAAAATCGAATTCCGTGCAGTTACTAAACATTTTTTTTGAAAGGCTTAAATGCTAAGGTAATAAAAACTGCAGTAAACGAACTTCGTGGAGAGTCTTCCTCGTCGAATGCAACCGTTGCGAACTGGATTGGTGAATTTAAATGTGATCCAACAAGAATAGAAGGCGCATCGCGTTCTGGGAGACCAAAAACGTCTATCAATGAAGAGACCATTAGAAAAGTTCAGGGAATCGTGATGAATGATCGCCAATTAAAATTGAGGGAGATAGCAGACGCAGTAAGCATATCATATGGCCGCGCACATTTCATTTAAGGTCAACATTTGGACACGAGAAAACTGAGTGCCGGATGAGTGCCACGTTTACTGTCAGATGATTAAAAGCAAGCTTCTTTGATTATTTCTCAGCAATGTCTAGACATGTTCAAGCGTAATAATGTAGATTTTCTGAGACGTCTTGTAACTGTCGATGAAACGTGGCTATACCACTTTGCACTAGAGACTAAGACACAATCAAAGCAGAGGACAGTACGTGTTGAAACCAAACGATACCCGCTTGTATTGACGACTTGTGCCCGTAATGGAAGCTCTACGGGCATCGACCAAGACTATGCCCCATCCCACAAGTCGGCAATTGCGATGGCGAAACTGCACGAATTACGACTCCAATTAATTGAACATGCACCGTACTTGCCAGATTTGACTCCTTTGGACTTCCTTCTATTTCCGAACCTCAAGAAATGGTTGGCTGGAAAGAAATTCTCATCAAATAATGAAATCATCGAAGCTGTAAATGAATATTTTGAAGGTTTTGATAGTTCTTACATTTCTGAAGGAATGAAAGGTTTTGAAAAATGTTGGACTAAATGTATAGAGTTACTAAGAGACAATGTAGAAAAATAAATATAATTTTACCCAGAAAGATGGTGTTGTGTGTCTCGTTCTTGAAAGTTTACGATCGTCCTATGTATAAACGTACGATTATTAACAAAACATGGCATCTGAATTTACAAACATGAACATCGTATTGGTATCCAAAAGATCAAAATTGTCTAGTTATCATATACTGGGTGCCCTTGAAATAAAATAATAAAACAACTTACGAAGAAATGGAAAGATTAAATTATATAGAATATATACCCGAAATATTTTCCCAAAATTCCCTCTCATAACCGAAAAAAAAATGATGAAGCTATGTAAAAAGTTCTAGTCACGCCTCTGTGTGATCGACTATACCATAAAAGACGAAACCTTAAAGTAGAACGACAATAATAAAAAATAATTTTGTTATTGTCAATTCGCTTTAAGTTTCGTTCAGTTATCAATCGTTACGTACGTTCGATACAATTTTTCGATTAAAGATAGAATATTACCAAATAGGACATTAAATACCCGTAGAGCACATATCTTATATGTTCTCTTAATGTATCATCTTTAGAAATTCAGGCTGGCTTCGTACCATGTTATCGAACTCCTACCATAACAAAACTTAGACACAATGTTATCATTCTTATAAATATAAACATTGGCGCTTTAAAATACAATAGCAGCATTCTGAATCTGTATTATATTTTATATTTCTTACTTCTCGTAACAAAAAAAAAGCATTCTCGAAATATACATAGAATGATGTCAGTTTCGAAAGTACACAAATTATTTTTAGTATGACTTTTAAAATGGGTTTATAAATAATGTATCACACATTTTAATTTTTATGTTATTTGTAGTTTTTATAACAGCGACAGCCGTTACGTATGTAAACATACGGTATGTTTGTGTAGTAACTTCGATGGACTTTAATTTTATGCGCACGCCGATGCGTTGTTTAAAAATATATCCCAGTGTAGTAGTTTATTACTAAATTAATGCTGCCAACTATTTCAGTCTTTTCGGCTCTCATAATATATAAATTTTATAGATAGTAACGTAGTTATGTTAGTTTTGAATGTGTCTCTTCTCCAACAGGGGCGTACCGACGAACATGTAGAAATGTGAAATACGTATCTACGTCTTTGGAGAAGATACATTCAAAAATACATAAATGAACTTGTATTGTGTTCTTCACACCCCATTTTTAATAATATTTTTTTATATTATTAAAAATACTTTTGTATTATACAAATTTAGTGAGGTTTTACACACTCAAGTATGTTTCAAATTATGTTGTCATATACACATTCGGCTCACGCTGACAAGTAGTGAAGACACGAGAATACAGTTTTTTTATAGATACGGTGGTTACCGACTATAAAAAACACGTCTAGTTCGGCTGTTATTATATAGACAGCGCTGAAGATTCCTTCACGCTCTGTCTGAATAATTTCGGCTAGATAGTAACGTAGTTATGTTAGTTTTGAATGTGTCTCTTCTCCAACAGGGGCGTACCGACGAACATGTAGAAATGTGAAATACGTATCTACGTCTTTGGAGAAGATACATTCAAAAATACATAAATGAACTTGTATTGTGTTCTTCACACCCCATTTTTAATAATATTTTTTATATTATTAAAAATACTTTTGTATTATACAAATTTAGTGAGGTTTTACCCACTCAAGTATGTTTCAAATTATGTTGTCATATAAATTTTCATTAAAAGTAAATAAAAAGAATAGGTTTTGTATATTTTTAAAAATAGTTCAGTTTTTATTTGGGAGCGACGGGAATTTTAAAGTTAATTTAGTATCATCAATGAAATCCATAGAACTTGGACTGCCGCGCCTGTATCAATCTATGCTCACGCCTATAAACCTACACTACTAAAATTATAGTTTCACCGATATTAAAAAACAATCCAAGTTTGCAAAAAGAAAGAGAAGAAAAGGCTTTCCTTTAGAGTTTCAATTATACGAGGGCAATAATATAACTTGTATTTAATTTTTTTTTTCTGAACATAATTGAAGAGATATTACATAGCAGTTTTATATTAATCGAAAGCTAACGTTGTAAACAACTACAACTTGATTGTGTCAATTGCAACTTTGTCGGGCAATAATGTGTCTAATTCTGTTGCGCAACGTATAATTATTAAATTTCTCTTTTCAATGAAGGTGTAAAAGCGACTGGTATTCATCAGAGACTTCATAAACAGTTAAAAGAAGAGTCTTTGCAAACCTATGGACCACTGGTTTGAAAGCTGAAAGCCCTGATTCACCGAAGTTTGACAGGACGATGTTCGTTATATAACCATAGATCAGTTATTGGTACATATTTATTATTTATAGACATTCTGAATTCATAGGCCAAACATGATACAATTTTCAGGAGGTTTTTAATTTTAAGGTTTGCGTCGTAATTGACTCACAATATTTTGAATTCATATTCTATATAAGTACATCTTTTCATATTTCATACGTTATCTTTTTATTTCAAGGACAGCCTGTATATTGGCATTTATTTTCTTGTTAAGTGTCGAGGCTCGACCTAATCTAATTCTTTTATTCTAACCAGCAAAGATTTTCTGAAAAGTGTGTAGATATAGTATGCTTCAAATTCTGCTCATGCTCATTAAGTTAAGTTGAACGAGATAAACACAAGAGCTGTTCTTTTGCCGCAGAGCTTCTATAGCCGGCATAGTTATTTACAAGCTTAATGACAGTAACGGTTGAAAAATATACTTATATTTTTAAACTACAAACGCTTAAAGTATCATTTAATCAAGAAATTATGGAATTGAACAAAGAGCATTTATTAGGCTGTGATTTTTTCTACAATTTCAAACGTAACTTAAGGCGTAAGACATGTTTTGAGGAAATCACTTAGAAATTGGAATGCATGTCATATTGTCATGAATTCCAACGTGATTAATTTTCCTTAAATGATACGTTTGATGATTGATGAAGACCGGCATGCCATTGTAAATACTATTCAAATAACCTTACACTTTCTTATACAAGTATTTGTGAGCTTTGTTCCCGTTTATTTCGACATTATTTGGCTCGGGTTCAAAAATAAAACTATGTGAGATTGTATAGATTGTCTCATCTAGTATAAAACATTATTATAGGTAAAACATGGACATGTTTTCAATGGAGTGCATAATGCAGAATGGTACACGACAGTTTGTTTGCCTTACATTCCTCAAAGTGCCTGTTACAATCGTAGAAGTAAAAGGATCAGCTTGAACGATCGAGTATTTTAATACCCGACACGTTCAATGATGGGGCATTCTCGTATAGTCCAGACCTAGCATCCAAAGATTTCTTTTTGTTTCCCTAAATTACCGGGTTGACGTTTTACATCGAAAAAGTAGTTCACGCATTTAAAAATAAGATAAAAACTACTTGGTGCGGAAATATTGTAGGATATGTTTTAAAGATTCGTTGTTCAACAGACAGATAACAGCCCTTTCATTTAGAATGTCTCGGGTTACTATATATTTGAAAACTAATCGTCCTCAAAAATTAGATGAAACATTTTACCGTTTGGTAGGTACTTTGTGTGACAAATACGTATGTTTAAGTATCAAGTATCACAATTATGTTAATCTAAATAAGATCTTATATCTCGTATATATACCTTGCAAGTTTTTGCTTCTTATGTTCTTGTTCACTATACTTCATTATCTCTTCACTTTTTTTGTTACCGTAGATATATCTTTTCAATAACAGGCGCTCACGGGGGGTCCTAAAATGTCCGATATATCAAGTATCAAATATCACAATTATGTTAATCTAAATAAGATCTTATATATATACCTTGCAAGTTTTTGCTTCTTATGTTCTTGTTCAATATACTTCATTATCTCTTCACTTTTTTTGTTACAGTAGCTATATCCTTTCAATAACAGGCGCTCACGGGGGGTCTTAAAATGTCCGATATATAGAAGTGTCCGTTATTTAGAGGTGGGGGAAATAATTTAAAAAAAGCTTTTATTTTATTTAATATACAGTGAAATCGTCGTTGGGTGGACAGCGACGGTGACAAAATTTTTATCTATTCAACTGAGGTGTCCGTTCACGAGAATTAGAGCAAAAAAAATTGTTTTTCTAATCCATTTTATTTATTACAAACAGACTCGTCTAAAAGAAGTAGATAACACAAGAAGCAAAACTTTTTTCATAGCACTTAACACATACACATATAACGGGTGTTCATTTCAAAAGTCAATCTAGTAGCATGTGATTTACTGAGAACATTTTGAAGTATGTCGTAAATTAAAATTTACTAAATTCTTTCAATGGAGACTGTGGTTAAATAACAATTTAAAAAAGGTATATAACCCCTTACCACAATTATTAGTCGTATCCTAAATACGTATTTCGACAACTAAGTTGTCATCATCAGTAGGTAAAAGGAACAATACGGCAAGATACCATTTTCAGATACTTTACTGATTAGAAATAAACATAAAATATAAATCGATATTTTTCGGAAAGAAACCAACGTTAATAGATTCATCACCGCGGATTCAAATCATAGTTATCAACATAAGACAGCTTCCTTTAACTTTTTAGTCAATCGGTTACTAAATTTTCCGTTAACAAAAGAGAGATATGAAACAGAACTAGATTTCTTTAAAAATATTGCGACATACAATGGCTTTAACATAGAAATAATCAATAAATTAATTAGAAAAACTAAAATAAAAAATACAATCCGCGAATCCACGAGTTTGATACCCCAAAGTAACCAAGAGAAAAAGTACATATGTCTACCATACCACCCTGTCACGAAAAACATTAATAAAGTTGTGAAAGAAAGAGGTCTCCAGGTAGCCTTTCGGTCCGAAAACACCATCAAAAGTCTGCTAGGGAATACTAAAGATAGAATTAATTCCAATTCGAAATCAGGGATCTATGAAATTAGTTGCGCGGATTGTAATTTGAAATATATAGGCCAAACTAAACGACCTATAATAACACGTTTTAAAGAACACATAGCACATATCAAATACAATAGACCGGATAAATCAAATGTCGCAAATCACGCTTTGAGCACACTGCACAATGTACCGATTGCAGGTTTGAAATTGATAAATGGAATTAATAAACCCCATGAACTTGATGCTTATGAAAGTATATTTATCGCGAAAAATAAACATACCTCCTTGAATAGCGATAAATCTCCAATACCGTTCAGCTGTCTATTCACATTTTTATAAGTGGGTGGGGGAGGTAACAGCAGAAATATAGACATGTGGGAATCCATACACGTGAAAGAATGCAAAAATTACCTCCTTAACAATGGTTTGCTGAATGAAGCACTCGGTGTGTTTGTTTCACGAAATGTAAAATGTTTCGCGTTTTGTGGAACAGATGTACCGGGTGTTTTGTTTAGTAAATTATTTATCATGTTTCACCTAGAGCCAACCGTGAATTCTATACATTATATTAAAGTGCTTAACTCCTTAACTAGGACATGGCACCTATTTATAATTAACTTTTAAATTATATACCTACAATATCTAATAATTCATAGACCCTTTTCACGTAAATTGATTCTCATTTAATATAACACAACACAGTCGAATGTCTTGTTTTTTCACATGTAACGCCCCTTCTTAATTTTGTCTTTCTCAGAATTTGCAAGAGAGTTCGGCTTTCACAATATACGACCATACTTTTTAACCATTTGTAATGGAAAATTTTTACACCCCTACCCAATATAGATTTTGTTACTATACTTGTACTCGAAATAATACGTTTAAATAATAACTACTGATGTGTACAATGCACATGAAATATACATATAGTTAAATATACTAGTGTTTTGTGAAAATATAAGGTGTTTCATTTAAGTTTAATAGTAGGTCATCGTAGCTTTTAAAAATCGTTTTTAGTTGGCGCCTCCTTTAGAGAAGAATTTCTGCCGTTCCTTTGTTCGATAATTTAACACATGTTTAAAACCTTTTCCTTAAGAGGCAAGTGTTTGTCTCGTAGTTTTGAGATTGGCATGTTAAATTTAGTCTTTACAGGGTTGCAGTGTATAGTAGTTGTGCGGAAGCGTTTATTTTACTTTACTGTGCCCCATGTGTGACTTTTAATTAGTAGTTTTTACCTACTGATGATGACAACTTAGTTGTCGAAATACGTATTTAGGATACGACTAATAATTGTGGTAAGGGGTTATATACCTTTTTTAAATTAAAATTTACTACTTAACCTACGAAGTCGTATATTTTGATAGTTTCATACATACAAATAAATAACAAATGTGATTGACATTATCAAATGTCATTTAGATTTACGTTTACGGAACAACAAACACATACTAATATATATGCGCCTTATTCAATCAAAATTTCAAAGTAACCTAGATTGACTTTTCAAATGAACACACGTTATATATGTACACACATACATAATTTAACCGTAACCGGCAGTTTAGTGGAAGAAATCTTCAATTGTCGTTTGTTTCTTTTCTACAAATATGTATTTCACCTGAAAATGCATCTGAAGTTCTACGCAAAGAGTTAATGCTTTTCCGTCGTTTTTTTGTTGCTGCGAAAGCTTTCGAATTTTCAGTTGAAAACTGAGCTTTCTTGTAAGTTTTAATCGTCTCTGCTTGGGCTTGGTTTCTTCCGGTATCATCATCGTCAGAATTACATATGACCGTTGCTACTTCGTTTCAACTGTCCTGATCTTCTAGTGATAATTCATCTATGGCATCGTTCTCTGTGCACACGTTTTCGTCAAGAAGAATGAAGTCCTCAGGCCTAGCATCAGAATTGTATCTTTGGAGTAATTTTAACATTGTTGCAAGTTGTGAGAGAGGTAAATTGTCTTCTTCAATAAATTCGTCATCTTCGGTATTTATGGGTACTTCTAGGGCGAATCCAAATTTTCGGAAACAGATTTTTATCGTTTCAGGTGTTACAATTCCAAGCAGTATTTAAAAAATTAATTGCATCTAGTACATTAACAGTTTTTGTTAAAGCACTAGCAGGTTCGACATCATCAATGCGATTAACTATTGTGTTTAAAATTATAGATTTATAGAAAAATTTCAAATTTCTTATTATGCCTTGATGCAAAGGCTGGCAGACAGACGTTGTATTCGGAGGGAGATAGACAACCTTTATGTTTTCAAGCCGAATATTTTTCGGATGGGATGCAGCGTTATCTAAAAGAAGCAAAATCGTCTTTTTTTTGAATGCGCATTTTCCTGTCAAACTCTTGAAGCCAATTTGTCATTATTACCTCTGTCATCCGTGGGTTTTTATTATATGTCCAATCAACGGATAGTTGATAATATTTTAAATTGCGAAATGGGCGTGGTCGTTTAGATTTTCTAATAATCAATGGTCTTTCTTTGTCTCCGTCCATGTCTACACAAAGTAAGACAGTGATACGCTCTGTAGACAATTTCCCTCCAATGCATTTGTCTTTACAAAAACTCGGTAAAACAAAACTATTTCGTCAGCATTATAAATGCAGCCTGTACTGTAACCTGCTAGTATTGAAGGTAACTTATCAAGAAAGTTTTCAACATCTACAGGATTCACATCAAATATTTAGGTATTTGAGAATACATGCATGTATACAGAGTTGTAACGGATCCATTGGAACATCTTTGATTTGGCTACCTATATTTTAACAAGACCTTTTACAATTAATTAAATGCAAGACAGAGACTCAATGGGTACACTTAGATAAAAATCAGACTTCCGGTTTAGACGGAAACAATGTTAACTTTCTTATTTTAAATGATATCCCCTGTATATGAGTTTCAATAGAGCTCTGCTCAGGGAGTTCAGCAATAATAAAGCTTGGTACCCTTTTGTTCAACAACGACAAAGATATGTAATTAAAGCTCTTCTTCTTCTTTTTCTTTCTCTTTCCTTAAGACTTAGTCTTGTTTCTTCTACTATTTCAATTTTGTTCAGCCTCTTGGGAAGCAGATGTCCAGCTCTCGCACAATCTCTTGGGAGGTCGGCCCGGAGGTCTCCTTGAGTTCGGTTTTTCGTTCTTTGCCCATTTTGCCCATCAGTCCCCCGTCTTTCGGTCGACGTGGTCTCGCCAGTATCTTGGTCTTTTTCTCGTAAATTGCACCACGTCTTGAATTTTAAGGTCTGTTCGTATATCCCTGCTTCTTACATGATCTCTCAAGCTTACTCCTCTGATATTCCTAAAGGTCCTCATCTCCGTTGCTCTCATCATGCTCTTCGTTTTTGTTGTGTCCGCTCGGGTTTCCACTGCGTATGTAATCACCGGTCTCACGGCTGTTTTATATATGCGGACTTTACTTTCGATGGACATGTATTTATTCCTCCATATGAGGTCCCTTAGGTAGCCAGAAATTCTTGAGGCTTTATTCATTTGTATTCTGACTTCCTGTTGTAGGTTTTTGGAGCTTGTTATCTCGACTCCCAGGTACGTGCATCGCATATATTGTCGGATGGGTTTGTCATCTACAGCCAGTTTACATCTAGTGGGTTCTTTTGCTATGACCATTGATTCTGTCTTCTCCACTGATATCTGCACGTTAAGGTTCTTTACTTTTGTTTGGAACCGATATAGCAGTCGCTGAAGGTCGTCCTCGTTATCCGCCATCAGGATTGCGTCGTAAGCGTAGCACAGTATCCGCATCGATTCCTGTCCCATTCTATATCCTCCATCCACTTCTTTTACGCCGTTGATTATTTGATCCATGATGAGGTTGAATAGTACTGGGCTCAGGCTATCCCCCTGGCGTACGCCCGTCAGTACTGGTACTTGTTCTGTGAGTCCCTTTGGTGTTTTGATCTTAGTTGTATTACCTTTACTGAGGTCTTTTATTATGTTAATGTACGACATGGGTGTCTTGTTTTGCTGGAGTATATCTATGATATCGGATATTTGTACTCCATCGAACGCTTTTTTGATATCCACAAAACAGAGAAACAGCGGCTTGTTGTATTCTAGGGATTTTTCGATCATTTGTCTAAGGATGAAGATTGCGTCAATTGTCAATCTATTTTGTCTGAAGCCTTGTTGTTCTTCGTTTATTGCTATTCTCTTCATTATCTTTGTTGCAATGATTTTTGTAAAGAGCTTGCTTATGCTAGATAGGAGATATATCATTCTGTAATTTTCCGGGTCGTTCTTATTTCCCTTTTTGTAGATCGGTGTTGTGATGTTGTTTTTCCAATCATTAGGCACTTTTTGGGTCGAAATTATATTTTGGAATAATAATGTGATTGCTGTTTCCAATTCAGGCCCCCCGTACTTGAGCATATCATTTACGATTTGGTCTGGGCCGGGGGCCTTCCGTTTTTTCGATTTTATTAGTGCCTCATGTACATCTTTCCGTGTTATGTTGTCCTCTTCAAGGAGCTGTTCTGTGCAGGTGTTGTCTCCATTCTCTCCATTGTCGTCTGTCCGCGTTTCATACAAGCCTTTTACATACCTTTTCCATTCTCCTGGGGTAATGATGTTTATTTGTACTTCTTCGTTTACCGCTGTTTTCCTGTTCCTCAGTGTGTTCCAGATCCTTCTGTGTCCTCCGTATAGGTCATGTTCCATGTCGGTAGAAAATTTTTCCCAGTATGTCTTCTTTATTTCCTTTATGGCATCATTCGCTCTGTTTCTGATCGTTTTGTATCTTTGGTATTCCTCTGCTGTTCTTCTGCTCCTATATCTGACGTAGGCTTCTTTCTTTTGCTCTGCCAGCGTTTTCACTTCGTCTGTAAACCATTGCTTTCTATTTTCTCTACCATTTATGTTTACCTTCCTCACTCCGAGTGCCTCTACGGCACCTCCCGTTATATTGGCTTTTATCTTATACCACATTTGTTCGACATCCTCGTCCTCGGTCATTTGGTTCGTAGTCATTTTTTCCTTCAGTCTACTCTGATACAATGTTTTCGATGAGGTGTTGTTTAGTGATTCCACGTTGAATTTCTGGATGTACAGTGGTGATTTTTTCTTTTAGAGGTTAGTTTTGAGGCGGTATTTACATAGGACTAAACCGTGTTCTGTCCCGACATTTGTCGACATGAGTGTCCTTACGTCTAGTATTTGACCCGGGTGTATTGCCCTGCTGGTGATAATGTAATCGATCATTGATTTTTGGTCTCTTGTGTTGCCGAAGGTATATTTTTGTTGGTTTTTATGTGCATAGAATGTATTATTAATTCGCAGTTCGTTTTGCGCGCATAGTGTTATTAGCATTTCTCCATTGTTATTGATGACGTTTTCATTAAATCTTTGCATTACACCCTTTAGGGGTGTATTGCCGATCCTGGAGTTGAAGTCTCCCATTATGAAGATCCTGGATTTTTCTGGTAGTTCGTTCAGAATTGGCTGAAGTTCCTCGAAAAAAGCGGCTCGTTCCTCTCTAGGCTTGTTTATATCTGGTGTATATATGCTTATGAAGTACGTTTTTGTTGTTTCTGTTTTAAGAGAAATGTACATGATATTATTGTTTATGTATTTCACCTCATCGATGTAGTTCTCAAATCTTTCGTGTAGCAGAACTCCCACTCCAGCTTGTGCTCTCCGATCCTTTTCCTTCCCACTATAGAATAGTGTGTAGTTCTGGCATCTTCTAGTTCCTTTGCCTTTGCTTTTTAATTCCGATAATGCGCATATATCGATATTGTGTTTTCCCAGTTCCATTATAACTTCTTGGTCGCTGGTGTGCCATTATGTTATATTCCAGCTCCCAATTCGTAGTCTCTGCGATTTCCATAGTCGTTTTTTCCGTTGTCTCGCAGTGTCGGTGTTCCGTAAAATCTGTCTGGCTTTGTCCGAGGCTGCGCCAGTAGTTCTTTGAGCGGTAGGTGTTTTTTTGCGGTGGGTAGGCTGCTAACCTTGCCCATCAACCCTCCTCTTTTATCCGGGCTTGGGACCGGCAACAGCATCCGTGGAGCTACTCAATCCACCCCAGGGTGCTGCAGGAGGGGTTAATTAAAGCTCATATTTTAAAATCGTACTTATGATTGGTTTTGGTGACCGCTTTAGAACTCATGAAGAAGTACGATTTATTAACTATTTGCATTATGATCTTTGACGTGATCAGGTTGTTCCTAATATTGAGAAAGATGAGGAATTACCTGTAAATGTGTGGTTCCAACAAGATGGAGAACCCCCTCACTATGACCTTAACATTAGACATTTTTTAAACTAAACATTCCCAAATTGGTGTATTGATCGTGGAGCATTCATTGAATGACCCGCACGGTCTCCAGATTTAAATGCCCTAGATTTCTTCCTTTGGGATCATTTAAAATCTGTGGTCTATTCTAGACGACCGCAGAATCTGAACGAATTACGACAGAGAATAATTGAGAAAGTGCAATTAATTCGTGAGGAGGCTTTGGCAAATATCATTCAAAAATTTCTTCACACTCTTGCATATTGCCAAGAAGTGAAGTTTGTTTGTATTTTTTTGTGTTAATTTTTCGTGTTCTAAATAAAATTTGCATTATTAGATTTAATTAAATACTCTGTCGTTGTTGAACAAACGTATGCCAAATCTTATTATTCCTGAAATCCTAGAGCAGAACTCTATTGCAATTCGTAAAAATATAAAGAGTATTTCGGTTAAAATAATTTCTGGCTCAATCGGAAGTCTGATTCTAAAATATATATGCCTTCGAATTCCCTATTCGCAATAACTTAAATGTGGAAAATTTTATTAAAATGTAAGTAGCCGTATCAAAGATATTTGAGTATCCATACTGTGATAAACTTGCCTTTTAGGGTTCGTTTAAATAAAACTACGATTATTAAAACACACTATATTCATAATAAAAATACACAATATTTATTTCACATTTATAAATATATTCACGGTCGTTGCTTGAATGTCCTCTTCGTCTCTGTCGAGCAACATTTATTATACAACAGTTTGCTCAAATTTTCTATTCGGGTAAGTTCTTGGACGTACGCATCTGGTGACCATCCGTTACGATCATCGCGTGACTCATATCACAATACATTTCTTTAATCTATCCACTGCTTATTCTAAATAATCTTTAATTAATATTTGTTTAGCATTTTTCATTTTATTAATAAATATTTCTGATTCGCATTCAAGTAGTACTCTAGAAATATTCATGCCAATGTTAAATTTGCTAAACCTCAAAAAACAACTTTCAAGATCTTTTAATCGTATATGGTCGTTTGAAATACTTGAAATACTTGTTACAACTTTCTCTTTTTCAATCTCAGTTTGGGTTTGATCACTCATTTCATTAATACAATCAATAATGAAGACAATTGGATTTTCAGTTATTAAATCATCATCATTCTAGAAGCTAAATTATTAAATTATTGACATTAAAATTTTTAAATAAAAATGTTATTCATCTTCTATAGCGCAATCACTTATATGCCTATCAACACGTTTAAAAAAAACTGTTTTTTATCGCTACAGGAGGTAATTTCCTCCAGGTCACTGAAATCCGCACTAATATGCATTGAAAACTGCAATGCTTTTCTCCATTTTCAGTGTCTGCTCCGGGTCCATTATTGCCAAAAGTCTTTTTACAAGCGCTTCTTTTGAATAGTCCATAGGTTGGCCATGCGCAGCGATACTCGGATGAACAAAAATCAGTTTCGTTTTTTTAAATAAAATATTCATATGAGAAGTTGCGTTAGCAAGATGCAAGACTACATTTTTCTATTTAAAATTTGTTTCGCTGAAAGGAATCGATTGGTTCACCCGCGACGCTCTAGTTTCGAAATTGACTGGCAGAGGAAGTTACAGAGCTTGGGGTTTTATACCACTTATATCATCGGAGATGCAGTGCCCCATGCAGTTTCGTAAAAAGCGCTGATGGATATTAGCTATAATTTATACTGATTTTTGAAAAAATCCGGACATCCAGAAAGATTCGGCCAAGTGAAATGAAATTTTTTAAAGTACTCTGTTTTGTCTCTGATAAGAAATAATAACAATATGGACAAAAAACTTAAGAAGGTGTACAATTTTTCTATTTGGTTTTATCAAAAAATTTAGATTTTTAAATTTGCATTTCCTTCAGATTGAAGCAATATTTCGTAGTGAATTACTCTCAATTTATTTAGTCACTATGCCGCTGTTTGCGGAACAATTACAATCATTTAAGTGAATTCGAAAGGGATTTGTATTACTTGGTATGCGCGAAGCCGGTTTTTCAATAAGACAAATTTCCGATTGCATGGAACGCAATGCCTGAATGAGTTAACAGTGTTCCAGTGTTAGTCCAAGTTGTCTGAAGAAGAAATCATGTTTTCACAATGTAGGTCATAAACTTCCAATATAAACATATTGTTCATAGTAAATTCTAATTTTAAAATAACCAGGCGGGCATTACGTTACTGTCTATGTCAATACCAATAGTTAATGTAGGAAATTTTTGTTTTATTGAATACATCAATAATGTAAATTATTTAAAATTAAGTTAAAGATTTTGGTTTAAAAATTATAGTATAATAAGAACGAGTAAAAAAGTACCAGCACAGCATACAAATCTAAGAAGAAAACCCTAGAAGAATAACTAATTTTGGATATTAATATTTATCATTTTGACGTAGTAACAAATGGACATCCTGTCCTACTGGAAGACGTTATAAAACCACGCTCTGTCTCTTGAGAGTACACCTGTGATTAATAATGGAAGGCTATATTTTATGTCGACCGATGGCAGTCGAAATCTTGTAAGCGGGAAGAAGATAACGCACTGACGGTAAGAAATTGCATTCGTGTCACTCAGTAAATTACATGTACTATACACTATGTCTAGCTTTTATAATTGCATTGGTACGGAATCTGATTCACAAAAGCGCCACTACTTCAATATAATGTCCTTCCAACAAAAATTGTTTGTAATAAATTTAATGTTTTTACATTAAAATTTTTAACTCGTTTTATTCCGAAAGCAGACAATTCGAACATTCTAATCTTGAGAAACGTTAGCATTATAAATATTTGTTAGCATATGAATTTAGTAATTAATGTGTGTGCCATGCTTCCAAAATATTTCCTGATTAGAGAAGGCCATATTTTTTTATAACGGTTGATAACAGTGCACGACGCACTAATCACTTTGACAATTTATGTCACCAATATGTGTACAAAAATAAAAAAAATTAAATTTTTTATTATATTAGTTATATTTAAACGATAATAGTACTAAAGGTTATGCACTATTTTGAAGGCAAAATCGAACTCGACGCTTGATGTTTTCAAAACCAATTACCACGAGTTGTGAGGTTATGTTAGCAAAGGAATCCCTAATAGTATTGTGAAGCTCTGCGATTGTGTGATGTCTTGTACAAAAAAGGTTTAAGTATATCAATACGTTAAGCACGTATTACGCATTTGTTACAAATGAAACAGACATGCAATATACATATCTGTAACTGTACACATGGACAATACACCTCGTATTTTCAGCATTTACTTCTGCTTAAGACACGTGTTTCTGCTATTTACTACTAGGCGTCATCAGTTAAGCTAGTGAAGTAATTAAAGCTTAAATCGCCTATAAGGTATAGCAAATTTTGTCCTATCAGGTAGCACCATATAATATAGTGGCATCTGACGCACGAAAGAGACTATGCCGAAAATGGCAACCCTGATGTCTTGTGTTAAAAATGGTATTCTTTAAATATGCAAAAATAAAATAATCTAAAGTTGTCAGATCTGGAGATCTTGGAGGAAAATTCATAATTCTATCGTCGAAAAATTGTTGCAAAATAGCTATTGTTTCTCGAGATTTGTGAGCTGGTGCATTATCTTGCTGGAAAAATCCGTCTGTAAGTTCATCATGAACAATGTACAGATATTTAAATAACATATGATATATATTTATATAACAACAACATATATCATATGTTATTTAAATATCTGTACATTTGCTTATCATGCTGGCAGTTCCGTATCTAGATCTCTGACTGGCTGTCCGAGTAGGTTTTCGTGGTTTTCCTTCTCGTTTAAGGCAAATGCCGGCAGATTAACATCTTAAGCCGCTCCACGGGCACACACATAATAATAACTCATAGCTTGCCATTCTCCCGTTTTTTTTTGTCTTACTGTTTAGAGAATTCCCAGGCATGATTTATTATTATTAAACTTGAATGTATTATTGAATAATTTTATCCATGACAACTACAGATTTATTGAATAAATATAAATGACAGTATATTGTCATACTGTCATTTATATTTCAAATTTCTTTGAAAAAGATATCATGCCGAAATATCTAAAATTGTTTTAAATATATACATTTTGAAGTAAAACCAGACCTTAAATCGCCAACTAATTGAATCTACTATATATATATATATATATATATATATATATATATATATATATACCGGGCGTATTATGAAAAACCTTTCGTGCTGTAACTTTTTTATTTTTTATCCGAATGTAATAAATTATACGTCGAACTAAATCGTTTTAAAAACACTGTAACGTGATCCGCTTTGAATTTTTTTCTACACTTTGTTTTTGACAGACAGCTGCAAACTGTGTTTTTTTAAATTGCACTATATATTTTTTTTCCTTATTCAAATATATTACTTTTTCTTAATATGAAACTGTAAACAACGATATCCTTGTATGAAAAGAAATCGAGAAATTGTAGGTTTTTTTTTTAGTTCGATTTATTCTGGTTTTTCCGAACACAGAGATTTCTTAAATGCATTTTAAATACTCTATTTCATTTTATTACCAGCAAATGCGCGTACCTTTTAAAATCACTTACATTCAATACTATATAGCCCATAAAGGATTACAAACCAATGTTATCAGTGAGCGGTGGGTCAACAACAACATTTACAGTGTTTATTTTAAAAATTTAAAAATCAAGCAGTCATATTGAACGATAAAAGTGCATTCCAAATTTTCGAAGAGAGCTGTGACATCTGTCAGTCACACATTCATTATAACATTTTCAACGATTTAGTTCTAAATTTTGTTATTGAAATGGATAATGGCGAATGTGTGGATGCGATTCAAGCATATTTTGAATTTAATGGAGGTGTCTTCAGGAAATAAATGTTTATTAGAATAAGTAAAAAAAAAAATATGTAGTACAATTAAAAAAAAAAATTACTACTGTCTGTCAAAAGCGAAATGTCAAATTTTTTTTTTTCTAAAGAACAGGTTACAGTGCTTTAAAAACGATTTAGTTTGACATATTATTGATTAAAATCAGATAAAATATAAGGAAGCTACAGCCCCAAAGGTTTTTCATAATACACCCGGTATATATATGCATTAATAAATTCTCGGAATTTTTCGGCGTTATGTGAGATATTTTATAAATATTACACAAATTACAAAGCAAGTCATACGAAATCTAATTGAAAAATTGTTGTCTTAGTTCGGACTTGAACCCAAGTCTACGGTTTGCCAGACCGTCGCTTTAACAATTAAGCCACGATAGACCTTGGTTCAAGCTAATTAGAAACGCATTATAAAGTGACAATGTTAATGATTCAGATGTCAGTTATTGAAAGTAGATGTCAGTTTTGAAAGCACAAGTCAATTTTGATAACAGATGTCAGTTTTGAAATCAGCTGTCAATTATTGAAGGCAAATGTCAGTTATTGAAAGCAGAAGTCGGTTTTGAAAGCAGATGTCAGTTTTGAAAGCAGATGTCAGTTTTTTGAAAGCAGATGTCAGTATTGGAAGCAGATGTCAGTTATTGAAATCAGATGTCAATTGAAAGCAGATGTCAGCTTTGAAAGCAGATGTCAGTTTTGAAGATTTGAAATTGCTAATTATTACTCCATAGCTATAGTATATTTGATAATTTCTTAGCCGTTTGACTGCAGGGGAACGCTATTTCCAAAAGAAGACGAAGAGCGTCATCAATTTAAAAATTATCTCACATCCCATAGGTCTGAATAACACAGAGGAAGTGAAACGGTAACAAATATAGGTTTTGTATACATTTTTTAAAATTACCAATTCTTTCAGAGCCAAATTAACTTATAATCAATACATATTTAAACCAAATGATAAAAACTATTCAAATTTTGCTTATATTTCCTTTAACATCTTAACAACAATTTAAAGATATTTAATTTTTTTTAAATGTAAATATTTTCAAAATTTTATTTTTTATTTAAATCAATATTATTGTTGTTGGGGTAATTTTCCCCACACCATATCTATATATATATATATATATATATATACATACAAGATTTCTTGACCGCACTAATATAAGTTCACTAATATTTGGCTTACCGGTCTGTTTACATTAAAACTCAAATGTTATTTCTCAATATTTCGTCATTTATTAATGATTTCATTAGGAGAAGCTATAAAATTGCATTGTACACTTTACTCTTACACTTATATATTCAAAAAAGAAAACTTACAACTAGAGTGAAGCGTTGGCAGTTGTATTAGTTAATTTACACATAATTGTAACTAGAAATTCAAAATAAAACATGAACGTTACATTCTTAAACAACAACTAAAACTGTAATATTTCAAGTTGACCTTTTTCACCCGCATGTCTGCATAATATGCATGCAAAAACGGTTTTGTCAGTAGGAAAGGTTATGGCAACTGTTTTTTTTGGATTTTCGCGGAATTATCTTTGTTAACTACTTAGAAAATCAGAAAACAATAAATGGGGAGTATTATGAAAATTTGTTGCAACAATCAAGCCACAAAATCAAAGAGAAACGGCCTCATTTGGCAAAGAAGAAAGTGCTTTTCCATCAGGATAACACACCTGCCCACAAGTCTGCCATTACAATGGCAAAAATTTATGAATTTGGATTTGAATTAGTGCCTCATTCGCCCTATTTCCCATATTTGACTTCCAGCGATTATCATCTCTTTTCTAACCTGAAAAAATGGCTCAGCGACAATAGATTTTTGTCTAATTCCGACGTAAACCCTACTATGAATAGCTATTTTGAGGACTTGGATTCATCGACCTACAATGAAGGCATTACTAATTGAGAATATCACGTTTTCTTTGTTAGACCACGTCGTTTCTCCCTCGTATAGCACAAGCTTTCAAATATATTTAATTCTGTATGTTTATGAATAATATAATTTAAGAATAGAATTAAAAATTATGAATATATGCGAACTGTATGGCAATAGTAAGAGAGTTTTTGTAGTGAATTTTGTCTATCCTAGCACCATGCACTGACGAGTCTATGGCAAGACCAAACATGTGTTTGCATGTCTGGATAGTAATTATTGTGATCTCCACGTCGAATTTTTAATGTTTTTGTTATATTTCAGAATATTACGTCCTTCAAGGATACTGTGCATACTACTATAGTGCTATTTAATTAATTTTTAATTTTTTTTTTTGCATATTCTATTTGGTTTTTTATTGTAAAGCTCCCCTAAAGATACTCATTAATTTTTGGCTATAAAATTAAGGGAGAAAAGTGGTACATCAAATTTTCACGGTATAATTATGCGTTGATGTTTACAAATGGTTTTCTCGAAGATAATGTTGTTTTTGGGATCCTAATTGCCTTTATTTTTTCAATGTATGAAGGTTCCAGAGAAGATTGAAATTAGTTAAGCATGAAAACCTTAAAATACCGATAATTTTGTAATTTTTGCGGCATGTAAATACATTTTCTTTTCTGTTAAGTTACAACTAGAAACATTTTCGGTTCATTAATCTTTACTTTTACATTTGTTGAGCGTTACTAGTGAAAGAGGGATTCTATTCTACATGAAAGACCGAATGGTCGAAACTTTTCGCTTAACTGCTTACTTTATCGCCTTTTCCGAGAAAAAACTTTGTAAACTACTTTAAAATTGCCATACATCACCATCATCGACCTTCTTCCCCTAAGCATTGATAAACTCCGAAGTTGTAGAAAACTTAAGGTAAGGCACACTCTAAACCAGTATCATACTACGGCACGGTATACTTGGAAAGAAATGTAAAAAAAAGGGAAAAAATGGAGAAACAAAAGAGTAAGGGCAAGAAGTGTGGTGTATAGAGCGGCGAAGAAAACTACGTGGGCGGAATATTTCCAAATATAAAAACGTGTCACGAATAAGCGTGCTCATGCATGCTAACTGGAGCGGGAAGACACATATACAGGCTTGAACACACATACGGATATATGTAGGTCCGCTTGATTTTCTGTTCTATTAAAAATAAAATCACGATTTATCTATTGTCTTCGTCTGAAGCACGTTTCACACCGGTCTATGTAATGATCATTGGAGCAGTATGGATGCTGTTGAAATCACAAAGCGACGACAGTGAAGACAACAGGCAAGCGTGACTTGGTGTTGTAGGTAACGAAATTTTAAACTAGTCAATTCGGACTATGCTCGGTCATTTCAAGGAGACTTAAAATTAAGTTGTTACGGCACGAAAATATTATCAATCCGGAATTTTGCATTATATGAAATGTAATTTATTATAGGATAATTACATTTAAATATAGAATACTTGATTTTTTGTCCTAATAACATTAAGGCGAATACAGGAATAAATTTTGACATATAACTTAGGCGATTGTAGATAACTTTACAGTGAAATATAAAATGAACGCCTTAAGTTAACAAATTAGATGTTATATTAGTAAAACAAAATTACTTCTTTTGTGAATAATATTTCTACAATGTAATTTAGCTAAGACTCAAGAAATAGATCGTAAAAATTTAACTTCTATTTATATATCTATGTCGTTTACACATGTTAACTTATTGTGATCGCATGTAAACTTCAATCGTTGTTTGAATATAATGTAACGGAAATAAAATTTTACCGATTTTCGCCCCATAATGTGCTGGTCTCTAGTGACAAATGGATTATTTACAATATAAAAGAAGCTGATACCTTGCAGAAATCTATCAAATTAGTTAAAATAATTATTAAAATTAAATTTAACTTGATATAAAATTTATATTAATATTTAAGTAGTTTCAAATGACATTTTCTAATTTAATTACCTTATTAAATATTTTTTAATTTTACACAAGAAATACATTGACGCCAAATTTCAATTGTGTCGTAAAATATAACGGACAAGCGTCTCACTTTTATGCTTGCCACTATTTACATATAGGACAGTCGTCCTTTCATAGGGAAAACAAATATGTAAATTATATGTATATATATATATATATATATATATATATATATAAAATAACTTCGTGACCTTGGTATGATATGATAAACCTAATCAGTAGGCGATTAAAGGACTGTATATTACTTCAAAATATATGTATTTAAAAAACTGTACATGTTTCGGCTGTGTACGTCTTTATCAAGAGAATACAAAATATGAATGACATCCTGTCATTCATATTTTGAAAGAGTTTTTGCTCCGGTGTATAATACTCCATTTTTTAAATGACCGTTACGTACACCAACAACGCGATTTATTAAATAATGTGAGCGAGTAGTTCCCCTGACGATATAAACATTGCAACTAACACCCATATGCGGGAGCGACAGCTAATGCGCTTGCGCGACTACACCGTCTAAATGTGAATTTATTGGCAAAATACGAGTGCATCATAGGGATATGCGATATACTAGGCTCTCTTGTAATCCAATGGAACATTGCGTCTACTTCTTACCGTTCTAACACACGGACACCTCAGTGTGTTTTGCTTATACTACAGGTTTCGCTATAGTGCAGACGCACGCGGCCACATGGTATATGTACCTGCTGACTGAACAATATTCGGCAATTCTTATCAGGTTAAATAAAATGCACATTTTTAAATAATTATATTCTAAAGGTAGATAGATGTTATTCATATTTATAAAAATATAAGTTTTTTAAGTATGTATAGCTGTTATATATGTATGAATGCAAAACTATTTTGTTAGTTATTAAAGTTATTATACTTGACAAAAATATCGATGCCGGAAAAAGGAGTAGGTATAAGAATATTGTAATAGCTGTTTTGTCAAGATCTCCTAAAATTATATATGATTACAATGTGATACACTTTAATCTGATTTTGTTTGAGCTTGCTATAAATGGTTTTAAATGGGAATTCTTAAACATGTTTCTTTAAAGACTGTCACCCCAAATCCATCCATACCTACTCCAGATTTGTCTCTTAAGGTGGACAAAAATAATAAAGCATGGAAAATAATTCATAATTTAAAAGTTTCAATAGCAAATACATTGTATTTTGCAATAAATCCCAAGACAGTTGTTAAATCTCTATTCTATTGTATTTTTAACAAAAAAAATGAACGCTTGCTTATATGTACAATAGGTATGTATGTGGCACTTACTTTGTGTAAGATGTTTATTGTTTATGTAAAATAGCAAGTTTCGTAAGTCTTTTTGTATGAGGCATTTTGTAACTACTTGAAACAAATTTACATTGTTTATATATTTGCGTCTTTATTAGTAAGTCTAGAATAAACTTTGTATGGTCTTCACACGTATTGTTCGTATTAAACCAATCAGGTGTTTGCATTAAGTTTTTTTAATATCTTTGTTTTCGTGCTAAAATATATTTTGCTTTCAAAATATTTTATGCTATTGCGTGAAAAATATTTTAACAATAATTTTGTGAATATCCAAATCCACAATTAAAATATGAGCACTTGTGGCCAGACATATTTAACAAAAACGTCTCAATTTTATCACTCTAAATTACAAACACTTAATTTAATTAGCAAAATTCATATCTGTACTTAATACAAACTTAAAATGTCCACTTAATAATTATATTCAAAAACACAGTCCCATCGTTTATTTCACAAACCCAACTATTATAAAGAAAAATAAAATAATGCAAGATATACAAAATTGAAAATAAGAATGTTATACAAGTCGGTATTTTCTTCAAAAATCAATTCGTCAATTTCTATGTAATTTAGAACCTTAGAGGTGCTTATGTATGTACTATAGAACTTTCTAACATTTATACACGTCATATAAATATTCTTTAGGCGAATGATATTTATTTCATAAGGCATTTGGTGTAAATATTTACAAGGCATTCCTATCAGTTTTTATATAAATACGGCATACACATTTTTAAAATATTTAAAACAAAAGATTTGAGAGATGCCCACGCGATTCCGTGAGTTTCTTTTCGTTAATAAATATCGATTGTACAAAGTAAGGTATTAAAATGCACTTTAATTTAGACGGTATATATTTTTCTTTCAAGAAAGTCCTACAATGACCTCTCATGAATGAACAAACACTATATTTTGACCAGAAATATGGTGTAAAAAAAAACATTCAATACTGGCGCCTTGTGGATTTGCGAAAGCGGAATTATGTGGTGAAACATAATATTCGTCAGACACACACACACACACACACACATATATGGTAAATTCAAAATTTGTTGGCAATTTAAGGACCTTAAATCGCCAACAAATTGAATTTACCATAACATACAAAGGTCACGAAATAATTATCTTTATATACATATATATATATATATATATATATATATATATATACCGTGTGCACAACGTCGAGCGATCGATGGATATATAAGTAATGACTGGCCAACTGCAAGTGGGAGGGGCTACATACGTTAAACTCCTACAGGCCGTATTTAATTGTGGTGAACTAAGAAAACGTTATGGTTGTTTATTAATAAATGATGTATCAAAATAAATATTCCAAATTAATAACTAATTGTTTAACAAACTACAAAAATATTTGTAGTATATTATTTATGGTTAATGTACGAATTTGGATATTTTATCCGACTACACCGTTGCTTTTCGCACTATTAGTCACATGCCGGCTGTCAACGTCCCTACAATAACGGATACTTTTGTTTATGTCTCTTCGGCCATAATACTTTAAATTTAACATTTAAATTTAAATAAAATGATATAATATAGTTGAAAGTATCCTAAAATACAATCCGCCGTAAAGTGCAAAGTTTTTGTTTACTGCATAATAATAATTCTTACCGGCGAAGCATCAGATATTTTCATCGCTAAATATTCAATGATAAGTTTCATCATAGCTTCGTGGCTTGAACTTAATAAATTCTTATTCAAATGAAAACACATAAATAATATAAAATTCTGAAACAAAACCGTAACTCTTATTGAAAAAAATTAAAATAAAAAGTATTCTGTAATAGCATAAAATTTCAAAACAATAACGATTCTTGCAAGAATATAAATAAAGTGTTTACCAGTATAAATAAATGGTTTCCTTAAATAAACTACCTATAAAATATTAAATTTAACTAAAATACCTTTATTGGTAATAAATATTAATTATTAAATAAAAGAACATTCTAAAAAGAAAAACTAATTATTTAGTAAATGCTCAAATAAACCACCCTCTTGAGCCGAGCAGTAACCCAATCGGTTATAAAAATAACGACGGACATTTGTTAACATTTCTAAACGTACGTACGTACGTAGGAGCAACTGCAACTGAATCACCAGTTGCAAGCTTGTTTTCCGATTCAATATATTCGCCTTGCTTGAACACCATGAGCGACTGATAGGAATATTCAATGTGTTAGAGAGAGATTATTTGATTCGTACTTAGACCGTATGTAGAATGTGTTGGATAAAGAAATGTCGCGTATGGAACGCCCGTACAGTTAGACAGTAGAACAGATTGAATATACTCTCTCAACCCTAACCACATAAACTCGCTATTCGTCTTCGTCTTACTACATTGTGGTAGATCAATCACTCGCCGGCGTTCATACGGTATATATATATATATATATATATATATATTGTCGTTGGGCATTCCCATTTACATGAGATGCCCTGGAACAAAAATACTAGGTAATAATTACCCTGTAACAATAAGTTAGCTTATAAGAATTTTTCGGAACTGTATATTTCATATGTCAAATCAACGAAGTTAATTCCGCGTATAAATTGCTTAAATTTGAGTCATGTATCACTCACGTATCTTACAATTTTCTAATTTTCATTTTCTTTTGTCATTTTCATTAATATTGCTGTTATTCCGAAGATTTTTTTAACTTGGTTGATTGATTATTTTATAGTAATTTTCTTTAGAAATAACTGTAGGTACCTATTTGAATTATTTACGGCGGGAAATATCCCAATTTTGTACAGGCGCATAGCGAAAGTTTGTATATTGCTAGGTTAGTTTCTTGTATTTCAAAATTAAATTTATAATTTATGTAAGATATCTAAACGATTTGTTGCTATAAATTAACTCATTTAGAAATATTAAAATAAGATTAAAAATTACAAAAATGAATCAACGAATAAGAAGCAAGGATAGAAAACAATCGCTAGTTAGCGTGGGTTGTTGAAAAATATATTTACACGAGTCGACATATTTTTAAAGAGTTTTAAGTTAAAAATTTATTAAATAAAGTACAATATTCATACCCGAAGTCCTATCCTACGAATCACCAACATTTAAAGCATCGATAGACGCCTGATCCAATTCCAACTCCTACCTAGAAGATATTAAAACGAATTTCCTATCCCGAGGGACGCTATCCTACCTAATTCCTTAACCAGAACCTTTATCCTGTAGAAAAGGATCCTGAAACCGTTTGAATATCCAGAAGCCTCAATCTACCAAACTTGAGTACCTTTTAATCTATTTTCTATAACACCAAAATTATTTATATTAATATTTGAACACAATCGCTTGATATTATTTATTTTATGCGAAACACTTTAATTATCACTAAGTATACCTTTATATAGAAAGATGCAGTTCCCTTGTGGTTAATTCAAGTGAATTTAGTCATTTTAGTTATGTATTATGTCATAAATATAAAGTTAACCTAGTTTTCAAATCATAACATGAACACGTGACCATATATAGGTTAATGTAATCGTATATCAATGTAAACACTTGCCTTTAAAGAAAAGTTTGTTATTAAATAATTTATTTATTCTCATAACTCGTTTGCTTTATTAGATTACTTATCCAGAATTTAATTATATTTTGACTTGTGTATTCACTCACATCTATATTACACTGAGTACCAGACCCACTATTCTAATTAATAAATTATAAATTCACCTTATCGATCTGAGCTAGTTGGCGCCCATTTAAAATATATTTTAAGATTATAACAAGAAGATTATGTACCCTGAAGAGACCGATTAAGTTAAGTACAAGTTATTAATTTTACGTATTATTTATGTTTTTGCCCCTAATTCAAGCGACATCTGTAAACTTAAGTATTAGCTACATCTATAGGTCGTTTATTGAATTTTACTAGCATGTTCAATATTTAAAATTACATAATCTTAAACATTCATTACATTTCAATTAAAAAAATATAACGTAGGTTACGTTTATCTATACACCTTGCGTACTTGAACAATATATATATATATATATATATATATATATATATAGTGTTAATAAGAATTAAATTTCTTAGTTATTTTATTGGCCGTGTCTTAATATTAAAATAATAGACTTTTTTATTGGTTTAGCGACCTTTAATGAATTTCAATGTTTTTCTCTACGACGTTTCGACTCTTTTTATTATTAAGTCTTTTTCAAGTGGCTAGAAGACTCTATTAACCACTCATTAAACAATAGAAGACAACCAACCCCACCCACACGCACCAAAAAGTTTTGTATTGTTCCCATTGTAAATACATATACTATGTTTCCCTAACACATGGCCTGACCATGCTAATTTTTAAAAACGAAATAGGAAATTTCATTTCTCCAACAAAGACATTCAGTCACAGAAAATATTCTGAGTGACGGGGTCGACCCTGAAAAGGTCTCGGGCATGTCCGACCATACATGTACACAAATATGTGTTTTAAAACGGAATAAATCGGTGAGTTTTGTATCATTTAATTTTCCTTACTTTATTATTATTTTAATTTTTAATTTATTCATACAAATGTAATCATTTAATTTTCCTTACTTTATTATTATTTTAATTTTAATTTTTAATTCATTCATACAAATGTAAACATATTTTCTTACCGTTCGTTGTATTAATTTTTGTTTCTAGTCACTTGAAAAAGACTTAATAATAAAAAGAGTCGAAACGTCGTAGAGAAAAACATTGAAATTCATTAAAGGTCGCTAAACCTATAAAAAAGTCTATTATTTTAATATATATATATATATATATATATATATATATATATTTCGTCGAATGTTTTCGCGGTCGTTTGTTGAAGCGTTGTTCTTCGGGATATTTCGCCGCGTTTGGATGATTTCGTCCTGAGAAGGACAACTTTCTTCCTGACGTTTCGGTGACATCACTTTCACCTTTTTCTAGAGGATCTTCTCGTTGCAATGGTAACTTCAAGAGTGCGTTGATTTCCTGTGCCGCTCGTATTATATGGTCCCGTCGTAGTGGGGACGCGTGTCTGACTCCTCGTGATTGGTCCGTCGGTTGTTCTGTCGCTTTCGACTATTGGTCGATCGGTTTGCGTTCGGTCCGAGTTAGTATGACTGGTCTGTGGCAAGTTGTTCTCATTACGTCGCTTGTGTGTAATCTGCCTGTTGAGCAAGGCCGACTTCCATGTGTCAGGCAAACGCTGTCCGTCGTCACGTTTGTTCATACAGTTTTGCCGTTTCTCAATTTCTATTGCTTCTCTTATAATCCTGTACGTTAACCTCGTACTGCGTGCTATAGTTTTTGTACCGTCAAAGTCGATAGTGTGTCCTGTATGTAGCACATGCTTAGCTAGGGATGATGTTGATTCTTTTTTAGCTACCGCATTTCTGTGTTCTTCCCTCCGTACGCTGGTTTTACGGATAGTATGCCCTATGTATGTCTGTTCGCATTCATAGCACGGTATTTCGTAGACCCCTTGGTTTTCTAGTTCTATCTTGTCCTTTGTATTAGGCAAAATGTCTTTTATTTTCCTGTCTGTCGTATAAATGGTGTCTATGTCGTGTCGGCGTAATATTCTACCTATTTTCTCAGTCGTACCTTTCACGTAAGGGAGAAATGCTGTCCGTGTAGATCTTTCTTTCTTTTTTGGTTGATTCTTGTTAATTCGTGTCGCTCTGTTAATGGTATGTTGTGAATATCCGTTCGCTTGTAATATGTTTTTTATTGTTCCCATTTCTTCGTTTCGATGTTCTGCGTCTGACAAAGTTTGAGATCTGTGGATTAATGTTTTTACTACAGAGTTTAACTGTGCTGGGTGATGATGTGAAGATGCGTTGAGATATCTGTTCGTATGTGTAGGTTTCCTGTACACTGTGTATCCTAGCGAGCCATCCGGTTTTTTGATTATCATCAAGTCTAAGAACGGTAGCCGATTTCTTTCCTCCATTTCGACAGTAAACTTTATTTTCGGATGTCTGGTGTTCAGATGTTGTAAAAACTCGCTTAGTTTCTCTCTTCCATGCGGCCAAATCACCAGGGTGTCGTCTACGTATCGCAGCCAGAGTTTTGGTTTGTCTGTAGCGTTTTCCAGTGCTCTTTGTTCGAAGTCTGCCATAAACAAATTTGCCAGTATAGGTGACAGCGGTGATCCCATCGGCGCTCCATCGGTTTGCTTAAAAAATTGTCCGTTGTATATAAAATACGTGTTTGACAGGCAGTGTTTCGTTAGATCTATGTCGTAGTCGGAGAGTTGGTGTTTCTTTATTAGTAAATCTATTACCTCATTAATGGGGATCTGTGTGAAGAGCGAAACTACATCGAAGCTCACCAACATGTCGTCTTGATCCATGGTGATATCCTTGAGTATTTCAGTTAGGTGAGTCGAGTTTTTAACATATGATGGTATTTCTTCGGCAAGGGGTTGTAGTTTTTGTGCTAAGAAGCGCGAAAGCGCTTGAGTCGGTGAGCTAACGGAACTTACTATCGGTCTCAGCGGCACATCCGGCTTGTGTATTTTTGGTAGGCCGTAGAATTTCGGACATCTTGACGATTTCTCTCTAGGAATCAGTCGTTTCTTAATACCTTCTTCGAGAGGTGCGTTCTTGATCTTGCTTTTGGTCGTCTTTTCTAAGTATGTGGTCGGGTCGTTATGTGTCGGTTTATACATCGAGTCTTCTAGAAGTGTTCGTATTTTTCGGTCATAGTCGCTCTTTTCCATTATTACTGTGGCGTTTCCCTTGTCAGCCGGCATTATGACAATATCTTTGTTTTTCTGCAGTCGTCGTAGGGCGTCTCTTTCTTCTTTCGATATATTTGGCTTTGGTGGTTTTGTTGTTCTTATTATTTGGCATATATCTTGTCTGACACTTTCTGCTGTTTCTCGGTCAAGGGATTCAATTGCCGCTTCGACGCCGCATATGATATTTTCTGTTGGTATGTTCTTAGGAGCAACCGCGAAATTGAAACCTTTTTCAAGAATTCTATTTTCAGCTTCGTTAAGTTCGTATTTCGACAGGTTGTGAACCACTCGACGTTGTAGTGTTTTAGTTTCGTTGTCTGGTATATGTTTGCGTCGCAGATTTTCAATCTTCCGTTTTCCGCTTCCGCTTCCGGAGGGAAGAACACAGAAATGCGGTAGCTAAAAAAGAATCAACATCATCCCTAGCTAAGCATGTGCTACATACAGGACACACTATCGACTTTGACGGTATATAATAGTTTAAATCTTGCAATGTTGGAATTACCAGTCCTACCTATTTATTCAAATCTTACAACATCCATCTAGAGTGTAATAGATAAACTATTGTTTTTTAAAATTTATTTGAAATGGGCCCTATGAGAGAGTCCCCATCTAGCGGTCCAGCCCAATTTTCAGTAACTATTTCCCCATAAGATTGACTCAGTTGTATATTCAAACAATGCTTTAATATATTATTTGTGAGTAACATTAAATAATTTCCATTGCTGCAATAAATAATAACAATTTTTATTATAAAGTAGAAATAAAATTAATCGTTAAAATATTCACTTTATTAATATTTGTTCGTAAAACTGATATTGTTTCGCCAGCATAGTGGCTTCATTATATACTTACTACAGCAGGTTACAAACTGAGAGTTTGTGTTTTAGAAAGTACCGGATGAAGCTTCTGCGCTGGCCAAACAACGATCGCTTTAATATCACATATTAATAAAGTGAAAATTTTAACTATTAGTTTTCTTTCTATTTTAAATTATGGAGCTTCATCAAGTAAAATCGAATCAGTTCGATCATTTTTATTATTTTTTATTTTTATTTATTTGTCCCTATATGATATACGACTTTCTTTGCAACAAATTTTATAATAATTTTTGTCGTTGTATAACGAAGAGGATACTTATTGAAACTTTATTATAACGTTAACAAATAAGGAATCAACCTATAATTTCAAATATTTATTGCAACCACTACAATTTTGTTTCGCCATGCCTTCATTGGGTAGATTAAAATATATAGTTATCATCCATGTGATTAAACTGTAAGTAATGTTAACTGGGTATTTAGGTCATGTTCCTTGGGAATATTAGTCTTTAGTAAATGGGATTTAAGTAAAACACTTATACTAATTTCCAGTATATATTACACTTTATTATGTGTATTAATAAATTGACGACATGTTTCGCTACGATGTAGCTTTTTAAGATCTTATATTACTACTAATAATAGTAATATAAGATCTGAAGAAGCTACATAGTAGCGAAACATGTCGTCAATTTATTAATATATATAATAAAGTGTAATATATACTGGAAATTAGTATAAGTGTTTTACTTAAATCCCATTTACATATTATGGATTTCCAGCAAGTATCGGCCGATTCAATTAAATTTAAAAATATTAGTCTTGTTCGGAAAATTATTGTAGAGAATCGGCATGTTACTGGCATCGCGACCCCCATGTTCAGAAACGTCTCAACCTGGGGGTTATTTTATGAGAAAGAATTATGTATTACAAACATTTTACTTACAATAAATAAGTACACATGTAAACAAAAGAAATTAATATCATGGTTGCATTTGCTTTTCATTTAAAAGTTTTCCATACATGGATCTACGTTAAAAACACACAAAAGCAAATTGTTTTCGAGTGATAAGAGAATGTTTCTGTATTTAGTTTTTAGCGCAACGATAGACGAAAAATCCTTTTCACAAAGATAACTGGCGTCACGAAAGAGATTAATATTTTCAATGCTTCTGTGAATAATTTTAAATTTCCATATTCATTTCGAGAAGCAAGCAAAAACGCATTAAATATGTTATTACTTACACGCCTCACGTTATGGTGCCACTTATTACTAACAAGCTGTACGTCTGGGCGACATTTATTACTATCAAGCGTTCTAGTTGGCCGGCTGTGGTTGTGCTAATAATAATGAATTATTTATTATAAATAATTGTGGTTCTGGTCAAGTTTCATCAAAGGTCCAACACGTGGATGATAATGATTAAACTAAATAAATATATTACAACTTACTAACTAAATAAAACACAGGAGCGCTGCCCTTCAAGTTTGTATTTATTATTTACATAAGAAGTTGAGATTGATATATTTAAAAGTAATTAAATAAAAGTAATATACACATGAATAAGTAATAAAAAAATTAACACAAAAATAAACTGAAGCGAACGTTAAATTGGGCAGTAAATTAAATGTAAATTAATTATGATTAATATAAAAAAGCCTCTGTATCGAATAATACAGAGTTACCTTTGAGTTACGAATATGGTCGGCCACGTGGGGCGTTATATATTTGGACAAATATATAGAGCGATGTTTGGCCGGAGGAATAAGAAATTAATTAGTTAAATTAATGTGAATTAGATCAAAAGGGTAATATATATTGAATAATACAGATTACCTTCTAGTTGCGGAGATGCAAGGGAACGTGCATCATGGACGGTACTTGAACATAACGGCGGGTAACGTGTTTAACTTACGAAGGTTTTATGGGAAGACTGATTCGTGTTTAAGTAACACTGGTCTGTAGGGAAAGGTTTGTGTTTATTTAAGTGGGGAGAGGGTAAATCGAAATTGTCGATGTCTTGACTAATAATTAACCAAAAGCGCGACCTGAAAAGTTTTGACGTCAATGATACAAATATTACAAAAATATCACTTGTGAGCCAAGCTTTAAAATGAGATGAGACACAACATATAATAGGAGATGTACGCAATTAAATTAAAACAATTTAAAATGAAATATATAAAGACATACCAAAGTGACCTTTATTGTTTTAAGCAGGTAGAAGACCAAGGGTTCAGCGGCTTGAGTTAGCACAAAAAAAGACTTTCTACTTGCAAACGAATATACACGAAAATATCTAAGTGAATTTGTATTTTAAAATGCGAGATATTTAAAGAAATAAATATATAAAAATAATACGTAATACGTAATAAAATAAGCGTAATACGTGCTTAACGTATTGATATACTTAAACCTTTTTTGTATATTTAAAAATAAATTAAAATATTCTTATATGCGAAGTGTAACAATGTAAATTGTAGTTTGTCGGCTGACATTTTGGTGGGCTGCTCACGAATTTCGACTAGTAACTTAGCAGCAGCAACAAAGTTTTCACTAAACGGATTCAGTACCCATCTGTTCGAGAAATCATTTTTATCTTCCGAGAAATACTCCACCAACTGAGCTTTTAGCTCAAGCAAATATATCTTCATACAATCAAAGCTGTGGTGAATAATAGTGTCTTGTTCATTCAAATTTTTCTCATTGTAATCCGAAGTGATTGGGAAAATACCCAAATTTTTGCTTTGAAAGCTAATAATTCCAGATATCAAGCTTCTTAATGAAAGCATGAACTTTGTCTTTCATTAATAAAATGTCTTTACCATGCCCTTGTAAATTCACACTCTAGTCGTTTAAATGCGAAAATACATCAGCTAAGTAAGCTAACATACACTCATTATTATGTAAAAACATTGAGAGTGGCGTTTGTTTATCCTGGAAAAATATTATTACTTCATTCCGCAATTACAATACAATTTCTCTCGTGATAACCATCTAACTTCTGTATGGGAAATAAGGTATTTTTTTATTTTCGCCCATTTCATCGCATAGTTTAGCAAGCAACCCCTTCTGAAGTCATTTTTATAGCTTCACAAATAATTTGATTGAGATTTTCCGGCATGTTTTTGCGACTAAGGCATGTCTGTGAAGGAAGCAGTGCATCCATTCCGCCCTTGATATAAGACAACCTTTTAATATTTTCATTAACTCACTGTTCTTTCCTATTATCGCCTTTGCACCATCACTACATACTGCAATACATTTAGTCCAATCTATATTAGTATAGTTTCCAGTAGCTTTATAAAAAACGTCAAAAAGGCACTGTCCTGTTGCATGACCCGGTATTGTTTTGCAAAACAAACTACTCATTGTAGCTTTCCATCCAATGAGGTAAAACCTTAATTTAAATAACTATCATTGTACAACGTTGTCTTTTTACCAACCGATTCACTGGCGGTAGACGGCTCACCTCGATTTTTCACAAATTTATCCATTTTGCATAAGAAATTTATAAAGAACATGATCGCACATTAAACTGAATGCAGCAGGCGCACGCTTCGTATTTGAAACTTAACTGAAGTTCTGCAATCGCAAGCAAATCTTTTATACTGCTGACAACGCGACTTGTTCAAACGCATTCATATGCTTGTTCAAACTAACTTTTACAGCGAGTATGATAGAAGCAGACCAAATTACAAAGAACAAGTGCACATCAAGTTGGAACTTGTGAATTGCTCACTCATGTATGTACATGTCATAGATGCATGTTCATACTCGTCGCTATAAACGTAGGGACATAAAATAATAGGAATAATCGTATCACATTTTTTATTCTGTCGGTATTTTCTTAATGTATAAAATCAGTGTAATGTGATTATATAATATTAAATAATTTAATAATTAAAAAATTTGTGTGTGAAGGCAACACATCGTGGTACATCAGCTTTGTTTCGGTTGTATTCTCCGCAATTTTGACTCCAGTTCAATAAGAGAATTCCATGATTGTTGAACATTTTTGAAACAAGTTTTCCAAAGTGTCCACGAAAATCGACCAAAACTAACAACCATTTTGCATCACGACGTGACCTAAATTAAAGTTTATTAAAATTCAGAATATACGTTGACGTCTTGTGAAGTGTTTCGTGAATTTTGTGTTAGCTTTACTGTGCCCCATGCTCAACACTATTTTTTATCTACCAAGGATTTCAACTTGGTTGCCGAAATACGTATTTAGGATATCAAGATTAATGTGGTTAAGGGGTTCATACTTCTCTTTAAACCTTTTACTTAGTCACAGCTCCAATGAAATACACGGCTTTTTTTTTGTTGTTTTCGCTCAAAACAGGCGGCAACCAACCATCCGCCTTTTGCACTCCGCTCTGTTACGCTTTAATTTCCATTTTTAGTTTTCCCTTATTTATTGTCAAGTCCCGGTATCTTAATTTGTTTGAGAATCATTTAGATACGTTCAACGGGTACGTATATCGCTATATGTGTTTAAAATTTGGTAACTGTATCACCCCCTTATCGTTTTCTATGCCAGCGGGTGATTGGGGGATTCTAGCTCCGACCTTCGTCGGGTTAAGTTCAGTCTTATAAGTAGTGCGAATCTTCAGTAAAGATAGCTATAGTCACGGCTTTTCCACATAGGGTAAATGTGTATAAGAGCACGCATGCGTATAAGAGGACGCAGGCCGTTTTTAAATATGTACCCCCATCTATTAATCATCTTAAGTAGTCAGGAACATGTCTAATTTCAAATTATTACATGGTCAAAAACCAAAATCTACGTTACCGACACAGTTTTTACAATATGGCCATTATAAGTTTTTATCTGTTGGAGCTGTAGTTTTGTGCAATTAAGTTTTAAGGTGCCTACGGGTAAGTACTCATATTACTTTAAATCAAATCGTTCTTCATAGTACGGTATAATGTAATAATGATTCTTACGATTTAAAAATATCGCACATTTATATTCTATAAAAGAAAGCAACTGCTTTCTACAATTTCAAACATGTGTATAAGAGTACGCTGTACCATGCGCATAAGATGACGCAGTGCGTTCTCTTATACATACACTGCGCAATTATATAGTTTTAATAGTAAACAATCGTAAAATATTATTACGTAAAGGGGAATTTTGTTTAAATGTTACCTACATTTACATTTCTCTTTTGTTATCTATAGTTCCTCGATTCAGGACAATATGAGCCGTTACAAGAGAACAAGCGATAGACAACTAATATTTACAAAAGAAAATTTAGAAGACATCATGCGCAAAATAGCAGCAGGCTGTAGCAAAAGAAGTTTAGCTAAAGAAATGGGGACAAATGAAGAAACTCTAAGAAAACGACTAAAATGTGGAAATGTTCCAGTATCGTTAGGTCGATTTAATAGTAATATTCCTGCAGAAATGGAGGTTGAATTAGCCCAACAACTACGAGATTTGGATGACAGGTTTTACGGTATTACAAAAAAAAATTTACAAATTGCAGCTTATAAATTTGCCGAAGCTAACAATATACAGCACCGGTTCAATAGAAATAAAAAAATGGCGGGGGAGTCTTGGGTAAAAGGCTTTTGTGAGCGACATCGAATAACATTACGACAACCCGAGAAGTGTTCAATGGGGCGAATCATGGGCTTTAATAAAAACCAAGTAAATAGATTTTATGAAAACTTAAAATCACTGTTTGACGAAAGAGAGTACATGCCAAGCTCTATATATAACATGGACGAGACAGGCTTGTCTACTGTGCCGAATAAACTGCCAAGAATTTTAACTAGCAAAGGTAAAAAGCTTGTAGGAAAAGTAGCAAGTGCTGAGAGAGGCCAATTGGTGACAGCTGTATGTTGTGTTAGCGCCACAGGTTCGTATGTTCCCCCGGCAATAATATTTCCGCGGAAAAGGATGAAAGATGAGCTCTTTCTCAATGCACCAATTGGTACCTTAAAAATGATATCCGAATCTGGATTTATTAATACAGAGTTATTCTGCCAGTGGCTGATGCATTTCAAGAACTATAGTAAACCTTCTGCTGAAAACCCAGTGCTCCTAGTTCTCGATAATCATAGTTCTCACCGTGATTTACAAGCTATACAGTATTGCAGAAAAAATTATATTGATTTGCTATCTTTGCCTCCACATGCAAGCCACAGATTACAGCCATTAGACGTTGGCTTTTTTGGCCCCTTAAAAGCCTCCTACAGCAGGGAATGTGATAAATGGATGGTCAATCACCCAGGAAAAATAATAACACAAATGCAAGTTGCTGAATTATTTAACCATTCTTATGCTAGCACTGCTAACATTGAAAAGGCACAGAATTCCTTCAAGGCAACTGGGATATTTCCATACAACCCCGATCAGTTTCAAGACATTGACTTTGCCCCATCCTTCGTTACAGATGCACCCATAAGCACTGATTTAATTGAAGAAACTGCACTAGAAACTGTTGCGGAAGACACCACTATTGATGTAATTAATGGTCAGGCTAATGAAGAAATTAATGAAACAGAAGTGTCTTTTATACCACATGTAACACCACCACCACCAGACATTAATAATATGGACATAGTGTTTGAAGATGGAATAGTTATTCCCAGTACTTCACAAGTAGTTGATGTTTTGAAACGATCGACACCAGCTTCTGATATTTTACCATTACCAAAAATAAGAGAAAAACCTAATCGCCGACATACTAAATCACAAAAATCTGAAATACTGTCCAGTACTCCATTTGCGAAGGACCTAGAGGAGCTTGATAAAACAAAAAAGGCTAAAGAAGAAAGGAAAAAATAAGCAGCAAAGAGAAAATTATGTCCTGCTTCTAAGCAGTCTAAAGCCATACAGACTCAGCGAAAGAAGAAGAAAAGAGACGATGAGGAAAATGTGAGTTGTCCCGGTTGTAAAGGTTGGTACTCAAAATCTTACGAAGACTGGATTATGTGTTTTCAATGTAGGAAATGGTGGCATGAATCATGCACAACATATGTAACAGGAAAATTCATTTGTTTTACTTGTGAGGCGTGATATGTTTTACATTTTGAACTTTGTTTTGTTTTGTTACGTTTTACCAATAATCTTCCGTTCTATGTATGTTTAGAAAAATATTTTAAGTTTGCATTTTTATTTTAAAATAAATGTTCAGCAACTAAAAGTTTGTCTTTTTATAAAAAATAAGTATATAAGTATAGGTAAATAATGTGCGTACTCTTAAACAAGAGACTGCGAACTCTTAGACGCACACGTGTATAAGAGTACGCACTCGCACAGTTTCAATAAAAATTAAGTATATCAGATTTCTTTAGTGATATAGGGTTCGACATGCTTAAAACGTGTTCTGTAATAATCACCGTTAACGATAGCGCCTGAACATTTTTCTATACATATAAAACTACAGTTTTCTTCAACTTTATTCACTACGTGCGTACTCTTATACACATTTACCCTATCGTTATATCACATAAAGCGGATCAAGTCGAAGAAGTGATTAAAATTATTAGGAATAGCCAATCTCAAAGGGCGATGATAACTGCCATCGCCAAAGGACAAGACGTACTTAAGTAACCAAGTAATTCCTATGATTAATATTAATTTGTATAGTCTAATTTCATTTGATATTTTGTTTTTGTTTTCTATATCCTGCCGTAATTAATTTTACCTAACATTTTAGAGCTCTTTTGGAACAATTCCGTCTTGATTAATTGCCGTTTTGAGTAAGTCCGTTTTCGAATTTTCCGTTTCAAAAAGTTTCCGTTTTCGATAATTTCCGTTCTTATTAAGTTTCGTTCGACTAACTACCGTACCATTCATTACCGTTTCGTTCATTTGCGTCTCGTTTCGTTTCGTATTTACCGTACCGTTCCGATTTTGGAGTTTATCGTTTTTTGGCGGTTCTGAATCAGCGTTCTTGAGGTTTCGGTTATGTTTTTTTTCTTCTCGTCTCGGACTTATCTCGATTTGATTTAAACTCTCGATTTAGACTCTCTCGATTTTGATTCTTCTCGATTAGATTTAATCGATTTAGACTTTTCCCGATTTGGACTTTGCGATTCCGATTATGAGTTTTTTTTTGTATGCTTCGTTAGGATTGGTTTTGCTGAGTCTTTACCGTTTCGGAATTTTGGAGATCTTTGGATCTTATGGGTCTCGCCATGCCTTCCTCTAATGGGGTGTTTGATTCTCGATTATGACTTTCGAATTCGCTAAGCGTTTTGCTTAGCGAATGTATATTCTCCCGATTTAGATTTCGTTATGACGGAGTTTGGTGTGTCAAAAAATTTCCGGCCACTTAAGCACCGACTGTCATTGGAATGGATTCCTGACCCTTCCTTTGTTTCTCTCGCGTCTTTTTGTTCAGGATCTCGATTGCGATATTTTTGTTTTGCTTTGCGTTTTCTTTCCGTCTTCAGCGTGTCAGTCCATTCTTGGTCTAGGTTGGACTTTAAACTTTGCGAACTATGGCCGTTTCGTTATGGCCGTTTCGTTTTCTTTTTGTTTTTTTTTTGTTGTGCCGACTTCCTTTTCTTTCTTTTATGTAAAGTTTTGGACCTCCTTGGGTGTCGGTTGTCTCATGGCTTCGTTCCGCTAGCTGGGTCTAGACATTTCTGAAAGTTTCTTCCTTATCGGAAACTTCCAGGGAAGTTTCCTTTGAGGGTGAGAGGAGAGTTGTTACGCTTTAATTTCCATTTTTAGTTTTCCCTTATTTATTGTCAAGTCATGGTATCTTAATTTGTTTGCGAATCATTTAAATACGTTCAACGAGTACGCATATCGCTATCTGTGTATAAAATTTTGTAATTGCATCCCTCCTTATCATTTTCTATGCTGGGATTGTGGGATTCGAGCTCCGTCTTTCGTGGTGTTAAGTTAGGTCTTGTAAAGTAGTGCAAATCTTCAGTAAAGAAAGCTATAGTCACGGCTTTTCCACATATCGTTATATTGCATAAAGCGGATCAAGTCGAAGAAGTGATTAAAATTATTAGGAATAGCCAATTTTGTTTGATATCTCCAATGTTCCACGGACAAGGCTGAACCTTGGGCTGGCACACGACATACCAGATTAGCTTCTCTTAGACGTTTACGAACTGTTTCTATGTCAAGTCGAATACCATGAACTCCCTGTAGTTGATATTGCAAACACCTGCTTGGAGCGAATCGTTGTCTTAGAGAAGAAAGTCCCAAAAAGCTTATCTTGGACACGGGTGTGGCACGATGTCTACCTTGGCGTCGGATATGGGTCGGATATGGGCGTCGGATATGGGTACCAGTGTCCTTATACCTTTGCATCGTTCAGGATACCGCTGAATAACAGACACTGAACCTTTCTCCTATTCGGCGATAACTCCAACTAAAGGGCAAAATAAGATACAATAAGACATTACTAAGATAAAACACGATGTAAACACAAGTTAATACTGATAGTATCAAATGATTTTTGGATATGATTTAATTTTATGTAACTAACACCAAATGTCAATACTAAACGTCAAATAGCAATTTTTACAAACGAACGACAACCGCTACAAATTATATTAGCAAATAAGATAAACATTTATTTGTTTACTACATGGTGCGTTAATTTCTTGTAGCAGTGTATTTACGTTAAATATTAAATTACCATGAAAAAATTTTTAAAGCACCTTTGAACCTCTAGGTTTTCAAAAAAGATAGATAATTTAATATATTTCTAAATAGTTTTTGTTTTAAACAAATGTGACTACGTTTAAAGGAAGCTGAAATAGAGCTTAGTTCATGATTTATGTGCTAAAATTTATTCCGCAATATATTACCAAATCTCTCCCAAAATCCCTTCTTCGTATTTTCATTTTGCCATCTTTGAATTGCAATAATTAGCGAGGAAAATGTTCATTTACATTTAAATGAGCGTAGGTGCCGTTACGCCGAACCATGGAATAGAACTGCTTTCATTTTAGTTTCTTTGTTAACGTTTCGTGTTGAATATAGTCTGTATGTACACGTCTGCGTTGGCATCTTCTGGAGAACTTTCCGAATTTCGAGAGATTTAGTATTAAAAGGTATCACACATAATTCTTCGCTAATGTTTCCGGAAGAACTCGAATAGTCGGGGATATTCATATTCATAAGCATTTGTCAGCCAGGTTCGCATTTTGTAACGCTTCTGCGGCAATATACTGTGTACATTATAATATTTCGCTAAGAACAGCAAAATGCAGAATAAGTTGAAATGTGTACACATTACTATTACAACATTATTTTACATGTGTGGAATTTACATACTCTCATGTTCCAATTGAATAATTTTACCTCAGGGTTCAACATTCATATAAGATGAGGAATTATCTAAGTATGAAGTTAGCTTTATATTCCATTTTGATGAAATAGTACAAGTTAGATTCGTATAAGTTACTGAATATAAAATTGATTTAAACAACATTTTATGATTATCTCCAGTTTATTCATATTCCTAAGCATGAATAAAGTTTATTGCTTATCAAGGATAAAAAGTGCATTTATTGAAATCCATGTATGAAAAGTACCTGTATGTATTCCCGATTTCAGAGCGATTTTCTCTCGCAAGCGAATGAGAATTAAATTATGGGTTCATGACAAAAAAATTACATATCTATCTTCAAGCTGTGCCAAAAAGTATACGACAACAACACAGAATAAAGAAATCGTGAGTTTGTTTAAGAAAACAATCACGGTGAATTAAAAAACATATAAATGCCAACGTTGTGCCTATTAGAAATCGTTAATATAAAAATGAATCAACGAGAAACTTGGTATACCTACTTGTGCGAATATCAATATTGTATGATTTTATTGGGTTTAACAGTGAAACTGAATATGTTGTCCATTAAACATCCAGTTAATATTGTGGATTTCTATTAGGCGAATGTCTTCACAATGAAAGCGTTTTGTCAGAAAAAGCAATCAATGGATTTTGATCATTGGTAATATGTATCACAATGAAGAATAAATGAATTTTAATAATACATAAGAACACCAAAAACTTATAACTTGGGTTATGAATAAAGTTCGGATTTTTATGCACAAGAAATGCTTTAAATATGCCCATAAATATGACACGTTGTTTCCAAAAATATGTTAAATATATGCTTCATCTTTATGCATTTTATGTATTTCGCTTACTGGAAATCAAGGAAAGAGAAGTTAAACAACAAAAAGTAGTGTAAAAATAATTATTATTACTAAATATATGATAAGAACATTGCATCGTAATATGGTAGAAGATTACAATTAATAGCTATATACATATAATTCTATGGATGTTACTTAATAACCTAATAATTGATTATGTTATTATGTATCATCCAAAGAATTAGATGTGTAGTTATTATTAATAACTATTCACTTTCGCAATGAGATCTACTTAACTTATTATTGTACAAATTAAGTGCTTTTCCAGATTTTCGCCCCAAAAATTTTGTTCTCTATCGCTTAAAATATGTTTATGTTCTTTCGACTTCGACTGAAGTGATAGGTGCATATTTTAATGACGCCATATGTTCAGGTTCTAAATGTAAATTTTTATTTAAAAGTGGAATTAATGATAATGATAAAATCTTTGATATTTCTGTAAACTTTTGAAAACCATCATTCTTTGTTGTAACACTATAAAATTTAACTAATATAACTTTACCAGTTCGACCTGGAATATTTGTCAGTAAATTTTCGCAAAATATTTGGTCAGTTTCTAATTTCTTAATTACCTAACTATAATGGTCTTTAATATACGTAATCTCGCCTTTTTCGAATAAGCTTTTGGGTTTTATATTTTATTCAGCTGAATCAGAAAAATCTAATATGTACGCTGTTTTTTATATGATTATAGTTATTCGCGTGGAATATTACTGCGTCTAACCACGTTCCCCATCGGGCATTACCGGTTTAGGAGGTAGAGAAACATTCGGAAATTTTTCTTTATATATTTTCGGTCAATATAGATTTAATTTGTATTTTTGGTTTTATTTAAATATAATAAAATAGATTTAGTCGTATTTATCTTACGTATTAATTCATAGGTTTTAATTTTGTTCTATTTGTAAATATAAAGTGTATAGAAAGGTCTTGGTGCTTACCTAATATTTAATGTGTTAATTATCTGGCTGGTCAGGTATAATCTTCTTTTAAATCCGTTCATATGCTTGTTGTAAACCTTTATAATAGCATAAGTTTCATTATTATATTTCATTTATTGTATTTGTATATTGTATTGTATTTAATGTATTCATATTTTTACGATAGGTTTAGAGATTTCGGTTTATTACATATTTCCTGTATTCTTCGAATACTGCACGTTATCTCTAGCCCACTTGCTGTTTATTGTAATTTACATACTTGCTATATTGCTATTAAATACCTGCAAAAATTGTATTTTGTATTTAGTATTTAATATTTATTTTATTTCCTAGTAGTATTATAATTAAGGTTTCATGTGCATATTGTTTAATTTAATCCATTTATGACGCTGATAAACTACAGAATACACTTTTCCTTGCAGCAGGGTAAAATATTTGAATAGCAATTTCAGTATAATCAATTTAGTTGTTTTCTCTCTCCCTTGTAACTGGCGGCGACAAAACTTTCTTTGCAAAAATAAGACAAAGTTCAGTTCCAATCCAGATCTCAGCGATCTCACTACAAGTTCCAACCAAGGTCACAGTGATCTCACTACAAGAAAATATTATGTATTAACCAGTTTCTCGGTCTTTAATATTAAAACCAGATTCTTTTATTTATATTAAGTTTAACGGAACTCCAAGATTTAATTTATGCTTTATCTTGTAAATAAATTAGTGTTATTCAAAACTATTGCATTATTTCAATTCATATATTTCGGTCAAATACATACCGAAAATTCCTTCAAACCAAGAGGAATAAACAATATACTTAGTCTCGTAGAGGTGCTTTCTTAAATATTTTTCTCCTTCCTAACTAAAGGAAACTGACTTCTAATTTCCTCGCAGACTCAATTTGTTCATGTGCTAGATTAAATACTTTTAAAAGATTTTTCAATTCCCCTGCCTTTGTCATATACGCTGCCGCATCTGTGACGAGAAGAAGAATTTTGTCTGACGGCAGGATATCTGCAAAAGAAGCCATCAAACTTTCATTAACAAAGCGAACAATTTCTACGCCATTGGTTTTCTCTAACTCTATCGTACTGATTAAAAAAGATTTTGGCAAAATATTTTAGTTATGAACACCAACTAATAGATTTGCAATATAGCGACCACGAACATCTGTCATTTCATCAAAAATATGGAATTTTATGTTGAAAATGTAAAAAATATTCACTAAATCAAACTAAAAATATGAACTAGAGCTTAATTTTGTGCAAAGTATGTTTTTTTTTATATATTTAATCGCATTATTTCAATGTAAAATGGATATATCCACAATATTGGCGTGATATTCCTAATAATAATAAAAATATATTTTACATAAAATCCGAACTGTAATGATGAGTTACGTGGCATATATAGCTTAAAAACGAGTTTCTTTGAGTTCCATGATTGTTTCTCTAAGCCTTCGAAATGGTATTGAACCTCGAGGAAAATAGTTTTTTTGGAGAATAATCACTAGAGTGGACCAATCCGGAGCGATATTCGTAAATATTTCATATAAAATCCGAAAAACTACAATAATTTATCAATTAATATATAGATATATATACAGGCTGATTCATTTTCGGCCCTCACCATGGGGATCTCGCTTATTATTGGAGATAGAGTATAGGTTTAAATTTGGCAAAGTTGTTAAATTTTGTGTTTGTTATAAATCCGTAAAGAAAATAGACCTGTGACAAATGACCTTCGTTATTTAAAAAAAGTACGCGAAAACCCCATTTTCTTCTTTTACCTGTAGCACCGACATTTGGCCTTGTAGAGAAAAAATAAAAACACATTCTTGTGGCCATTTCTAAACCTCTATCCAGAATTTTTATACGACGTTTCGTTTCTTTCTGGCCATCATCAACTATCTAATTTCTTATAGGCGCCATATTGGATTTAGACATATTCAGAAAGAATTTTTTTTCAGATTTCAGCCATGTACAACATGCTGACTAAAGTTTTTGACATTAGCTTTTATTTGAAAGAATAAATTATAAGATTAAATAAGGTAGCCATGGAATTTCAATCTGTCAAACATTTCATTTATTGTTCATTAATAATACAAAAATGTCATACACTAACGAAGAGAAACGAGATATGATAAGTATTTTTTATTCTTCGAACCGAAATTCAACAGTAGCGAGTACAAGATATCTACAATTATATCCAGAACGACAACAGCCTCATCGTACCATTTTTCTAGATCTCGACAGAAGTTTGGTCGAGAATGGATCGTTTACTAAGCCGCGTAATGGTCAAGACAACAGGAATTTAAATGAAAATCGACAAGATATTTTACAAATGATAAATTAAAAGCGTGTTTTCAAATTTCATGTTAATCTTGTATTTTTATAGATAAATAATAATCAATCAATTTCTACACGCGAAGTAGCGTCAGAATTAAATTTGTGCCAGTCCAGAGTTTGGAGAACTTTACATAAAAGTAGGTTTAAACCATACAGGATCCATGTTAGTCACTCTTTACTGCCTGGAGATAATTTGAGAAGGCTAGTATATTGTAATTGGTTAATGGGAAGGATAGAAAATGACGAAAATTTTTCAAGCAAAATCATCTGGTCAGATGAAACAAAATTTACAAATTCTGCAATGTTCAACAGAAATACGGAACACTATTGGGCAGTACAAAATCCCCGATAAAACAGGGCTAGAAGACCACAACATCGTTTTGGAATAAACGTTTGGATGGCTATTTTGGCAAATCGTCTCTTAGGACCAGTTATGTATGAAGAACATTTAAATGGAGAAAGATATTTAAACATTTTACGTACATACGTATCTGACTATCTTGACGACAATATCCCGTTAAATCAATTACAATATTTATGGTGGCAACAAGATGACGCACCAGCACACAATGCAGCTGCTGTTAGAAATTTCTTAAATCAAGAGTTTGCAAACCGTTGGATTGGAAATAGGGGAGTTGTTGAATGGCCTGCGAGATCACCTGATTTAAGTCCGCTAGATTTTTTTTTATGGGGATATGTTAAAAATAATATTTATAAAGTAGATGCGCCACAAAACATTGAAGAATTACGAGACAGACTTCAGAATGCCTTCGATGCAGTTCTTAGAAGAACAATACAAAGGGCAGTACAAAATGCCAGAAGGCGTGCCGAATTGTGCATTACCGAAGATGGCCAGATAATTGAACATTTACTGTAATTGTTTATTGTTTACTTTTCTATGCATTTTTATTAATGTTTTTGTTATCTTGTACTCGCTACTGTTGAATTTCGTTTCGAAGAATAAAAAATACTTATCATATCTCGTTTCTCTTCGTTAGTGTATGACATTTTTGTATTATTAATGAACAATAAATGAAATGTTAGACAGATTGAAATTTCAAAGGCTACCTTATTTAATCTTATTACTTATTATTCTTTCATATAAAACCTAATGTAAAAAACTATAGTCAGCATGTGGTACATTGAAATCAGAAAAAAAAAATCTTTCTGAAGATGTCTAAATCCAATATGCCGCCTATAAGAAATTAGATAGTTGATGATGGCCAGAAAGAAACGAAACGTCGTATAAAAATTTAGAGTACACCACTGGATAGAGGTTTAGAAATGGCCGCAAGGATGTGTCTTTATTTTTTCTCTACAAGGCCAAATGTCGGTGCTACAGGTAAAAGAAGAAAATGGGGTTTTCGCGTTTTTTTTTAAATAATGAAGGTCATTTGTCACAGGTCTATTTTCTTTACGGATTTATAACAAACACAAAATTTAACAACTTTGCCAAATTTAAACCTATACTCTATCTCCAATAATAAGAGAGATCCCCATCGTGAGGGCCGAAAATGAATCAGCCTGTATATATATATATATATATATATATATTTATATCAATTTATATATATATATATATATATATATATATATATAAATTGATAAATTATTGGAGTTTTTCGGCGTTTATATGAAATATTTACCAATATCACTCCGGATTGGTCCACTACAATAATCACACGATTCTATTATATACGAATGCTACTGCGTAATTCTTCAACTCATTCGTCATGTATATTTCAGTTTTTTCAAGTATTCTAATATCTCCCTTAAGTATTCTGTAATGAAAATCCAATAAAAAATTTATTACAAATATGATTGTTCCTTCAAATTTGACATTACAATAAAAAATCTATTAGCGACAATATCCATTAGATTTTATTCAAATGTATAATACGCATACATTTATATCCATTGTCCGTTTCTATTCCTTACGGAACTGGAACATTAAAATTTTTCCATTTCGCTCGTTGAATCGAGGGACGGGAATAATTGCTGTTGCGTGTGTGTTTTCGGTCGACCAATTTCATCGATTATCACTTTATTTCACATGACTTTAATCCTCTCCATGCCACCCTTCGTAATGTTAATACATAATTTATGGGAAAGTCTTCTTACCCCTGTTCACTGTGGTGATGTTATTACATAAACAAACTCGACACGTTATTTGTATATGCGTTCCTTTGTAACTATAAAATTGGTTGAAAAAAATTATTATTTACATACGTAATTCTCTTTTCTATTTATTCATATTGTTCGTGACACTTTTGTCGTTCTGTGCCTTGTTTACAAAATCTTTTGATTGTCATGGTACCAGAACCAATATTAATAATAAATAAATGGAAGAGTCAACGAACATATAATGAGAGAAAAACAGCGCAATTATCTTTAATTTTGTCTAAGGGGTAAAAAATAGAATAATTGCTTTGTTCCAAGATTTCAAACATACTGTTATTTCATGATATTAAAGTAGAGGAGTACACTGAGCAAATTGTGTTTCTAAATTGGAAAATCAATACACCGGGTGTATTTTTTAACTAGAAATTTTCAAATATCTCGAAAAATAAGCAGTTCACGAAAAAATGTCCAGATATTGAAATTTAATAATTCAGTGGAGGAAATACATTAGTGCTAGAATTAGTCCCTTCCTCACCCTCCATGTAGATGGGGCGGGAGTAACTTTGAAATCTTAAATAAGAACTCGTATATTTTATTATAGATTCGAATTTGACTGAAAAAAGTACGTAGGATTTGTTTTAAACATTTTTTACAATTCATTATAGATGGCCCTATAATCGATGAAATTCCATTTTCTTCAATTTCTCGCACTGAGAACCTATGCATACAATTCTGCAATACGCGTGCAATAAAAAATACGTTTTCTTTATAAATAATCAAAATTAGTCTTAGAAAAACTTTATTCATGTTACAAATTTCGAATAACTGGGAAAACGTTAATCGTAGAAATTGCTGGCGAATAAATTACTTTTAGCGTAACCCAACAACAACGACGTGTACGTAGTACCACCTTGGTGTGCTTGATTAACCTGAGTCTCCTCGCTTCCCACGTATCAGCGTGCCTAATTTATAAGAATGCTAGATTTCCTATCGCCTCATCATCTTTCAATTAAAGTATGTATTCAAAATGATCCTTCGACTTCTGTCATTTATCAGAGTGCTAGATTTCCACACGCCTCATCATCTTTCAATTAAAGTAAGTACTCAAAATTATGGTCTTCGACTTCAATGCACTTATTGATCCGCGTTTCAAATGAGTGTAGACAACTGAGAAGCGTATCTTCTTGAATTTCGGCCGAAGCATTTTTGATTCGCTCAATCATATTTTCACATGTTGTTGGTATTTGATTGTATACTTTGCATTTGAGATAACGCCATAAAAATAAATCTGGCGAAGTAAGATCTGGTGATCTAGCAGACTAATTTACTGAAGCAGCTCTACCGATCCAGCGACCATTGAAACTACATTCAAGTACTTCACGTGCTACCACCAAATAGTGTGCTGGATAACCACCACGTGGAAACCGAAAGTTCTGTCCCACTTCTAAGCTAACGTCTTCCAGTAGAGCTGGCAGTTCCTTTTTCAAAATGTCTCGGTACATTTCACTATTCAAGTGGCCTTGAATAATGTGGGGGCCGATGATTGCTTCCAATTAATCCACACGACACGTTAACAGTCCAAGGGCGCACAGTCAAGCGGCGCTGCTGTTCAACTTGGCAAAACCAATGCGGATTTTCAACACTCCAGTAATGTGTATTGTTCGATTAACCGTTTCGTGGGTTGTGAAAGCCGGAGAAAAACACTGTTATACGTCGATTTCGACCCCTGCTTATTTTCAGTATCTTCAAGTCTATCGTACTACTTAAATTTTTAAAATTTACATTACCTGATTTTGCATTTTGGTTTGTTAGTTATCTTTGAACAACTATGTATATTTATGAACGGTTAACCTCATTTTTTTCACCCATATGGGAATTATTAGAATTACAATACACAATTCCTGTTATTTGCCTAAAAGGAAAACACAAATAAAGTAAATTGCGAGATATTGGTAGTCACTTTGTGCGGAATTATCAGATTATTACATCATTCCTCGGTTTACAAATGTATTGTATCGCTTCACCGTTTGTTTTGTAAGGTTGTAATTGCCATTTTACTAGTTACCTTGTGGCGTATGAGTATTCTGCCATTCATATCAAATTAGAGGGTTAATTGAATGTCCTTTTGTAAATACCCTAGTCATTTGGACTTTTTGTATAATTTTTAGTTACTAAAGTTCATGTTTCCTATTGTTTGTTTACAAAATACAAGATAAGCATTTTTAAGACCGTCAAGCCCATTGCGAATGATTTCTGTGTTCAACCGTACGTGCTAATTAAATGCCTATGTGTGCGTTGCAATATAGGAATTATGCCAGTCGTTGAAGCTGTATGTTTTATATTGTAATCGAACAATGCTGTTTAATGTAAATCTATACTGAGAATAGGAACTTAGCATTTATCGGAATTTTTTAAGATATAATTTAATTAGGGTAATTCATTTATTTGATTTCGTTATTGAAGTCGGAGTATTGCGACATGTATGCGTATTTATTTTGGTTATAGCAAGATGTAATAATTAAAAATTTTGGGTCTTCATTAGTTATATTTAAAAGGGAAAATTGTTGAAACTTGGTATTGTGTTATCTTTGCTGTCGATTTACTTCTTGGAAATAATTAAATATAGGGTAATTGAGATATTCTTTCAAATATTGTTTTTTTCATCTGAAGTCATGTTCGTCTGGTATAAAAATGTGAGTCGAGGGATGTTCTCTCTCATTTTACTCTTGTTCAAGTTATAGTGGGCAGTCTTCATTGCCTTCTGGTGATAAATTGTCTTAATAATTAGAATTTTATGAAACATTGGCTATATGTTCACAAGAGCGGCTTCTAAATTCTAATTAATATTGTAAGATAACGAGGAATTAGTCCTAACGTTATTTTTCTCGTGCATGGTCACGGATTTAAAAATTTATTTGTCGTCCACGTGGATTAAAGTTTCCATTTTTGTTTGAACTCGAAATCGTTGAACAATGTGAGTCATTATCGAGAAGGTCTTGTAAAAGGCAATTGTTCTCCTAATTAGAGTATTTCATTTACTAATATTTTTTTCTCCTCTCGTTTCTTTTTCCCTAACAGAGATATTGGTAAGGGCTAATAAGATTCCAAAAAAACAAATTGAGCAACTGACGTAATTTTCTTGTTTCGAGTTAAAGCAAAGCTCGATATGCAGAAGGAAAAAAACCCTTGAATTGAGTTGAATCACCCAATCATATTTGTTTCTGGTCATCGCCATGTGACAAGACAAGGTGGTTCCCTTAAGTTAATTATTGAGGACCAAAACTTTGGTGGAATTCGACTGCTCCCCAAGAACAGACTTTTGTATAAATTTTGTATATAAAATATAATTGTTTAATCAAATTTTTTATCCGTATTAAGACACTGGTTCGTTAAGCACATTTTTTTTGCTGATATAAATTCATAAAGTATATGTCATATTCATAGGGTGTTAAAAACTGTTGTTAATCTCGTTCTGTTCAAGTTGGTAATTGTAAAATCAATTATCTTTATTATAGATGCAATTGTTGCCTTATATATATATATATATATATATATATATATATATATATATATATATATAAGGTAAACTTAATAAGTCGGCGATTAAAGGTCTGGTTCATTACTTCATTATATTCATTTATATTCTGTCATTTATATTTTTTATTCCCTTGACAAAGGCATCATTGCCGAAACATGTAGGGTTGTTTTAAATATATATACTTTGAAGTAATGAACCAGACCTTTAATCGCCGACTTATTAAGTTTACCTTATCATACCAAGGTCACGAAAATATTATATTTATATATATATATATATATATATATATATATATAAAGCGACCATACTTTCAATTTTGTTGACGTTAAAATCTTAGACGTTGAAAATAACCATAAAAAAAGAACCTTTTTAGAAATGGTCCACATCAACAGGGACACAAATAACATAAATTATAGATCTGATACTAATGGTCTTAGTATAATTTATTTTAATATACTGGGTTTGACTGTTAGTTGACGATCTTAAATCGTTTTGTTATTTGATCCATATGTTGTTTTAATTTGTATTGCATTATATTTTTTATTTTTCATGTTTTAACTTTTCATATATATGTTTTTTAAAAGTTCTTAAGGCTCTTTCTATAGTTACTTTATTTTTTCTTTATATCTAATCATTTTTATATTTTGTACGTCAATTTTATTATTTTTTAACTCTGCATTTTGTAAGTATTTTTACTACTGTTTTATACTCTTATTTATTTTTTGTTATTTTTCTCATTAATCTTGTAGTTACCCCAGAAGAAGCGACAAAGTGTCGCGAAATATAGGGTAATTTAATAAAGAAGTTTTTTAGTTGACCGCTTACCCGAATTTTAATTAATTTTTGATATATATATATATATATATATATATATATATATAAATATGGTAAATTCAATTTTGTAGGTGATTTAAGGTCTGGTTTTACTTCAAAAACTATATATTTAAAACAATCCTACATGTACATGTTTCGGCTAATGATGCCTTTCTCAAGGAATACAAAATATAAAATTTTATATTTTGTATTCCTTAAGAAAGAAAAGAAAATATTTAGGAAATATTTAGCGAACTCGTGTTTATTAGTTTAAAAAAAACTAATAAACACAAGTTCGCTATATAACATAAACCAACACATACAGATACCACAATACACGCAAATTCTTTTCATCCTATAACACACAAATTATCAGCATATCAATCAATGGTATATAGATTCATTCATGTACCTATGAGTAAAAGTAATTTCGACCTTGAACTAAATAGAATATACACAATAGCATTAAACAATGGTTACTCTATAAATATTGTCAATAACATCCTAAATAGCCAACAAAAATCTAAAACCCTTTCCTTAGTTTATCCAAAATTAAAATAATTAATTCCTATAATTCAATCACTTACTTCGGAAAAATTTCGGAAAAAATTGGTACTTTCCTTAAAAAACTTAATAACGAACATATATCATTTAAAACAGACAATACTATACAGAACATTATTAAAAACAAAGATAAAATAGACAAAGAATCAAACTGGTGTATATAAGTTAACATGCGAAGATTGTAATAAGATATACATAGGACAAACGGGGAGGACATCAAAATTAGGATGAAAGAACACGAGAGAAGCCATAAAGAAAAGAAAACAGATTCAACTTTCGCAAGTCATTGTATAGATATCAATCATAGATTTAATATAGATTTCAAAATTTTACACATTCAAGAAAAAAGTAAAAAACTTAACCTGTTAGAAAACTTAGAAATTAATAGATACAATAGCTTAGGATTAGCTTTAAATGACCAACTAGATTTAAACAACTCCCCTCTACTAAATTTAAGATTGTAAAATTTTTTCCACCACCATTTCCCCAATAATTTTCACATAAATATTCAAACTTGTATTGTACATATTCAGTATTTCATCCACCTGATGAAGCCATTGTATGGTGAAACAATACTGGTATTTACAATAAAAGAATTTTTTAAACTAGAAGTTTAATTACTTATTTCTTAGCGTTATAATGAAGTTTCAACAAGTATCTTTTTCGTCAATTAACTATTTAATTGGAAATGTCATATTTTAATTCTTTATCCTAGATTTACTTATATCTAACACACAAATATATCAAATTTCGTCTTATGATGAAACAGATGGTACACTGTAAAATTAAGCTTTGAATGCCAAAATAAGACACTCGAAGGTGAATTAATATATAAGGTCTCCAACAAAGCCATTTGTGTGAGTAGTGTAGACAAGTGCTAACCTGCACACAGAGGTTAGAACTTGTTTCTGTCCATTCTACTCACACAATAGCTTTATTGGAGATCTTATATATCAGTTCACCCTCGTATAAATATAACTAAATAAATAAATTATTAATTTAATATGCTTTTCTATTTTTGTCATTAATAATTACTGGATGATTTGTTATAAATAAAATTTTGGTAAGCAAACCACAACATATTTTAGGCGCTCCAAATTATATTAATTAAAGAAAGCAAATAGGAGAACAAAAGGCTTGGCTGTAAAGTTTTCTTATAGTAGAGGAGAGCTTTGAGAATTATGCTCGATATAACTTGGCAGTAAAGTTTTAAAGATACCATTAACAAATTGAATTTTCTAACTTTATTTAATATTTATGTATTAGACGCAGTTTGCTTTGTTTTTAAATATGTTTTAATGTTTTACTGATTCCAGTTCTAACTATGATATAAGAAATGCTAATTACCCTCTTTCATCTTCACATAAAACTCTTCTCTTTCTAAAGAGTTTTATGGAGTGTAAAGTATTTAAAATTACCACCAGAAACTATAAACGAATTAGTTTCATAAAATTTAAATATTCTGTTAAAATATTACTTTGTTTTATTAACTGATACACAGTGGATGTTTTACTAAATAGATAACAATTTGTTACCTGTTTGATTCTTTTTAATTGTTTTTTTTCCGTTTATAATCATTGACTGTTGTTTAGCGGGTGTTCCACATAAAATTCCAAAGGCTATAACTTCTTTACTTATTATCTGTTTTCAATGATCTATAGATCCAATTATATGTTACAAAAAGATTATTCGCATTGCTGTATATAGTCTTTCCCAAACCGTTTAGTTTGATGTTTAGATCGTTAAAATCAGATTTTAATGATCTATACATCAAATCTGTACATCTATATATACATAACAATTTTTGCATTAAGCTGTTGTTTTTTATTTTAATGTGGTATATGTGTAAACCATAATTATTCTTAATTTAATCAATACTTTTATCTTTTTGTATTTTTATTTTATGACCTGTTTCTGCCAGTTGTGTAACCACAATCTATCGCATCTGTCTTAGAATTAAAAAAAAATAAAGGTGTTATTCCTGTTATTATTATTATTATTGAAGTAAGGAGTGACTGTGACCGTAATTTCAATAGAAAACTAATGGAATAATGGTGGTATACACATATCGTACATACATATAAACTTGATCAAAATTGATTTTTGAATAAAACATAAAATAGGGAACAAAATCTGAATGCAATTGTTATATTAGTCCTTTTCCATAAATGAAGTTATATGCAATTACATGTATGAGATTCTGCTTTGACTTTAGAATCGCAGCAGAGCTCAATCTTGCTGATACCAGATGGCATCTGAGAATTGTGCCGGATTTATGGGGTTTGGAAATAAATGAATTCATGCTGGAACAATTTCCTCGCGCAATAATTGTAAATAACGAATAGCGTTCAAATTTTCCCTAAAAATGAAAGGTCCGATTATGTATCCTCCGATTAAACCGGCCCATACATTTAATTTTTGAGGATATTGTGTGGAGGAATCCATTGAGGATTACGATCACTCCGGTAGCGACAGTTATGTCGATTTACATGTTCATCTAGGAAAAATGCCGCTCCGTCGGAGAATAAAATGTTATTGATAAAGTCACCATTACGATCAATCATATTCGTCCTTTCTTCACAAAACTGCATCCTTCTATTGGGATCATCTTCATTTAATTCGTGTACATTAATGTACTTTATATGGGCGAAACTTATTTTTCGACAATATCCTCTTTACCGAACTCTCGCTAATATTGTGATATAAGGACAGTTTTGATAGTGATGTTTTTGGTTCTTTTTGAAGATTAATAAGAACATGCAATGAATTATCATCATTTGTAGCAGTTCTACGTCGACCGGTTTTTGGCAAATTTTTAATACTTCTCGTTACATTAAACTTTCGCAACACCCTTGACACTGTTGATTTTGAAATATTTCTTTCAGGGAATGTGGTATTAAAAACTAGTAGGGATCTCTACCTGTATCCAAAATCAACCATCATTGACAAAGTAATTCTTTCACGTTCTGTTAGTTCGCCAATATGAACGTCTTTTGTTGAATGGAAACTGTCAATAATACTAAGTAATTCCAATATGTTTATTTTTGCTTAAAAGGTTTGCATGGCAACATGATGTCAGATATATCTGACAAAAAGATGTTTATAGCTAACGTTTTTTTTTTAATATTTTAAGTCACACACCAACCAAACCGTATATCATTGTAATTCTTGAAAATGTGTCTAGCCAAAAATGTTAAAATATACAGGGTAATCCATTTAAAAAACTTCCGATGACGCCATATCTCGAAACAAGTGAAAGTTGTAGAATATCAAAGTATGTGATAGAGGAGAATAAAGATACTACAAAAACTTTTATTAAGGTTCTTTTTAAATAGAACACATAATTTTGCCAAAAATCTGGTGTTCCCATACATTTGCCCGACCCTGAATAATTCAAGTTCAATTTGTTGGTTTCATTAAAAAAAGTTACTTAGCATATACACCATTGGCAGTTACCCTGTAACTTTGCAGGCGTAGTGTAGGAAGTGTTCTGGGCCAAACACTATATCTGCTTTATAAATTAGATACGAGGTGCATTCAAGTTCTAAGTCCTCCGATTTTTTTTCTCCAGACTGGAAAGAGATAGAAGCATGTGCATTGTTTGAAAATGAGCGTGCGTTCGTTGTCAATACATCACAGAGATGGCAGCACTGTACGGCATATGGAATTGTAGCGGCAGCGTCGAGAATGAGAACTGTTTTAGATACTTAAAATAGCTACGTTTTCCTTACTTGAACAGCGTGCAATCATTCGTTTTCTGAATTTTCGTGGTGTGACACCAATTGAAATTCATCGACAGTTGAAGGAGACATGGAATTATGGATGTGTCGAAAGTGCGTTCGTGGGTGCGACAGTTTAATGAAGGCAGAACATCGTGAAACAACAAACCGAAACAACCTCGGCTCGCACAAGCCGGCCTGACGACATGATCGAGAAAGTGGAGAGACTTGTTTTGGGGGATCGCCGAATGACAGTTGAACAGATCGCCTCCAGTGTTAGCATTTCCGTGGGTTCTGTGCACATAATCCTGCATGACGACCTGAAAATGCGAAAAGTGTCCTCGAAAAGTGTTGACGCGCAGCCAAGGCATGAATGGGACTTTCTTTTCGTCGATTGTGACATTGGATGATACGTGGATGCCATTTTTCAATCCAGAAGCAAAGCGCCAGTCAGCTCAATGGAAGCACACAGATTCACCGCCACCAAAAAAAATTCGGGTAACCGCCAGTGCTGAAAAAATGATGTTGTCCATGTTCTGGGACAGTGAGGGCGTTCCAAAGGGCGTGTGTTCCAAAGGGCACTACGGTGACAGGTACATCCTACGAAAATGTTTTGAAGAACAAGTTCCTTCCTGCACTGCAACAAAAACGTCCGGGAAAGGCTGTGCGTGTGCTGTTTCACCAAGACAACGCACCCGCACATCGGGCTAACGTTACGCAACAGTTTCTTCGTGAAAACAACTTTGAAGTGATTTCTCATGCTCCCTACTCACCTGACCTGGCTCCTAGTGACTTGTGGCTGTTTCCAATAATGAAAGACACTGTCCGTGGCCGCACATTCCCCAGCCGTGCTGCTATTGCTTTAGCGATTTTCCAGTGGTCGAAACAGACTCCTAAAGAAGCCTTCGCCGCGGCCATGGAATCATGGCGTCGACGTTGTGAAAAAAGGGGAAGGCCGGAGGGAGATTACGTCTAGAAGTAACTCCAGTTTCATAGTTTTCGGGTGAGTAGTTAGTTAGAAAAAAAATCGGAGGCCTTAGAACTTGAATGCACCTCGTATGTCAAGAACAAGGTTGACTATAATCGCCACACACGTTGATGGCACTGCTGTACTGTCGTTCAATATAGATGCTCAAGGAGCCTTACAAACAAAATCTAGAAAATTCGTTAGACGATATATAAAATTAGCTAACGAAAATTTGGTGAATAAAGTTGGATGAACACAAATCCGTTCAAATAACTTTCACTAGTAAAATAGAAAACTGCACAAGTCTATCACTTACAATTAGTAACAAACTTTAAAATCATGTTGACAGTATAAAGTATATTATTGTCTATGCTATATCATTTTGAGTCGATGAAGTAGTATTTTAACGACAAGGGTAGATAAAGTAGCATTTTAACAGCAGGGGTAGATAAAATACTTTAATTTTTCATATTTTTATTTAAATTAAAAGAATTACATGGTTTCGTTACCCGAAATGTCTATTTTTGGAACAAAATAATTTTTTTTTTCTGTGATGTCATAGATGTGTTGGATTGACTTTCTGGGACTTCTTGTCCACTGAGTATGCGCTTCGACACCGCAATTTTACTAGCGACCGATTCTTCGATGTAAATCTCGGCTACTGACGATGACTTCCCGCTGCCTATGCGGATCCATCCATCAGTTTGAAATACAAATTAATTGTTCTACAACGTTGTCAACTGTGCTTTTCGTGAAGGTACGTTAATGAAGAAATGGTAGAAACAAATTTTTAAATAAAAAACAAAGGTTTACGAAACAATACAATTAAAAATTGTTCTTTAAACTAAATTGCAACTATCGCTATTGACAGATATCCCCGCGAAAACAAACAAAGCATGATACGATATTTTAACATTAAGATGTTTTTACAAACATTAACATTGCAGTGTGCGTATTTAATAGCGGCATTCTAAATCCATATTACTATGTATTTTATATTTGATACATCTCGTAACAAAAAAAAACATTCACGTAATACACAAGAAAGGAAGGTGATTTAGATCAGATCTAAAAGCTTTCGTTCACTATTGATTCACAGCAGATATATCTAAATAAACAAGGCTGCTCCATTCAAAGGTTTTTATAATGTCGACAGCCGTCTAAACAATGTTATCTGTTACAATTTTTATAAACATAAATATTGCAGTATATGTGAGATGTTTACAATCTGAGCTAATCCATGTTAACTTGGCATCATCGGTGCTCACATGACCATAACGAAATGCAACGGACTACTTTTGAACCGATTTTATGGGAAGAGGCAGAATTCACTTGATAATTTTAAATCCTTTCTTTAGTTCTTCTTAATGGTTTTCAAATGAAAAGGCAGTGTGTTAGTAAAGCACAAAACTTATTTTTTCCGTATTCACAATAAACTACAACGTTAGTCACTTTCTAATATTGAATAACTACTGGGACAAGTTCCTCTATATTCCTGTCTATCCAACATATTGTTTCCATGGATCCATTTATTTGTAAGACATAAATTGCACTGAGTACACGAAATACTTTAACCTTTTGTTTTCAGCATAAACTTATTGAAAATTGGTAAAATTTAACTTATATGAAAACTTTCAACGATAAGAAGTATTTAAAACATTTTGACGAATAACCTTTTTATTTATATCTTTTTTAGATGTTTTTAGTTTATAAGTTTAAAGTTATTTAGATTATAACTCAGCAAATAAGAGTACGGCATGAATATTCTCATATTTGTCAGGTCTACGTTACGCAAAACCTGTCTTTATTATACATTTTCACTATGATATATAATTGACATTTTCTTCGTTCATTCGTGTATTTTTATTATATGTTTTAAAGTAAAATATAACAGAAATACATGTACTATAATACCAGTCGGAAATGTTCTGATACTTTCTGAAGAAAACAGTTTCTTTTTTTATTTTCATATTTATTTTGTTATTTTTGGTTTTATGTTCCTACTTTCGGATTGGCTCGGTCTTTACCTGATGTAAATCGATTTTCATTTCAGAATGAAACGAATCATTGATTTTGTTATATTAACATTATATTAAAATACACAACACCTGTTTCACTACCAAGTAGCTTCATCAGGTGGAGATATTACATTAGCGAAAAACGTACAACCTTCAACTCTTATGTATAACAAATACAAAGTCCTAAAACTATTCGCGTATTTAAAATCAATAGTTTCAGAAATTTGTAGCAATTTTATATATGAGTTGAAAGTTGCACGTTTTTAGTTAAAGTAATGTATCCACCCGAGGAAGCTATTTTGTCGAGAAACAGCTGCTGTGGTTTTTTATATATAGCGTTTCGTCATAAAACGAAATTTGTTATATTGTGTATAATGCATATATTTTAGATATAAATAAATTTAGTATAAAAAATTAAACTAAAATTTTCAATTTTGTAAATATTCAACCTACATTTTTAAGTTTAAATCACTATAACATAATTTTATTATTATATTCAAATTATAAAACTTTCCTTAGGTTCTAAGAATTTTTTACATTTGCAAGTTTATTTATTACCTACTTTACAATTTAGACCGCTTCTTTTATTACCGAGGGTAATTAGTGAACGCATTCAAGAGATAATATTTAATGTGACCACCAATTGTTAACTGAATATGTATAAAGAAATTACATTTCTAAACAATGAAATTATATCCAGAACTACATACTTGGATTTATAACACCAATTAATACTTAACTAGTAATGATATTTATTTCACTATCCATTTATTAGGAAGAATTTTAAGACTCTGTCGTAAACCTTGAGTGAAACAATAACCAAGGTCTATAATAGGGTCTTAAAATAGGTACCATTTCTACGAATTAATCACAAAGAAATAGTCCCCGTTATGACGTCAAACAATACAATGTACAACGAATACACGCATTTTAATTAGGTAATAGTTAGGAGTAGTGATATATATTTACATACTTGTAGAACGGTATCGACTCAACAACAGTACAAAAAAGAACAGTTTCAGCTGAAAATCAAGTCGCGCAGTCTTTTCATAACATTCATATCAAACAGTATTATATTAACAACAAAAAAGAGACATACAGTCTCGTATAACAGTAAAGAATTTAAAGTTTTAAGCTTACGTTAAGTGTTAGATTTGTGAGATTACCTTGATAAATTAGGTTTAAGTGTTTTTGGTAAATAAAATATTCAGAAAACACACCAAGTCTCAATACAACTGCCGCCAACCAAAATAAGTAACCAGCTTATACGGAAGTTACGCCCTGTGAGCGGTAGGTTAAGACATACAGCAATATCTATAGAGATTAATTGCTTGTTTTACTTCAAGATTTATATTTCTGGTTTCGTTCCTATCTTTAGTAATTTAATGATTTTTTTTAAATTTCAAAAATTAGCCTATTCTGTTTGACCAAATTATTTTAAGATTTTTTATTCGCTTTTTATGAAATTGAGGCGTATTAATAATTAATTTATAATTTTTCTATTATTTGATTTTTATCATATTGATCTGTAGAATAAATAAATATTGTTATTATTGACAAATTTTTTTAAGAAAATTGGAGAGATCCATTTTATAATAGTAAAAAAAAATTGTTTGTATTTTAAAATATGCATATTTGGGTAAAGGATCTATTATAGTTTATATGCTATACATTCAGTCGTTATTAGCAACTAGTTTGTGTATTTCTATAGAAGCTATTAAATTCTTTACTGTTATTCACCTACTAAAACGTATGGTATATTTTCATACATGTGCTTACCTCAAACAGCATTTGATATAGATGGGTGTTTATTAATTATTCAGTATTCAAACTTAGATTTTCTGTAGTCGACGTACGCATATTATATATATATATATATACCAAAGTAATGAATCAAAGTTATTAGCGTTTGTTACTATGGTGATCGTAAAGTCTCTTCTTGATGTAAATAGATTCATTCAATAGCATGTATACGCAATCTGAAATTAAATATATACAATTAATAAATAATTTGTAACAGCACTTTAAATAGATATTTTCTAATTTCGTACATAACATACAAGTATTAAAGTTATATTATTTCGCCTAGTCTAAATACTTTGATTGAAACAGAACTTTAACCGAAATTTAATAATAATTTCCTTCGTTTTGAAACAGAACATATTCGAACTTGGAAAAAATTTAATTTGTTAAATGTCATTGTTAGGATAGGAATTTTTTTAATTTAACGTTACAAGCTTTTGTGATGGCTGTTAGTTATCATTTCCAATACCTATTGCGGCTGTCCTTGATATTACTATGGTTGGAGGTGCAGTTAATTTAAGTTAGGGGAAAGTTATTGTTTGTAGTTATGGCTATTACAACTAATAACTTTAAAATTAAGAATTATAGTGAATCTAAGAGGGATGTCAAAGTGAAAAAATTAAGTAAATTATAATTCAATATAAGTAAAGTAAACTGAATATAAATCTGTTTAAATGAAGCAAGTGAGAAAAACACAGGAAAACATAAGATCAATGAAACTCTGCAAAAGACGCATCTTCTCCAACCATGAACTAGTTTAATATGAATTTTAGCCCGCTGAGCCGTTTTTTTTAGGTTTCAGAATTAAAAAATCATAGTGAAACAGATTCGGCAAATATGGAGGACGAGATAGCAATTTGAACTGTAATTCGTTCAATTTGGTGGTTACAACTACAGACCAACGGGCAAGTGCAATATTTTGGTAGAATAACACCTTTTAGTTCGACAAATGTGGTCATTTTTTCTTTAATTCGGCATTGCAGGTCCAATAAGCTAGCATAATGTAATCGTCCTACAATTTTTATATAGACATATAAATTGATATAGACATAGATATTAGAATTGGAATTCCAAAACATCGTAAAAACCTTCCGGCGGATAAAACCAAGTTTGCCTTCTTTGGTATTGTATCAGAATAATTGAAACATACATGAATAGGTAAACCCCACCAGTTTTGTATAATACAAATGTATTTTTAATAATATAAAATATTATTCAACATTATCCTTTGGTATTCGTTGGTCAAATAAAATTCATTATTTCAACTCCTCTTTCGCTACTGGCGTGAATAATGAATTCATATTATACCGGATGCCCTTGAAATAAAAAGGCAACATATGCAAAATGGAAAGATAGAATTATATAGAATATACGAGGGGGTATTAATATATAATTAGCCTAGACCGGTTCCGTGGATAAAAAAAATATTGCGATACCACAGCAACGAAAAATAACATATTAGAAGTGCCAGTGTAAAATAAAAGTTGCGCAATAAAATTTTAAAATAAGGATGTCGATCGAAATTATGAAAATCGAAAAATTGGAGTATCGAGCCATCATCAAGTACCTGTATTTGAAGGGGTTAAGAGGTAACCAGGTCCTTCGTATGCGACCGTGAAAAATTGGATTGCAAGCTTCAGAAGGGGTAAATTTTCCATTGAAAATGAGCACCGATCGGTGAGGCTAGTTTCTGTGTCCGTCCCCTAAAATGTTGATGCAGTTCATGACATGATTTTGTCAGACCGTCCAATTGGGCTAAAACGAATATCCGAAGGCACTGAATATTTTACATGATCATATAGTTCACGTCGATTTGGACATGAGAAAAATGGATACCCAAATGTCTGAATGCCGACCAGAAGTGTGCAAGGGTGGAAGCATCGCTTTCAATCTGTGCGCGGTTTGAAAGTGATACAGACTTTTTCAGCCATATTGTTAATATGGATGAAGCTTGGGTACATTTCTACGACCCGGAAACAAAGCAACAATCAATGAAATGGAGACACTCTGGTTCTCCAAGACCTAAGAAGTTTAGCGTTCAAAAGTCTGCTGAAAAGGTTCTTGCTTCAGTTTTTTTGGATAGTCGTGGGGTAATCATGATTGATTTTCTGGATAAGGATAGAACAATAACTGGGAATAATTATTCGACGTTACTGACTACTATACGAGAAAAAATTATGGAGAAGACGCGAAAAGTTATCCAAAGGTGTTTTGTTTTTGCAGGACAATGACCTGCACACAAATCACATGTTGCCATGCAGACAATTCGTGATTTACGGTTCGAATTACTACACCCGCCTTATTTACCAGATCTGGATCCGCCAGACTATCATGTCTTTCCTCAACTGAAAAAAAGTTTTAAAGGTCTTAAATTTTGTTTCAACGAAGAGGTGATAGAAGCTGTGGAGGCTTGGTTTACAGAGTTAGATAAAAATTTATTTTTAAAGGTCTAGAGGCGTTGCAGGATTGCTGTATTAAATGTATTCATTTAGGAGGAGAGTATGTTGAATAATAGAATATTTTGACTTTCAAATTGTTTGCTTCTGTAGTAGGCTAAGTATTTTTCAATTCATCCTCGTACATCCAAAATATTTTTCCAAAAATTCCCCATTATAAGCGAGAAAAAAATGACAAATATTATCAAAAAAAAAGTGACGCCACCGAGCGACCAACTATATTATAAAAAGTTCAGAGGCGATATCTTGAAGTTGACGAACAATAGCAAAAAGAACAGTTTTATTGTTATGAATATCGCTTTAAGTATCTTCTGTTCGATATGTTTTTTCGATTAAAGATAGATTGTTACCAAATAAGGACGCCAAATGCCTGTAAAGCACACATCTTACATGTTCTTTTAATATATCGTCCTTAAAAATTCACTATTGTTTAACAATTATTCAATGTTATCTTCTACAGTTTTTACAAACATTAACATTGCAGTGAGCGTATTCAATAGCGGCATTCTAAATCCATATTATTATGTATTTTATATTTGATACATCTCATAACAAAAAAAATATTCACGTAATACACAAGAGAGGAAGGTGATTTAGGTCAGTTCTAAAAGCTTTCGTCCACAATTTATTCACAACAGATATATCCGTACGTAATTGTATTGAGGTTATTGAACGCTAAATAAACAAAGCTGCTCCATTCAAGAGTTTTTATAACGTCGAGAGCCGTCTAAACAATGTTATCTCTTACAGTTTTTATAAACATAAATATTGCAGTATATGTGTACATTCCAAGTAGGTATTTCTAAGACAATATACGCGGCATTCATCCTGCTGATAACTTTTTCGTGAAAGATATTGACCACACGTTCAGTAGATATGTTTACAATCTGAGCTAATCCATGCGCCATCGGTGCTCATATGACCACAACCAAATGCAACGGACTACTTTTGAACCGATTTTATGGAAAGGGGCAGAATCTTCATAATTATTTTAAAACTTTTCTTCAGTTTTTCTTAATGGTTTTCCAATGAAAAGGCACTGTGTTAGTAAGACACGAAACTTATTATTTTCCATATTCACAATAAACTACAATGTTAGTCACTTTCAAATCGTCTCACACAATAACTATTTGACATTTTGTATGAAAATTTGTTATCCTAGTGCTCTCTATCGACAAGTCACAGTACCACCAAACGGATCTAGTATGTTAGAAGTATATTCGTTTGCATAAGGCACATATTCGTCACTGGTGTATATTTTTATATTACATAAGAGCAACAATTTTTTTTTGTTTTAAAAAATATTTTAATTATTGAATAGATTTGGCTTTTGTTTGATGAAGATCCATAATTTGATTAGAAACGTACACTGGGAAACTTAATAAATATATTTCAATGTATTTAAGAAATTTAATACAAGCACGGTTTTCAAAACTAATAATCATTTATCAAAATATATTAAAAACAATAAAGATAAAACAGATAAAAATAGGAAATTTGGAGTCTATAAGTTAATGGATGCGGTAAGATATATGTTGGTCAAACAGGAAGATCGTTTGAAAAACGCGTTGCTGAAAATTGTTCTTCATTTAGAAATCAAAAATAAGATTCAACTTTTGCTAACCATCTATTAGAAGAAAACCACACTTTCAATATGAATTTTTAAATTCTACATTTAAAAGTTAAAGGCAATCAAGTAAATTTATAGAAAAGTTTGAAAAACAAATTTTACTTAATGATCAATTAGATTTGAATAACTCGCCTTTGTTAAATTTATTCATTTAAAAACTGCTTATACGATAATAGAAATACCCATTTAGTTTATTAAAACAATCTTTATGCTTTAACATGTTTAGTACCCTATAGTTAGGGCCGACCAGATGGGCCACATTTTCTCACTACCTACAATATTTGTGTAAATTCTTAGATTTTGTGGAATAATACTAACCTTGTTGATTTTATATTTTTAATTTATGTAGTTTGTAATGTGCTCCTTAGCTCTGAAGCCACTGTTCTGGTGAAACAATTGTCGTCGTTTTACGATTACGTACCAAAAATGTGAAGATTTTAACTATTACGTTTTAATCATTTTTATAAATCTCTTCACCGTTATTTCATTTTATTATATGTACAGTTTCGTTAATACAAATGATTCACTTTAAAATAATTACAATTATTGCGATTATTCGAATAATATTTTTATTTAGTTACTCAATGGCAAATATTGCTGGTTATTAATTTAGTTATTAGACTTCAAAATATCTTGTTTTGTTAGGGGTATATGACTTCAGTACCTGGAACAGAACGAGGATATCATTAATTCCGATTTAACATTTTTCACATGCGAATCAAAATATGTATAGAGAAATACGTACTTAAAAAGTAAGAGTACATACATTTTCTCCAGAAGAAATATTCCAGAGTTTACATAACATATCACACATCCTGACTGCTCATCGTTTATATCCAGAGTTAAAATGATAGTTTACGATGAGCATATGAAACAATTATTGGTAATTGTTACATACGCTCATGTGTTAATAATTATCTGTCACCGTAAATCCATTTATACATACCGATGCAATAGGGGCATATTTAAAGTACACAAAGTTTTTTGGTGACGGTACATTTATCCCTGGTTCGCCAAATCTACTTCTTTATCATCATGCAAGTCAACAATTAGTCGTTCAGTACGAAATCCTGGATTATTATTTAGAACAGATCCAAATTTTCTTCTTACAATATCAGCAGCAGCTCCAGATAGTTGGGAAAGAATTGACGAAGATCATATACAATATTAATGGTGTTAGTTACAGAAAATTGTGGATTAATCAAAGTAACCTTCAGATGACAGACGGTTACAGATATTCTAGAATAATGTCTATGAGTATTGGCTAAATCTACCTGAATAATTGGGTCCATACATACTTGTTGAGCGTGTAAAATAGAAACAGATTCCTATTCAGTAACTATATTGTACCCGATTCTGGTGGTAGTAGCATATGTGGCAATTTTTCACGAAATAGATGCTTGCGTACAGATGCCTTTACAAAAACTTCCTTGACAGAAGATATCAGTTTATCTGCATTCGGGCTGCGTTTTCTGACTTACTCTGATGCTCGATGAAGAGCATGTGCGAAATATATGATATGCGCCGCACCCTGTATGCCTGTTGTTAGAACTGACCAACCGCCTTCGTATATACAGCTCCTTATGTTACAAATACTAACACTTATTCTTTATTTATATCGTGCTTTTCACCAAATAGCGATGTTAAACACGATGTCACGTGACGCGATATAAATTTTTCATTAGTTGTTTCGATTCTGTTAGATGCAAGTAGATGTGTGAACATTGCCGTGTTGCTGTCCATCATAAATTTACCCAATACAACTGAAATAACTAAAAAACTAAACAATATATCGGCCCTCTACAAATTAATTTAAATTCCTTCTTGGAATGTACCCCTGATTGCCGATCCCTAGTTATTACCAAACATAAATGAAACCAATAGTAAATTTATTTTTGTGCAAAGATAACATTCAATGTTGGTTTGAGTAGAAAATATATTGTGGAATTTAGCACCTATATATTGAAATTCAATAACGATCGGCAACTCCGACTTCAAGCGTGGGTCAAGGCGGCCAAAATAATCCGATTAATTTAAGAAATCCTACAAATGAAACAAACGTACATTACACACATCTGTATCTGTGCACATGAGAGCTATTGAATTTGAATCAGATTTAGAAAGACCAGTTTTCGCGAATTTTGTTACTTGCACGAGGTAGGTAGGACCAATTACACAGGCCTGCATAAAATTTGTGATGACGTGATTTTTGTTTGTTAAGCTCAGTTTTTATATAGCAATAACTAATTAAAATACAGTTGGTCTCTACCACCAACAAATTTTTTTTTACACAAAAGAAAAAGAAAAAATCTAAAAAAAAATGTTATAATATGCGTTTTAATAAATTTTACAAAGTAAATGTACTACTTCAAATTCTAGGTATTAACCCAAGAATGATTTTCTGTTGTGGTTTTAAAGAAATTGGTTAAATAGGCTCTCATTACCTGATGTAAATCATTTATTACATGTATTAATTTTGGACAAGATTTCCGGGAATTTTTACCTGCTAAATCCTATTTATTACGCTTTCACTTTATTAGTACTGCGAAGAAGGATTTCAAGATTATCACTCCAAAAAAAATGTATATTTTAATGTCATTTACTTCATTATAGTGTCGATCAGTAAACAAGTAAAATTAATTTGTCTTTAGTGTTGTGCATGGTATTTGATAAATAAACATTGCTTAAAAATATGTCTAGCCGGTGTTGTAAAAACAAACCATATGATTTCTGTTATATTTGTAGATATTTCGTCTCGAAAAAGTTTTTAAGAGACCAATTGGTGAATTTGTGAGAAATGCATATTATGCTTATTTCAAAATCAAATTAGGAGATCAAGATAAAGATTGGGCACCGCACGTTGTTTGTAAGGTATGTGAAGAAGGTTTAAGACATTGGACCAAAGGGAATAGAAAAAGCCTTCCTTTTGGAATACCGATGGTTTGGAGAGAACCGCAAAATCATCATGAAGATTGCTACTTTTGTCTTTGTAATATTAAGGGGCATAATAGAAAAACTTTGAAACATATTTTGTACCCAAACAATATTAAATCAGCTATCAGACCAGTTCCTCACAGTGATCATGTACCTATACCTATACCCCCCAAAGTACTACAAGAAGATATTGAAACCTCTTCAACTTCCGGCTCTGTAAAGATGGATAGTGATTTTGAACCATCAACCTCAGGTCAAAACCAACCTCAGCTATTTTCACAAGCCGAACTGAATGATTTAGTAAGAGATTTGGGACTTTCAAAAGATCTTTCTGAAGTACTGGGGTCTAGGTTGAAACAAAAAAATTTGCTTGCCCCAGAAACTACCTTCAGATCTTCCTTTAGCTGAATATGACAGAAAAACAACCAAACGAAGTTTTTCTGAAAAACGAAAACGTTTTTTTAAGAAGCATAAAGAATAAATAAATATGTATTTCTAATAGTTTCTATGTGTATATTTTTGTATTTTTTTAAATATAATATCAAACTAGCTTATAAATGAAATAAATCGTGTTTCTTCTATATTTTTTGATTTTGCTTGTTTGAAAAATAACCTTACGTGATACAAAAAAAATAAAAGCAGATTTCAAATCAGCGCTACCCAATTACTAGAAAACAGTTAAAATTTTTAAATCAACATTCAAAGAGTTGAAAAATGCAGGCCTGTGTTATTATAGCCGTATACGCAAGAATTCTAATAGAAAAAAAATGGTATAATAAACAGTTCAGTCAAGCTCATTTTTAAGATATAATTCAAACCTGCATTTACTTCCATATAATTTATCATTATACTGTATTCTCCACGATTGCTCACAAACGTGTAGAGTCGCCGTGAAGGTATCATGTACTATTTATTATACATAATTCGTATATGATAAAGGTGTTTTGATTTATAGTTTCTTATATTTCGGTAAGTAAAGGATAATTATCAACCTACATTCAAACACATTATTAGTAGAGATTAATGTGTTTTAGATTTACATTAGACGTGCAATTATCATCACGCAAATCGACAATCATTTTCGATCGCTGTGAGAATGTTTTATTATTATATTGATTTAAAGAATTAAAGTTTCTACATTTGCCTCGATATTTGCTATTTCTTGTTATCCTGTTTGCTTTCGAATTTCAGAAAATTTTAATAATCTGTCTGTTCGAGTATAGCGTCGATACAAAAGCAAGAGCTTAGCTGAAGAAAATATTACGTTAGGAGAGTTTTTTCATTTAGTTTTTCCATTTGGTTGACTTTCTTTATAACGTTGTCGTTGATTTACCGTACATGTTCATATATCCAAATTATTAGCATGGAACTTTCGAGAGTTTAGAATTAAATATGTGTTAAATTGAAAGTTTATTATCATTTATTTCATGTTTCTACCAGAATCGAATCGAATTTTTCGTTATTCTGTACAGTCCATTATTAAAAAAGTCAAAACGGTGAAAAATGAATTTTGTAGTCTTTTCCTTAACGTGGTCAACGCAGTTTGGATTTATTATATATATATACAACAATTGATAAATTATTGGAATTTTTCGGCTTTTATATGAAATATTTACAAATATTAAATTAGTATATATCTAATTGCAGAGTAAGTGAACCCAAGTCTACAGATTGCCGGACTGTCGCTTTTACCACAGGTTTTTCAAAAAACGCATTAAATTTTACAGAATATCAAAGTTACTTTTATATAAAAAGATACTACTAAAGATACTGTTCTGTTGAATATTGACTGGCCATGTTGCTACGTCAGAGCACTTAAGCCACGCCCATTTTTATTCTGAAACCAATAAAATTAAGAATTCGTAAATATTTGAGTATGTGGGTATATTGAGAGCTACACGCGGCTCCTTCGATTCAATGTAGGTCGCTTTCTAATAGCTGAACTTCTTGTTATTTTCTAACATTGCGTACGTATATAAATGATCCAAATAGTTTCAGTTATGTATGTGGATAATTCACTAAGTAACAGCATAAGAGGAATATGACACCTTTAATAAAAAAAATATATTTTCACTATTTTGGTTTAACCTTTGCATATCAAGACAAGCCATGTGCTCCCAGCATTAGCTGCGCGCGATGTGCTGTTACTCTGAGGAATTTGTCAAACGGTAAGAAAAGCGATATGCCATTTGCAAGACCTATTATTTGACGTAAACAAATGGACCATTGAATTGATTGTTACTTTTGCTGCACAAAAACTTTTCCAACAAAAATAAGAAAAATATTAGTTATGCTAGTCTGCCCTTTGCTACTTGTCCAGTACCTCAATCGGAAGCCTTGCCAGTACCAAGTCCGATAGGTGTTCCGAGTAAAGATTGCGATGAATACCAGAAGAAGCAAGTGTCAGGTTATCGACCAGCTATGATGAACATTGTTATCTCGAGAGGGCAGCCCACATCTAATAAACCAGTTCGAATTAAATGATCTTATCGAAGACCTAAATTTGTCAAAACATAAAGCAGAAATATTAGGATCTAGACTCCAAGGATGGAAGCTGTTAGCTCCAGCCACACATATTTCTATGTATCGTAATCGTCAGAAAACTGTCACAGTATTATTCAACCGACGACAGTGTTTCCTATTGCAATAATGTCGACCGTTTGATGTTAGCATTAGGTCACCAACACCATCCCGAATAATGGTGTCTTTTTATCGATGCTTTGAAATTGGATTTAAAAGCTGCCCTTCTTCACACAGGAAACGTGTATCCAACCATCCCCGTTGGTCGCGCAATCCACTTAATCTTTTAAGTGGATTAAGGTTAATTTTAGGTGGATAAGGTATGAAAATATGACTTTCCTTCTAGATAGAATTAATTACAAAATGCAAAGTTGTAGCAAGTCTATTCAATTTACAAGTAGGGTATACAAAAGTTGCTATTTTCTTTGTGAGTGGGACAGTCGATCAAGGAATTCCCACTACGTTGGCCAGTTAGGGCTCAGTATATTCCTGGACAAAAGAATATACTTCATAAGTCACTAGATGAACCTGATATAATACTTCTACCTCCATTACACATAAAATTAGGTTTCATGAAAAATTCGTGAAATCAATGGATAAAAATGGCCGTGGATTTCAATACTTTAAACAAAAATTCCCCAAAATCCCTTGTGCAAAACTTAAAGAGGAAATTTTTGAAGGACCCCAAATTAAACTTCTACAAAAAGAAGAAATTTTAAGTAATTTGGAGCGTATTGCTTTGAATGCTTTTGAAAATATGACCCACAATTTTCTAGGAATCAGGAAATCTGACAATAATATAGCACTTACTAAATGAACTTCTTAGAAGCAACCATAAATTGTGTTGTAACATGAACCTTAAAATACATTTTTTTGCACTCAGTTCTGCATTTATTTCCCCCGAGTCTCGATGATGTGAGTGATATCACAAAGTGCCGGAGAACAGTATAAAAGGAAAGTAAAAAGAAGAACGTTGTAAACACGACGATACCACACAGCGCCATGTAATATACATACCTGATTAATACTATTTCATTTATTTTACAATATTCTTTTCTTCAAAAAAAAAATTTTTTTTTAATGAAAATTTGTTCGCCAGTGTTGTCCAATGAAAATTCGCTTTTAATTTTAGATGCAAAAATAAATGCTTATGGTAAAAGAAAGGCGTCAATTTATTTGGTATGCTAAATACTGGTTAAAGATTAACCAGGAAATGAAAATCTCAAGTTGTATTCTCGATGGCTTTCAAGTGTAAAAATTACACTAAATCAATTCAAACTAAAAATAATTTCAACCACCAAGCGAGATCACTCGTAACTCATCGCCATTATCTAATAAACACTTCATACTGCCAAACGCATGCTTTCCTCTGTACAAGAGCTCCGTCGCTGCAAAAATTTCTATAACACTAAGAAACAAATTCTTATAAATACGATTTCTTAGTCACGAATATAGAATCGCAAACTTTTGAGTAACATAGTGTCACGTCACTGTAGAGCAGGTGGGCGTCTATACGCCACGATTTTTTTTTTGAACATTCACTTGACGTCGTGCCGTAACGACAGAGATGCCAAATAGAAACATCAGTACCGCGTCGGGACGCTGCTCAATCTAGACGTTGTCGAAAACAAGCATCCTAGCGTAATAGCGTGTTTTCCTAACCATTACCCAAAATATTTTCGCGTCGTGTAATTATTAAAATGAGAAGTAAAACAGTGCAAGTTATTTTAACCTGAAGTTTTAATATGTTAGTGTATTTCAGTGCGAATATTTAATACATAGAGGAATGTAGTGGTGTGTTATTTTAGTGGATATTTCAGTGCTGTTCAAGCGCTCGAATTCGGATGTGTTCACCGCAAGGATGCGGGCCATATTTGTGGGCACAACACGTGGAAAAGTGAGGTTATTTCCTATACTGTTCTATTGATGTACAATTGTTTATTGTTGTACTTTCCGCATGTGATATATACATATACATGTTTGTGTCTGGCTTAGTGAGAAATCTTAACCTTTGGTATTAAAGTACTTGTTTTATTATTGTCTTTCGGCGTTTAAAGACACGAAGGTCAGTGTAGGTTATTGGCCATTGAATGCTATGTGCTAATTCGTTACAAATTTATTACAACACTCTCTCTAGTACTCTTTAGTACAGGTTGATAATTTAAATCAGTAATTAAAATGGATATTCTAGATATCGTAAATTAAAACAATTTTTAAATACACAATCATTGCAAGGAAATGCTTATACTATAACCAATAGAGGTCAAATAAAAATTTAGTTACAATAAAAATTTTCATAGAATTTTAAAATTTTAATTTTAAAATTCTTGAAAATTCAACAAAATCTGAGTTTTTATTCAAATTCTGCATGATAACTAAATCTGTCTAGTAATCTTTGAAATTAATTTTTCATATAATAAATTTAGACTTGAACTATTTTTTCAACATATCACACAACCGATAGATGACAATTCGATTTAATATGCACTGATTTTCGAGAAGCTTTTGACCATAATATTTAATTATAGAAACTTGAGCCTATTGGTTTGTCCTTGCCATTGATTAGATTTCTCAAGTTTTATTTGTTTAGCAGAAAACAATATGTTGAATACCACACTGGCAAATCTCATATATTTTGTCCCAGATCAGGAGTTCCACAGGGTTCAAATCTTGGCGCAGTTTTTCTTCTGGAACTTTATCGAATACGCATCGATAGTATTGAACGTATTCAGCGACGTTTTCTTAAATACATGGCATATTTATATATCCGGAGAGGGTTTTCAACTATTCGTTAATACGGGTTGGGATTATATCATTATGTATAATAGAACTTAAAATCTTGGAATACAAGGGAATACAAAATATAAAATCTATTTTATATTTTGTATTCCCTTGACAAAGGCGTACTGCCGAAACATGTAGGGTTCTTTTAAATATATATACTTTGAAGTAAACCAGACCTTTAGTCGCCGACTTATTAAGTTTACCTTATATATATATATATATATATATATATATATATATATATATATATATATATATATATATATAGACTATAAAGTATTATCGACCGTACTGTATAAGTAAAAATTTAATTAACGGGTGAGCGGTCTGTCAAGTAAAAATAAAACTCCTTTATTCCACTCTATATTTCATAACGCATTGGTTACTTCATCAGGAGTGTAATTCAGAGTTAAACTTTAGCAAATAACGGCACTAAACATACTAAAATTCGTCAACTTTAAAACATCACATCAATATGTTGTTAGTTTGTTGTTTTTTGTTGTTAGTTAGAGGTTGACGACAAACTAACAACATATTGATGTGATGTTTTAAAGTTGACGAATTTTAACATGTTTAGTGATGTTATTTGCTAAATTTTAACTCTGAATTACACTCCTGATGAAGTAACCAATGCGTTATGAAATATAGAATGGAATAAAGTAGTTTTATTTTTACTTGACAGACCGCTCACCCGTTAATGAAATTTTTACTTATATATATATATATAAATATATATATATATATATATATATATATATATATATATATATAAATTTAGTAATATTTGGATTATATACATTAAAATTCAAATGTCAATTCTCTCAATATTTCGTTATTTATTAATAACTTCCTCAGAAGATACTATAAAATTGCAATACATAATTTACACTTCTACTAACATATTCAAAAAGAAACTTAGAGCTAGATTTAAGCGTTGATAATCTCATTAATTAAGTTGCACGTAATTGTAACTAGTAACTCACTACACAAACAATTGGATTCATATTCTATATAATTACATCTTTCCATTTTTCATGCATTGTCTTTTTATGTCAAGGACCCCTATATACATATATATATATATATATATATATATATATATATATATATATATATAATTATTCTTGCAGATTCAATTATGATGAAACTTAGTGACACTATTCGGTTTCGGCTACAATCCCTTTATCAACTTGAAAATTGGTTGAAAATATTTACTTTGATGTCTCCCTCCAGTTACTGTAAAATTTTGGAAGGATAACTGAATGTATTAGTTTGTTGCGTCTGTTCAAAGCGCACGTATTTGAATTACATTTCGTAAGTGTGAGAAATTGGAACAGAGTTGCGACAAAATTATGTTTTAAATGTGAGAAAAATATTACTGAAATGTTTTTGGTGATGGAGATTGTACAAGGAAGTATTCCTTGGCGTTCCACGATTTGCATGAATTTAAGACTTCATTTCTGAAGTGAGCAGTAGTGATTTACCCAGTATATTAAATCGGGATTATGTGCAAATATGCACGTATTTAAATCAATTGAGAATCTAGATTTGAAGGTTTTTTTTTTAATGTTTCTTTGTCACGGAACTTTTTTTCTACCATTACGGAAACTGTTTCCTTTTTCTAAAGATAATATTCGTCTTTCGTATTAGTTTAAACTTTTAATGTCAACGCTATTGATTATATATATATATATATGTATAAATATATATTTACATATATATATATATATATATATATATATATATATATATATATATATATATATGACTACCATTGAAAATTAATACATTTTTGGTAATTCTAGAAAAGTTGTAAAAAGTGTAATGAGTTTTTTCCTTTTTTACTACGCAATTTCTTAATCAAGCGACGATACAAAGAATTGCAAAAATAACAAAGATATCATATATCAATAATGACATTGGTGCCATAATACTAATTACTACTTCAATAAAAGCGAATTATTCATCAGGCGCGGCTCGTGATGACTTACTGTGGGGGCACGTACAATGATCGAGTGCCTCGTGTGTTTTCGGTATTTACTAAGAAAACGCTACAGTTTAGTACACGAGAATACATGAAGCACTCGCATCATTGTACGTGCCCCCACAGTACGTCATCTAATTTTATTCATAAAATAAAAAAATAGTGCTGTTCATTTATAATTTATTTTTTATGAAAATGAAACAACAAGGCAAAAATCTGTTATGGTTCTATAGCTGAATAAAAGATTTTTTATTTATGAAAGAACTTTAGAAAAAAACATTTTCTTTTTGAAATAAAAATTAGACAATAAGTATAATACAGTTAGTCATAGTTGAAATGTAATCAAACAATACAATATAATTGGTGAAAAGGGCTCTATATATTGAACCGAATCGTGAACAAAATTAAATATTAATTAATTACCTGGCCGCCATTCCCAAGAAACACTTATTCTTCATCTAGTATTATAACCATGGCCAAGAAAATACGAAATTCCTTCAATATTTTATATATATATATATAAAGTATTGAAGGAATTTCGTATTTTCTTGGCCATGGTTATAATAGTATTATAACCATGGCCAAGAAAATACGAAATTCCTTCAATATTTTATATATATATATATAAAATATTGAAGGAATTTCGTATTTTCTTGGCCATGGTTATAATACTAGATGAAGAATAAGTGTTTCTTGGGAATGGCGGCCAGGTAATTAATTAATATTTAATTTTGTTCACGATTCGATATATATATATATATATATATATATATATATATATATATATATATATATATATATAAGGTAAACTTAATAAGTCAGCGATTAAAGGTCTGGTTTACTTCAAAGTATATATATTTAAAACAACCCTACATGTTTCGGCAGTACGCCTTTGTCAAGGGAATACATTTTGTATTCCCTTGACAAAGGCGTACTGCCGAAACATGTAGGGTTGTTTTAAATATATGTACTTTGAAGTAAACCAGACCTTTAATCGCCGACTTATTAAGTTTACCTTATCATACCAAGGTCACGAAGATATTATATATATATATATATATATATATATATATATATATATATATATATATATTTAGTGTTTATAAGAATTTTATTTTTCTTATTTATTTTATTGGCCGTGTCTTAATATTAAAAATAATAGACTTTTTATTGGTTTAGCGAAAGGTCGCTAAACCAATAAAAAGTCTATTACTTTTAATATATATATATATATATATATATATATATATATATATATATATATATATATATACATATATATATATATTCATTGTTATGACAAGAAATTACTAATCTTGAAATGATTTGTACTGCCTAATATAAAATTTAGTTATAAATATTCACCTTTAATTAACCATAGTTATAAATCTATTTTCGGCGAAAGTTGTTATGTATAACCATTTTGTAGTTACAAGTTTTATTACAAAATGCTTGTTAGAAGCAATTTAATTAATGTTTTCCTTTCTATTTCTTTTCTATTAATATATTTTATAAGTTAAATTAAATTTTTAAAATTCATATTGTGCTAATATAAATTAACACTGAGATAATACCATATACTCCTGAAAATAGAAGCAATTTAAAACGTCAATCCAATTATTCATATTTTTTAAATATTTACTGTTTTTATGGACATAAAATATATATTCTCACTATGTTCACATAAACTGTTTTATCAACTTTCTTTTTTATATATGCGTATCTATTTCAAAATTCAAAGCAATGCTAACATAACATTTTCCTCATTTTAAACTTCTCCTTTTTACTTTCCGGAAATATGGAAGAAAAACCCAAGTCATTTTCAACTTACGTCTGTACTTGTATATCTGAAGTGAGCAAACTTCCTATTCCATCAGCGTAACGTCACGTAAATCCTGGGAAAAGTGCATAACTTCCTACATTAAATCAACCATCCTTGAAGTAACATTTTCGAGGTTGTTCTATTTTTAAATGTTTTCGAATTGCGCTACAGTTGAGAAGTAATTTCAAATGCAATGGTCAACGTACCAAGTATTTACGTTAAATTTACATGAAATTTTAAATATTTTGCGAATATAAATATTTAGATATCTGTCTTCGTTAACTCTTTCATTTTATACTATTATATATCGTTTTTAAGTCAACATGTTTTCTAGTTTTTCAGAAATTATGCCAACTGTCTTATTAATATAGTATTTGTTCTTCTTCGGTATATGGAGTGTTGTGTGTTGAGTATTGTTGTGTGGTCAAAAAATTATTATTCTAAATAGCATTTCTTTCGCATGGAATGATATAATTATGTATGATTTCGTATACTATTCGAAATAGTATTGTTGCATTAATTAATTTAGAATTCTAAAAGCAAAACTCTGTTTTAATAATTAATCTATACAAAAATTCTTTGGTCAGTAAAATTCTTTAGAACTGATCATTGCAAACATGTGTATGTAATAATATGATGTGGGATGTTATATATATATATATATATATATATATATAACATCCGATATATATATATATATATATATATATATATATATATAATATTTTCGTGACCTTGGTATGATATGGTAAATTAATCAGTCGGCGATTAAAGGTCTGTTTTACTTCAAAGTATATATATTTAAAACAATCCTACATGTTTCGGCAATGATGCCTTTATCAAGGATATAAAATATAAATGACAGAATACAAATGTAAAGTAATTCAATTATTCAAATGTCAATTATTTGACATTTGTATTCTGTCATTTATATTTTATATCCTTGATAAAGACATCATTGCCGAAACATTTAGGGTAGTTTTAAATGTATATACTTTGAAGTAAACCAGACCTTTAATCGCCGACTGATTAATTTACCATATATATATATATATATATATATATATGTGTGTGTGTGTGTGTGTGTGTGTGTGTGTGTCTGTGTGTTTATATATTTTATTTGATAATTGACACAAATTCTGTTTTTATTAACAGTGAAGTTATATACCTATTAGAGTAAATTTAATCCAGCAATGTACACTTAAAGGAATTTTACCTATGTATATAGTAGATTCATTTAGGCGGCAATTTAATGTCTGTTTTACTTTGATATGTATATATTTAAAATAATCTTACATGTTTCGGCACATAATGCCAAAATATTTTAAATTTATTTGAAAAAGGCATTATGTGCCGAAACATGTAGGATTATTTTAAATATATACTTATTAAAGTAAAACAGACCTTAAATTGCCGACTAATTGAATCTACTATAACATACGAAGGTCAATAATAGATAACTTTTTCTTGACCTATGTACAATATAGTTGATTTAGATATTCGGTGATTGAAGGTCCGTTTCACATTAATATGTATATATTTAAAATAATCTCTTACATGTTTCGATAAGTATTACCTTTATCAAAGAATTATAAATGACAGATATTAATGTCAAAGTTATATAAGTGATGTAGTCAAGGTGAGAGATACAAATTCATAAATACATTGAAACTATATCTGTCATTTATAATTCTTTGATAAAAGTAATAGTTACGGAAACATGTAAAAGCTTATTTTAAATATATACATATTAATGTAAAACAGACTTTCAATCAACGAATATCTAAATCAACTATATATGTATATATATATATATATATATATATATATATATATATATTCATGAAGGTAAATTGCAGATCACTACTATACATTATTAAATTATAATATACACAGCTTATATTTTTTATGTAATTCCTGCTTTAGAAACTGGAAAACAAATTACTATTCCACCAAACATATTTATTTGGTCATATGTTAGGCTTTAAAACGACGCGAATTATCTAGCTTCTACCTACAAGCAATAGAAAACCAAAAATATTCGATCCATTGGACCTACTCACGTTAGCAAATGCTTAAGTTTATAAACTTAATTGCTTAACATTATATAGAATTATAAAAATCTATTATCATTATGTTTGTAACTTTCCTACCACTGGGTATTGCTCGTTCTATATTAATTATATACTCAGTGGCACAATTAACCGCCCACTAGTGCCTTGCAATAAAAATGGCTGTATATTAAGTTTTTATGTGTGTCTTATGAGTATGCCATGCTTTTATGTTGACATCTAATCATAAACAGTATCACTACTGTCATTTTTGTAACAAAATTCCTAAGAAACTACGTTATTGTGTTCTTGGCGTACATAGTTCGGGTAAGACTTTCTGCTTTTATGTTCTTTTTGTTATAATTTTTAATGTTTATTCGATTTATTTGTGCTCTTTGTGAGTTAGAATTAAGTTAAAAAATCCTACAATTAAAATGCCGATGGATACTGTTACTGTGGCTAGGGCTGTCGTATTAGTCGATGACGGACGAAGTCAACGGTATGTGGCTAGAATTTTTGAAATACCACGCTCTACTATGATGCTGATGCCGTACAACGATTCCATGAGACTGGCTCCTACACGAGAAGATCTGAGCAAGGCCGTAAACGCTGTACATTTGGTCGTGATGTCAGGTTTATTGTCAGGACTGTGCTACGAAATCGTTTTATCGCTGCAGTTGAAGTTCGTAACCGCCGCTATGAGATGAGATTAGTTAATGTTAGAGAGCGTATGATTAGAAGAAGACTTAGTGAACAAGAACTGAAACCAAGAAGACCGGCCGATGTCCACAATTGCTACCACAGCACCGAGTCCCTCGCCATCGGAATGCTCAAATTCATTCTGTTTGGAATATTGAACATTCGAAGCAAGTGCTCTTCGTAGATGAATCGAGAATCTGTTTAAGAGTAACAGATGGAAAACACAGACTGTGTCGACGTTCCACAGAGCGATAAGCAGCGTGTAACCTTGTGCAGACTGTGAATTTTAGTGGTGGATCGATTATGGTGTTGGGTGATATTTGTTACGATGTGCGCACAAAGCTAGTTATTCTTGATAGAAGTAGTTTCACGGCTGACAGATATTTGAAAGATATCATAGTAGAGCATGTGCTACCATTTTCGCCTTATATCGAAGATGGGTTCATTCTCAAGCACGACAATGCGCGTCCGCACGTAGCTAGGTCCGTTACTGGATACCTCAATCATGTTGAGATTGTAACAATGGAATGACATGCATGAAGTCCAGATCTCGATCCCATTGAACATGTTTGAGATAAATTAAAAAAGAGATTGAGGGCTCGATTACCTACACTTCAAACCTTGGCGGAGCTTATTACCCCAAGAGAAGATTGGGACCTCATACCTCAGAATGAGATTCAAAATACTATCAATGGACTTCCAAGACGATTAAATGAAGTTATTAGAACAAGAGGAAACAATTCCCATCAATAAAACTGATTTGTTACTAATTTTTAAGTATACAGTGAGATATTATTAGTGGAGTTTGGATTTTATGTAAAAAACATATTTTCTATTATTAGGAATATCACCCCAATATTGTGGATATATCCATTCTACACTGAAATAATGCGATTAACAGTATAAAAAAATTTACATATTTTGCATAAAATTAAGCTTTAGTTCATATTTTTAGTTTGTGTGCAGAAAGTGAATATTTTTTACATTTTCAATACAAAATCGCAATTTGATTCAATCACTAGCTCATAATATAATCAATCAGATGAGAAGTGAAATCATATGAAAGATATTGTATTAGACGTTTCTGATTCAGCTGAATCAATTATATAATCCAAAAGTTTATTCGAAAAACGCGAGATTCTAGATCAGTTGTCGCATATTAAGCTATATTAAGCTATATTAAGTATATTAAGCTCATTATAGTTTTTTAAGTGGATTAATTAAAAAAATTAGAGATTAACTAAATATCGTTATTAGAGTCAATTTCTATTGTAGAACATTGTGAAAATTTATTGAATAATGTTCCAGGTCGAACTGGTAAAGTTATACTAGATAAATTTTATAGTGTTACAACAAAGAATGATGATTTTCAAAAGTTAACAGAAATAACAAAGATTTTATCATTATCAATAAGACCGACTGTTAAAGATAATAATTTACATTTAGACCCTCAACAACTGGTGTCATTAAAATATCCATATATCACTTCAGTTACAAGTCGAAAGAACGTTTTGAACATATAAAAATATTTTAAGTGATAGAAGACAAAATTTTAGTGTCAAAAATATAGAAAAGCACTTAATTATTAATTGATATAATAATTAGTTAAGTAGATCTCATGGCGGAAGTGAATAGTTATTAATAATAGCTATATGGATGTTACTTAATATGTTATTGAGTAACAGAATTATACATATACATATAGCTATTTATTGTAATCTTTTACCATATTACTATACAATGTTTTTGTCATATATTATACAATAACAATTATTTTTTATTTATAAATGTAGATCAGACTGCTTTTTGTTGTTTAACTATTCTTTCCTTGACTTCCAGTAAGCAAAATGCATTAAACATAAAGTGCATAAAATGCATATATGAAACATATATTTGACATATTTATCCGCATATTTAAAGCATTTCTTGTGCATAAAAATTATAACTTTAATTATTAGTATGCAGTAGGTATACTTTGATAAACTTTACAAAATAATAAATCAGTTGTTTTTTTATGTGTTTAATTAACTAGATTTTACTTATTTCCGCATTTAATAAAGACGGCTATTAGAAAATAATAAGTAGAGGCCGGATTATATGCAGTTTGTATAAATTTGCATATTTGCATAATATACGCATTTTGTATATTATTTGCATATTTTGTAGTCATTCAGCATTTTAGCATATTTTAAGTATCCCAGTTTTATTTATTTAATAAATCAAATTTATTATAGGCATTACTAAAAATATGTCGTGGATGTAACAAACAAACAAAAATTAAGCAGCCCTCTTAAATTAAAAATAGCATTTTATTAAGCCTCTTCCCGTTACTTTCCCGACAAGCGTCTCCAAGAATTTATTAATGCTCTTCCCATACATCCAGGCCGAGACAAAATTCCAGGAAACGCTAATACCTTAAAACTTCTAAATAAATACAAAAATATATTTTACCAGAAAATTAGGAGTATATGTGCTTCTTTGTTATTTGAAGAAATTTATTACAATATTCGAAAGTAGTTTTATTTGAACGTCATTTTACGTTGGCTTTTCGAAGTGTAAACTTGTGAGTTGTGATATATAATAGCAAAAATGCCGAAAATAGCGACTGTACCTGGATGGATTGCACCTTATTCAGAATTGCGTATGGCTGGAGAAAAAGTGTTTTGAGTAGCATGCTGCAAGAGTGTGAGTAAAATTTATTTCCTCTTATTTATCAATTAATTAATTAAATTTTTAATTATTCCGTTATCTTTTACTAACATTTATTTTAAAAGAAAACAACCGATGATGCGATATTTCTTTTGCAGATTGCAAATGAGAGAAAGTTCCAAGTTGACCAACATATGAAAACTCCATCTCATGCTGCAAAACTAACAAAGGTGAAATTGGCGAAGAAGAGTCAGCAAACATTACCGCAATGTTTGCCATCAACTTCCAAAAAAATCGGAACAAGAACAATTTAATGATGATTTGTGTCAAATGTTTGTGTCGGCAGATATTCCACTACATAAATTAAACAATTTAAATGTATGTTATTTTTGCAAAAGTACATCAGCAAATTTAACATTCCCGATGAGAGTATGTTAAGAAAAAAATATATTCTCGGTATCAATGCAGAAACATTGAATAGCATTAAGAAGGTTGTTGCAAACAATTAACTTTATATATGCGGAGATGAAACTACTGATAGTGTGGGCCGATACATATTTCATTTAATGATTGTCATCCTTAACGTATTGGTTCCAGCAAAATCTTATTTAATCTCATCCAAGCAGTTGGAAAAGGCAAATAATTTTACAATAACAAGGTTTATACAGGTAGAACTGGCAACTTTCTATTGTTTTTGACGAATGCTGTACCATACATGGTGAAGGCAGCTTTCGAGTTAAAAATATTTTACCCAAATTTAATTCACAACTAGGTTGGCGCACAGACTAAATCGTGTTGCAGAAGAAGTCAGAAACCATTTTCCCTTAGTAAATACTCCAATTAGTAGTATTAAGAAATTATTTTTAAGGGCACCATTACGAGTTCAGTTTTACAAACATCTACCCGGTGTTTCGCTTCCTCCTCAACCAGTAATCATACGATGGGGAACGTGGTTGGAGGCTGTTATTCTTCATGCAAATCATTTTGGAGGAATAATGACAATTATTATGGATCTTGATAAGGATTCACAATCTGTGATAGACGCCCAAAAGGTGTATTCGAGAAATACCTCAACAGTTGGCGTTTATTAAAACCAATTTCAGTTTTATTTCCACTTCTATATTGCAGTTGGCAAAACAATTTTTGTCGCTAATCGAGAGCGTTGAAATAATAATGAAATTTGAAAAGTCATGTCTTGATGTTAAAGGAGGAGTGGGACACTCCGTATAAGAAAAATTTTTAAGTGTAATAGGAAAAAATATGGAGGAAATATGCTCCTATAACAAGCGTCGACGTAGAAGAAACCTTTTCAATATATAAATACAGTAACCGCTCGATTATGTGAACTAATTAAAACTTACCAATTCAAAGAAGAGAAATCTTCACTCAATCAAATTTGAAGTTTAAATCGTTTATTTATATATTCAGTAACATCAAAAAGAACTTATAAATGAAAAATATATTTTAGATACATACATGAATAGGTAATGATTTAATTCTAATGATCTAATATCTAAAGACAAGAAGGTTCAAACAAAATTAACTAGTTACTTTATCGAACAAAACTGACTTCTGTTTTGTTCGATAAAGTAACTAGTTAATTTTGTTTGAACCTTCTTGTCTTTAGATATTAGATCATCAGAATTTAGCATGTCTTGTTCTGCCATGAAATCACTATATTAAGACCTCGTAAAGTTTCCTTGGTGGGGATGCTTGTTGAAATTGGTTCATCATCCATTGTTTCTTCCACATCTTCAATTTCAATTACACCTCTTCAAAGTCTTTTATGACATCCTTATTCCACTGTTTTCACGGATCTGTATTTTGTCTCTGTTCACTTCCTGTAGTAATGCTACAGTTTCTTGAATTGTCACTGCCTCGACGATGTTCTTGTATTTTTCTTGTAGAACAGCTAGTAGAACATCTTCTTCTGAATCAAAGTCGCTATTGAAAGAATCTAGTGAAATATGATTTTGACACTTAGCAATTATTTCTTATTTACATTCATCCACGCCAAGGTCATCAAAAACCAAGTTTCTGCTGGTGGAAGAGTTGGAGCGTTGTCCAAAACTAAAAGGGCCTTTTGTGGTAATGTCTTATGCTTTAAAAATCTTCGAACCTGCGGGCAAATGAATGATGAAACCAATTTTGAAATATCTCTGACGTCATCCAAGCATTTTTCGAATTTGCGTTCTTAAAATATCTTGGATTTTTGGCACGTCCAATCACAAACGGTTTGATTTTATGTTTGCCAGGTGCATTGGTGCATGTAAGAAAAGTTACTGCATTTTTTCATTTTTCGACCAGGGGCCAATGATTCTGCAGACGTTACCAAGGTCCTTTCTTGGAATAATTTACATAATAAGCCTGTTTCGTCGGTATTTTATAATTGATAATATGTTAATTGAAGCTCCTATATTTTCTCTCGAAGATAAATCTTGAATGGATCTACATGCTCCGGAACAGCTGATAACTTTTCTCCCGAAATTTTTAAATGTCTTATTCCAAATCTTTGTGTAAATCTTTGGCTCCATCTGTCACTAGCACTAAATTTTGGGTTTTCATTCAAAGTTTCATTGATGATAGCTTTAGCTTTTGTTTTTAAAACTTCAATCCAAACAGGCACATTTTTAAGTCTTTGTGAACAAAACCATGAATATATTTTTTTTCATTCGTGGCATCTAAGAGGATTTTAAGTTTTTCGTATTCCACTACGCCTTGATGTGACTTTTAAAGTGTCTCGTTTTTATATTTGATTGCACATACGGTGGATTAGGCAACTCCGTACCTTTTAGACAAATATGTTACACAGCTTCCATTGTTCAGACTTTTTAAAATTTCACATTTTTCGGACAAACTTAGCACTTTCCGCTTTATTTTTATTATAAACACAAAAGCACTTCTGCACAGTACACCTGCAATTTCAACAGATCTAAAAATGACTAAAATAAAATACACTTCACAAGGCAAGTCAGCAAAGTGATGCATAAGCCGGGAATTTACCCTGTTTACTGAATCAAATGTGTCATTATTCACTCTCTCGAGCTTTAATATAACATTTTAATTGTTTATATAGACGAGGTGTTCACTAAATAGAGTATTCACTCCACCGAGCGGCTACTGTACATGTTTTCAGACAAGCGTTACAATTTTTCTGTTGAAAACATTGAGAAATATGTGATTGTAAATTGTCTTCATAGTTAATTATGTTGTAAAATGTTCTCAATAAACTTGTAGTAAACATAATAGAATATTTTTTCTACAGCATTCCATTTTATAACATTCCTCGTATTTTTTTACTTGCATATATTTCATATTATCAGTTTTTTTTTGCATATAATCCGGCCTTTAATAATAAAAAAATGTTAGATAATTGTAATTTCAAAAGGTTAATTGTGCCGGAAATGTATTTATATAATAATATTGTTCATTGTTTTGAATTAAACTACAATAAATAGAAAATGTTAAAACATAATTGCAATTTTATTCATATATTTGTTTAACTATTCAAGAAAACTAATTTTAACGAGGAACATACATTTCCATTTCGAATTTTGTTTGTTTGTTTTACTTTCATTAAATAAACATTTTATTCAAAGAGACAAGATAAACATTTCAAGTTTCATTTTGAAGACGGACTGAAAGAAAAATTTTACAAAAGACTGAAAATAATATCTCATTATTACACAGTAGACCTGTCATCTCTAAATGTATTTATTGTTCAATAGCTTTTTCCGAACAGATAATCGATGATGTACATGGATATCAAGCTTCAATTTGCATCATAGAGCAATCAATCACATATTATGCGAGAGATGCGATTCTCGTCAATGTTTGTTGATACACAATCGTCGCACTTAGACCTGTCGGTATCAATTACATCTGATACGCAACTACAGACAGACACTCCGTATCTCATCCAACTATTTCGAGTTGACACACAAGCGACCCATATTGTAAGTCAATATTTATTTAAGCGGATGCCTTTTATGCCATCGACAAGTTTTTGGGGCGTGAAAAGTGAGTTTTCGTATTGACAGAATATTTTTACGCAGTATGTCATAATAAGATAAAGTCAAAAACGACATATTACTAGCAGATGTACATTTTAATGAAAAAGGGCACAATGTGTCATAGAATTTTTGGAAATTTTGGAGTTAGCTTATATATAAACTTGAAATTGATATAGAAGTTTCAGTACAAATATTTACTGATAAAACGCAACGTAAGTAATCTTAAAACCCGTTTCTATTAAAGCATGCATATTAATACAGGGTTCTTCTTTTATCATTACACGTAGGTATAATGGTATCGATTTTATTCTTTTAGTTTTACACTATTAATATGCATGTTTGCTTGTCCTAGAACATTCTCTAATGAATATTGTTTGTAAGTAATATCTTGATATCGAAACTATTCCTCTATAATTTTTGCATTTTATTTTATTATATTTTTAAAAACGGACATATCATGGTATCTGCCCGTTGTTTTAATATTTTTTCTCTTCGCCATATGTTTCCACCAACCTTATTACACTCATTTGTAACGCACGTCCTCCTTGCTCTTACAAATACGCTACGACACGTTTTCCTCTTAAGCCTCACTTTTCTTCATTTTATATCTGTCGAGCGTCTCCTATATTTTCATTTTCTTCCTGCATATTTTCCATAACTGTTTCCTTTTATTTATTTATCTTAATTTAACGTCGATTTTTTTGAAAAATTCACACTCTTTGCTGTAATGATAGAGCAATCGTTCTTGGCTGCGCTTGGCTTTTCATTCGTCGGTAAAAATTTCTGAAATATTCTTTTCTCACTTTTCCTTCATAAAATTTCTTTAGTTTACAATATACTTCAAGTATTACCTTTTTTTGCCAGTCTAGTTCCATATGTGGTATGTACGAGGTGCATTCAAGTTCTAAGGCCTCCGATTTTTTTTCTCGAGACTGGAAAGAGATAGAAGCATGTGCATTGTTTTAAAATGAGCGTGCGTTCGTTGCCAATACGTCACAGAGATGGCAGCACTGTACGGCAGATGGAATTGCAGCGGCAGCGTCGAGAATGAGAACTGTCTTAGATACTTAAAATGGCAAGGTTTTCCTTACTTGAACAGCGCGCAATCATTCGTTTTCTGAATTTGCGTGGTGTGACACCAATTGAAATTCATCGACAGTTGAAGGAGACATGTGGTGATGTAGTTATGGATGTGTCGAAAGTGCGTTCGTGGGTGCGACAGTTAAATGAAGGCAGAACATCGTGTGACAACAAACCGAAACAACCTCGGGCTCGCACAAGCCGGTCTGACGACATGATCGAGAAAGTGGAGAGACTTGTTTTGGTGGATCGCCGAATGAATGTTGAACAGATCGCCTCCAGTGTTAGCATTTCCGTGGGTTATGTGCACACAATCCTGCTTAACGACCTGAAAATGCGAAAAGTGTCCTCCAGGTGGGTGCCACGAATGCTGACGGACGACCACAAGGCTGCTCGTGTGGCATATTACCAAGCAATGTTGACGCGCTACCAAGGCATGAATGAGACTTTCTTTTCATCGATTGTGACAATGGATGAGACGTGGATGCCATTTTTCAATCCAGAAACAAAGCGCCAGTCAGCTCAATGGAAGCACACAGATTCACCGCCACCAAAAAAATTTCGGGTAACCGCCAGTGCTGAAAAAATGATGGTGTCCATGTTCTGGGACAGTGAGGGCGTAATCCTTACCCATTGTGTTCCAAAGGACACTACGGTGACAGGTGCATCCTACGAAAATGTTTTGAAGAACAAGTTCCTTCCTGCACTGCAACAAAAACGACCGGGAAAGGCTGCGCGTGTGCTGTTTCACCAAGACAAGGCACCCGCACATCGGGCTAACGTTACGCAACAGTTTCTTCGTGAAAACAACTTTGAAGTGATTTCTCATGCTCCCTACTCACCTGACCTGGCTCCTAGTGACTTTTGGCTGTTTCCAACAATGAAAGACACTGTCCGTGGCCGCACATTCACCAGCCGTGCTGCTATTACTTCAGCGATTTTCCAGTGGTCGAAACAGACTCCTAAAGAAGCCTTCGCCGCGGCCATGGAATCATGGCGTCGACGTTGTGAAAAATGTGTACGTCTGCAGGGAGATTACGTCGAGAAGTAACACCAGTTTCATAGTTTTCGGGTGAGTAGTTAGTTAGAAAAGAAATCGGAGGCCTTAGAACTTGAATGCACCTCGTATAGTGTGCCAATTTTATATTTTAAGTAAAATAGTTCAAACTGTTAAAAAATGTAAAAAAGAAGAATACAAATTGAAAACAACTAGTATTGTAATCAAATTTATGCTGATGAAGACAAAATAAAAGTCGAAACGTTAAAATATGCATTTTTATTTCATGAATAGTTATCAAGCCGAATTCCAAGAAATAATTAACCATTATGTACTTGCAGAGTAAGTGGGGATGTAAACGTTGCTGTCTACAAATTACAAAGCAAATCATACGAAATTTTTAATTGAAAAATATTGTCTACGTTGGGACTTGAACCCAAGTCTACAGTTTGCCGGACTGTCGGTTTTACCACTTAAGCCACGATAGACCTTGGTTCAAGCTATTTATAAATGCATTATAAAGTAACAGTGTTAATGAATCAGATGTCAGATATTGAATGTAGATGTCAAGTTGAAAGCAGAAGTCAGTTTTGAAAGTTGATAATGCATTTCTAAATAGCTTGAACCAAGGTCTATCGTGGCTTAAGTGGTAAAAGCGACAGTCCGGCAAACTGTAGACTTGGGTTCAAGACCTAACGTAGACAATATTTTTCAATAAAAGATTTCGTATGATTTGCTTTGTAATTTTTAGACAGTAATGTTTACATCCCCACTTACTCTGCAATTACATACTAATTTGGTATTTGTAAATATTTCATATATAAGCCGAAAAACTCCAATAATTTATCAATTGGTATATTTAGTAAACGACTAAGAAATTATCTAAACACTTATTTTTTATAACATTTATGCACTTTTTTTGCTAAATGTATTATTTTGAAGTGTTCTACGTATATTAGTACAGTTTTTCTTACATATGATAGCGTTAGAAATGAGCGACAATAACTACAACATAATTTCTTGTTTAGGTCACATAAAGATGAATTAGTAATAGGTATTACCTCCACTAACTCTAATTACAGCTTGCATTCTTCTGGGCATGCTTCGCAGAAGATCTATAATGGATTCTTGCGAAATTCAATTCCGTTCTTCGTGAGCTGCCTTTCGCAACGTTTCAATTGGATTAGGGACTGGATTTCGAGCTCGTATACGGCGTTTGAGAATGTCCCATAGGTGCTCAATCGGGTTTAAGTCGGGACTTAATGGAGGGCAATCTAATGACGCAATCCCGACTTGCTCAAAGTGCTGGAGCACTATATCGGCTACATGTGGCCGGGAATTATCCTGCATCAATACAAATCTGTCATACCCAATAAAGCCGATATATGGTAAAACATGTTCTTCAATAATGTTTCGAAGGTACCAGTCTGCATCCATTCTCAAATTAACATCAACAAGCGCTGTGCGAACTTCCCAACTGATGCCACCCCATAGCATAATGGAAGCTCCACCAAAGCTAACGATTTGCACAAGATTACATGCAGCGCATCGTTCTCCATTTCTTCTATAGACTCGATCACGTCCATCTGGCTTCCACAATTGTATTCTACTCTCATCACTAAAAAGAATTCCGCTCCATTCCTGTTCACCCCAATCATCATGAGCTCGTGCAAAGTGTAACCGGGCGGTTTTGTGATGTAGGAGAAGTCGAGAGACTTTAGCAGGACGTTTTGGATTTAAACAAGCTTCCTTAAGTCTTCTTCTTACTGTTTTTACACTTACATTAACTTGCCTTGTATTCAATAATTCATTTTTTAGTTGTGGAGCTGTAAATGTGCGATTTCGTAAAGCTTGGAGTTGCACATATCGGTCATCCCTTTGCGTCGTACACCTTTTACGCCCTTGTCCATGTCGCCTTCTGTATTCCCCAGTCTCTTAAAATCGTTGTAGAACACGATAGACCGTCGATTGATTTATTCCCAGTATTTGTGCAATATCTTTTTGCTTGCGACCCTCGTTAGCTAGAGTAACAATTTTAACAGCCTCTAATTAATTTAGAGGCATTTTACTAACAAAAAACTCAGAATCAACGCACAATGCACTAGAAACGTCACTCTGATAATGTAAAACAAAAGATAATCATTCTGACTCACCAACGCACGCTATCAAATATTGCCCTAATTGTAAAATATTGCTAACTCACCTATAATTATACAAATCTAAGCATTTTTGTATATTCACGTGTGTTATTCTAATACTAATATACGTAGAACACTTCAAATAATACATTTAGCAAAAAAAAAGGCAGAAATGTTATAAAAAATATATAAATAAAAGATTTTTAAAAATATGCAATATTTTTTTCCTTGTGTATATAAATATATATATATATATATATATATATATATATATATATATATATATATATTGTAGTGATGCAAGTTATTCATATAGAGCTGCATCTAAAATAGGAAAAATAAGACATACAAAGTGAAAAAGGGTTATAATATAATGGTTATATAATTAATATTATTAAGTCTTAGTAGTATCGAAGTGCATATGTATTTTTATAACGAGCATTTCATTCTTAAAATTTCTATATTTATTTTCCTTTCATTATTTACTTTTATTATATCATATTCAAATTTTCAAATATTAGCCCGAAAAACATATTCAAATCCATATGCATCTTTGTATTATATCGACGCTAGTAAGACACGCCTACAAATTGACATCTCGCTATGTTTACATTTATCATACGCAGTATGCGATTTGTATCATTCAAATCTATCTTAACCTAACTTGGTAATTTATTATATAATTTTTAAAATCAGTTAGATAATCAAAATTAATCAAATTCTTTTTATATAAAATTGTTAAAAGGGTAAATCATCGAGACTTTTGATATCAATAGATAGCGTGTTTGGTAATATTCAGACAAGTGCTATCGGGATATTCGATCCTTGAATTTTAAAAATGAATAGACGCATCTTTTTAGACCAAGCCTTAGAAATCTTTTAAAAAACATAAATTTAAATTATAAATTCATCTAAAAGTTATTAAAAGTATCCAGAATATTAATTAACTCGATCGACAAGAGAATTACTACAAGAATTTTCGGTAATAACGAACTTTCAAACAACATAGCGTCACAGACGTAGTTTCACCGAAAACGATAGAAAATCAAAAGAAAAATATTCAAGAATCCATCGCCGAACATTAACATAATAGTCTAACGTACATCTGCAACGATACCTGAAATCCTACAGCCAGAAACGAGCGCAGGGAGTAATTAGGCACCGGAGACGAAGTCCGAAGAAAATCTTCGATAGCGTCTTCGTAAACAGCCACCCACGCCGCCATCGTTTTGTACTGCACCCGAACATTTTCGGATCGCCGAGAATCTTCCCAATTCATACTTAAGATCTACAAACATACATCAGGATCATTATTATAACAGGTTTTCAGATAATATTTATCTATTTTTCCAAAAATTAAATTCTTTAAACTCTTATTTAGCAATATTCTCGTATTATTTACCTGATCTATCACGTCTTGTCCTGATTTTTATATTTAATTAAACAAGCTATTTAAAACTTAGATATAGCAATAAAAGGGTACTCACCATTATTGTAATAAGGTTATTCACATTTATATTCATATTATTTATTAGTCTAACACACATAACCTCTTTTCACATTAGTAACACCTTGTTGTTTATGCGTATATACAGTTTCGGTAATATCACATTTGTAATACGTTATATTTTTACAGTTTCCTTTAATTTAATAAATATCATATTTTTAATTTACATTAATCTTTTATTTGTTTATATTTGTTTGTAGGAGTTATTTTATTATGCGTCAACATTAATATTATTCATTTATGGAAGCAACAACCTAAAATTCACGACGAGCCTGAGATCACCCACATTTAGTAAAGTTGTTTTTTTTATATAGTTTCTTGCTTTCCGACTAGTTGGCTATTTGAGATAAAGATAGCGCAGTCTGAGGTGAGATTTTATAAATTAAGGCGCCCAACTAATCTTTTCAAATACATAATTTTTATCTTACACTTTTATTTCATTCTCTCACCGCAGGCAGGGTGCGTCTCATATATCAATATATATATATATATATATATATATATATATATAATGTCGCTCTGTCACAATATACCATTAACAGAGCGACACGTATTTATAACAACCAATCAAAAAAGAAAGAGAGATATACACGGACAGCATTTCTCTCTTACGTGAAAGGTACGACTGAGAAAATAGGCAGAATACTACACCGACACTACATAGACACCATTTACACCACAGACAGGAAAATAAGAAACATTTTGCCCAGTACAAAGGACAAAATAGAATTAGAAAACCAAGGTGTCTACGAAATACCGTGCTATAAATGCGACCAAACATGCATAGGGCAAACAAACAGAAAAATCAGCGTACCGTGGGAAGAGCACAGAAATGCGGTAGCTAAAAAAGAAACATCATTCCTAGCTAAGCATGTAATACATACATAATACACTATCGACTTCGATGATAAAATGAAAATAGCTCGCAGTACGAATTTAACGTACAGAATAATAAGATAGGTTATAGAATTTGAGAAACGACAAAATTGTACGAACAAACGTGACGACGGACAGCGTTTGCCTGACACATGGAAGTCCGCCTTGTCCAATAGATAGATTACGCATAAACGACCTAATGATAATAACTTACGACAAACCAGTGACACCAACACGGACCGAACACAAACGGATCGACCAATAGCCACAAGCGACAGAACAACTGACGGACCAATTACAAGGAGCTATACGCGTCCCCACTACTACGGAACTATATAATACGAGCGGCACAGGAAATCGACGCACTTGAGAAAATCCTCAGGAAAAAGGTGAAAGTGATGTCACCGAAACGTCAGGAAGAAAGCTGTCCTTCCCAGGACAAAATCATCCAAACGCGGCGAAATATCCTGTAGAACAACGTTTCATATATATGAAAAATGTGTGAACGTCATATATACTGCGTATATATATATATATATATATATATATATATATATATATATGTATATATATATATATATATATATATATATGTATATATATATATATACAAATATTAAATAGTAATAATATTCACTAATACTAAGGCATTAATATTTATATTTAATAAAATATGTTTTTAAATGTGGAACGCGAATATTATACTATTTTATACTATTGAGAAACTTATAATTATCTCAAAATGTTTTAATTAGGCTCAGCTTGTTAATACTTGTTTTTAATATATAATTCTGGATCAAATTATGAACAGAGAATACCAAACGTTCAGGAAGATTTACCGTCTTCCGAGCATACTTTGAATGATTCTATGCAGGTATAACACTTGAACTTGCCAAAAATTTAATTTTGAAATAGACGTAGTATTAAAAGAGTTTAATTACATTCTTAACTGATTAATTAACACAAGTAAGAACATTTACATTATTTACTGGTTATTCAACGGGATCTACTACATCCTCTTCGAATGCTTTCAGCTTTCTCCGTAAATATATAATATACAATATACGAATTTAATTTAAAATTATTTAAAACACGTATAAATTTATGTTGATTTCTTTATATAAATTTTCTAATTTCGATCTATTTATATTTTGTTCCAACATATAGCAAAATATTTAAATGAAATTAAATCTATACAAATTACGTTTGAAATCAAATAACATTTAAGTCTAACTAAATAGATATCGTAATGAAACAAAATTAAAATTATGATATGTATAAAGTACCTATTAATTAATTAATAATACCATCGATACATTTGTCAATCTAGCAAGTTTTTCGGCCATTCGGTCAATTCGCATTAAAGAGATCAACGTACAGACATGTTTTAGACTCGTCCTTGTTCTCATCAGTGACCGGAGTAGCCATGCCTACGCTGCATCGCCGCATATGTCAAACTTGTTCGGCAAATGTCCATGATAGGAACATCTTAGGAAATCTACTGACCAAAAGAGGCGTACCTGGCGACGGCTTCTGTGTATAGCGAATTAAAAATATAAATCATTTTGTGGTAAAGAAAAAGAAAATTAGATTCACATTAAAATGGAATTGCGATTTTTTCAAATCACGACGTTATTCCTTACTAGTGGACAAGTTCACTAAACCTTGTTTCACAACAGACATCAAAGACGTTCTTTTCATAGTACCATTGTTTAAGACGATATAATTCTTTTCTTGCTTCGATCTACAGTCTGGGGCGGTGTGTTCTGCTTTCGGAAGACAAAGTCAGGCAAATTTGCATTTTCAGAAAACAAATCCGTCTCCTTTTCTGGTCAGCAAAAATAATATACAAAGAATGATAATTTCATATTATACAGTCTAGAAGATAATATAGGAGGAAACTTCCAAATACATAAACCTTCATTTGCTTAGTTATTATTTTTACTAAGGGGTGTCGGTATGTTAAGTTAAATTTATAGTAAATAAACATGCAGATAGTTACATATCATTATAAATATCTTAGATAAGGGAAAGATTCCTACCAAAATGTCAAATAAAAAGACATTTGAAAATGTAAATATTGGTTGATGTATTCTTTCCATTTCTTGGGCATTATAAAATAAGATTACCGTCTACAAAAATAAGAAAACAAATAGCGATAGTTAAAACCTGCTTACTACACACTCTCGAATACATAAACTTGTTGAAGTAACTAGAGAGACCAAAATAGACGCATAATATATTCCATTGAAACATGTGTTATTTGATCGCAGAAAATGAAAATAGCTTAACGAGAAGTGCATAAATATATTGCAAATAATTGTACAGAGACGCATCTTATGGCCTGAGAAACGAATCCCTATTTCCAGAGAATTTTGGACAATAAAGAATTTAGTAAAACAAAACAGTTTTTATTAACAATTTTTTTGTATCTATTTTATAAAAGGCAGTGACTCTGATCCTGTTAGAACTTTCTATTTCCGTGAATACAATACTTTTTTGAGAAACAAAACATATGTGTAAGGTCGAATTAAATTTAGAAGTTTTATATGTTAAACGCATTTAGTTTATACGCCTTTTAATGGCGCTTAAATTTCTTCGAAATTAAAAACTACTCGAAATGAAAAGACAAATTTTAAAACAGTTCCAGGAACGTCAACAATCTATTCGAAAGTCAAATGAGAAACCAAACTTTATTCTATTGATTTTATCTACATACCGTGTCAGTTATAAAAATCACATGCAGTATATTCAGGAAGAACGACAACATTTAAATATATTGTATGAATACTACTTATGGAAGTTATGGAATAAATCCAGTAATTTCGAAATTAAAGATGTTTGTCGAAAACGTTGAAACAGGTCAATTGTTATTTCTCGTAATGCTTATTGTATGTATGTTGTTTCACTTGTTCATGACGTCATCCATTTTTAACTATAATGTCACACCATTTTTTTAAATGTATTGCATTATTTTTTGTTTTAGTTTCGGCCAGTACTATTAACGGCCATAGTAACAAACCCTACATGATATCTTAATTTGCAATAGTTTTTGAAACAATGACATTTTGTCTAACCAATGACTACAGTAAGTAAACATAACAGAAAAGAGCAAAAATTTATTAAATAATAGGATTACAAACAACTTCAGATTCGTTACTAATGCTCAACGTCTTCTCCGTTCACTTGTTGGCAAAATTATAATCTGAAATAAAACTCTCTTTAAAGATGTGTAAAGCTTCAGGAGTAATATTTCTAATTTCCGTTCGGATACGCTTTTTCAAATCATGTAAATTGTTAGGTTTTGTTTTAAAATCTTTACTCTTTAAATAACCCCAAAGAAAAAAATCGAGTGAGGCTAAATCTGACGTTTGGAAAAACTTGATGATACTGCCGAACACAAAGAGAATAGTGAGCTGGTGCGCTATCCTGCTGAATCCATAATGTGTTCCAAGAAATATCTGGCTCTTGAAGATCTGGATCCAAAACTACTAATGCTGTAACGAATTCGGCCCTCAGAAGATTTAAATATTTTGCTACGGTAAGATTGCCATCAATAAAAATAGAACCTAGTATACGATCATTGAGTATGCTCGCCCAAACGTTTACTTTTTCTAGGCGTTGTCTGTAATTTTCGCATATCCAGGATTTGTGGTAGTCCAATATCTATAATTCTGGTGGATACAGTGTCATGTGAAATGGAGGGTTGTTTAGGGCGCCTTCCTTGGAACAGTTACACTATCTCGAAATGCTTCCTACGTCTGTCTCCGTATCCGATTATCATCAAAGTTTCAATTCTTAAACATTCCGTTAAATATTTAATTTTTGTTACAAACTTTCAATTAAAAATATCGATTTTAATAAAATGACAGATTATCATTGTTGACAGCAAGTAATTTAACTAATGACGGCTTAAATGTATCGCAACAAAAATATTAAAAACAAAGGTCAACATGAAAATGTTGACTAAACTGTATGATAAAATTGATAACATTTAACGATAGCAAAATAGGTACAAGAATTGTAAGCAAACGTCAATAAAATTAAGCGATATCAAAACACAAGGCATTGAATATAATAATTGGATTATATTTTACTTAAATCAAAATAAAATATCCGCAAGTTGTAATGGTAATCAATATGTTAAACTAATAAAAGACATAATTCATATTCCATCAGGTTGCAGTTTATCAATAAATAATAAATTTTTTAAAAATTCACCAAATTTTAGAAGTAGTATGTACAAATACTTTCAGTTAGAATACTATATAAAAATAAACAATGTGATTATGATAAGCTTTAATCCATTAAACCTAAAAAATATAAAATTACAAGAAAAAAGCAAAAAACAAGCAATGTATATAAACTAATACACCTAGTGTTTGGACTCTTATTTTATTTTGTATATTAATAACTAGGTACCGAAAACGAGAGGCCGATGACTCATCGCCCACAGACGTACTATTGAAAATTTTTGTTTTAAAGAGTTCCAATTATATAAATAAAATTAAGAAATTTTATTTATATAATTGGAAAACAAACGGGTCGTGATCTACAAAATATGAACTACATTTTTATTTGTTCATTTTGAAGTTCAAGTTGAGTATAGGAGGATTAATATTAACAATCACTACCTTCTCAAGGTTCTCTTCTGTAAAATTTGTCCTCTTTGAATGAAATACATCCTTGTAGATAGAAAACGTCCTTTCTACATCGCGGCTAGTTATAGGTGCATACTGGGAATATTCTTCTATTTCAACGTATTCGTAATTAGATTTTGAGACATTGTTCCCATACACAATTGCCGCCATATTATTATATCTGGATTTCTATTAAAAACTGCGTTTAACTTTTGCCGAAGGCCACATTCGAAGTCACTTGAAATATTTTTCAAATTGTTAATATCCACATCTAATGTGGTTAATCTATCATTTAATTGGAGATTTTGATTTTCAAAATAAGTGATTAGTTTTGGTAAATTTCCAAAGTGTTCCTGAAGAAAGTACAACTGATTTTTTAAATTTGAAATTTGTATAGTTCCATACACTCAGAAATACTTCCAGCATCGCCATTTAAATATGTTATAAAATTTTGTAAACTATCGAAATTCTCTGCATAAAAACTAGTAGCTTCCAACCATGTCCCCCTCTAGTTATTACTGGAGAAGGAGGCACTGACAAAGATAGAAGTTGTTCCTTGTAAAGAGCTACTCTCAATGGTGCTTTTCTGAATTTTTTAAAAATCGGCTACAAGTCTATCAACTTCCGGAAAAGTGTCTCTGATATATTCACAGATTCTTTGGAGAGCACGTGCTACGCAAGTAATATACAGCATATTAGAATATGTTTCCTTTAATAGTCTGCCTGTTTTTGGAAATGTTTCCTTTAATAGTCTGGCTGTTTTTAACATATATTCATCACTGTAACTGACAAATAAAAGTACTTTTTCTTTGCACCTGTCACCTGAATGAAGCATTTGGTGCATATTCTTTTAAATGGTTTTAGTTACTGTGTCCGCATCAACTGCATTTATAACTTTTGTTGCTGGTACATTAGCGTTACATGGAATAGTTGGATATAGTACATCACCTACAACATTTACCACGCAGCGTCGTAATATATCGACAGTTTCGTCGGCACTTATCCAGAGGTACTGATTTGAAAGATGGATTCTCTTGCGTTCTACTGCTTTCATGTAGCACTTAGAAACATAATATTTTTGTAAGGTGCATTGATCAGGAATATTTCTACCAGTATATTTTTGGAGAAATGTTGTGTGTGAAAGTTGGATTGTTAAGTTTATTTAATGGAGTATTTGCTGCCATTAAAGTTTGACAGAGTTCTTCATTAAAATTGTCAGATTTCAAGGGGTATAATTTATGTATATGTGTTTGCGATGCTAAGTGACGTTTTATGTGCGATTTCTTGGAATTTTTTAACGATATTTTACAGATTTTGCAATAAATTTCCGAATCAGTTTTACTCTTAATCTGACTCGCCATTGTTTCCCGATGCTATTCTCGACGTTGTTCCATATCATATCTGAAAAGGTAACTTCAACAAAATTCAAGATCTAAATAAATAATGTAGTGTAAGTTATTGAAACTTAACGAAATTCGCCAGTCTCTTAAGTCAAAATAATTGGAAGAAGAATATTCGATGAAACGATGAATCTATTACAAAAATTAGGAAGTATGTAATTAACAGTTAAAACAATGAAAAAAAGAAACTAACTCCCCGTACTTTATCTTTATTTATCTTACGAAATATAAAGTAATAAATAAAATAATTTATAAAAACTCCTCACACTTCTATCTACGCCCATGAAGAAAGGAATTTATCTGTAATATTGAAGTAATTGCGCCACAATTCAACGACAAAAAGCAGATGTCAGGTTAACCAAATAAACAGTGCTATTCAATAACTGCGTGTTGTAATTGGCGATGTTATAGACTATTTATATGATCCATCGTAATTTCGGCCTTTCGTGTCCGATTCCTATTAATAGCATGCCTACTAATGTATGCTTTTGTTAAATATTTAAAACAAAAACGTTTCAAATTAAATTGGTTTCAGAAAAGCAAAGAAACACCAGAAAAATCAAACAAACAGAATTTAAATGATTCCCAGATTAAATTTTGATCTCATAGGCGAGGTGTTACATATACATTTGCTATAACGGGTGTTCATTTGAAAAGTCAATCTAGTAGCATGTGATTTACTGAGAACATTTTGAAGTATGTCGTGAATTAAAATTTACTACTTAACCTACGAAGTCGTATATTTTGACAGTTTCATACATACAAATAAATAACAAATATGATTGACATTATCAAATGTCATTTGGATTTACGTTTACGGAACAACAAACACATCATGATATATATGCGTCTTATTCTATCAAAATTTCAAAGTAACCTAGATTGACTTTTCAAATGAACACACGTTATATGCACATTATATATGCAAGATAATCATTGGTTGTGCTTCTAAATTCTAAAAATGCAGATAAGGAAAGAAAAATACAGGAAGATACTTTTAGTAAATTAATTTAATTAGTTTTAGTGTTACTTCAATCGTGTTTGTAATAGCTCGCATGTTTTAAATAAAATAATTTTTTTTTTAAATTGTTTTAATTTGAAAGAACATAAATTCTTCTAGAGTTTTTCTAACATTGGCAGCTGTTATTGTCCAGTATGTGTGCATATAAATTCAATACAAGTATTATTTATAGACATTCTGAATCCATAGGCGGCACTTAATACAATTTCCAGGGGGTTTTAATTTTGGTGTTTGCGTCGTAACTGACAGAATTTTTTGGATTCATATTCTATCTAATTGCATGTCTCCATTTTTCATACGTCATATTTCTTTCAAGGACACCCGATATATTTATTTCCCATAGGACAAATTCAATTATAGAAAAATAAATTCATGTTGGAGCAACTATCAAAGAATAAAGTACTAATAACACCCAATACATTATATACTGTAACAATAGAAATTAGCAATGCATTAAGTTAAGACAGAAGTAAACTAAAGTTAAAATAAACAAGTGAATAAGAAAAGTAATACTAGATAGTTCCTTCAAAATAAACACACGACCTATCAAATGCAATATGGATATGTGTAGCTTAATATGTCAATTTGAGAATCAGCGTTAATATCATGAAAGGAAAACATAATAGAGAAATTGGAGCCCATAGGGTTCTGCATTTCATAATTCGCAATTTTATACGTGTGCTCCCCTGCGTAAGTGGCACGTACCTACATATGCAGTTAATATGTATCTGACAATGCACAACAGAGCGAATGTAATAAACGATTTGATAACCGGCAGCAACTACTGCTGAAACAAAAGTAATGCTGACAAGCTAATTGCTTATCAAATTTTAAATAAAAATAATTTACAAAGAACAAAGCTCAAAACTATGTATTTTCTGTGAAACATTGAAAGGGCAAAACATGACTATGAACAACTAAAATTTGTTCAAGGCGTTTCTGTGTTAAATTAGTTCTTTTAGATATTAAAACATCTTTAAAAATAGAAAATGTCCGTTCAACATCACAACTGCTACATCAAAACTGCACGCACCATACTTCGAATGTATAGATTTTTCTATCGGCTCTGTGCAGAATTGATATAATATATTCAAATCTGGATTTCTGCTAAATATGGCATTAACTTTTTGTCTCAGCTTTGAGAAATATCTTTTTAAATGATGAAACTAACTTACCATTATTTGGAAAATCACCTCTGATGTATTCACATACTTTGCGTAGTGCATGTGCTGCACAAGTAACGTGCAGCATATTGGGATAAGATTGCTTTAAAAACTTCCCCGTTTTTAACATATAAGCATATAAGCATCAGTCAAAAATAATAGCAACTTGACAGAATATTTTGAATACATTGCTTAATTACTTCTGAAACTGCTTCACCGTTTACGACTGGCAATATTTTATTTGCAATTAAATACGGTTGGTATGAAGTTGTAGGATGAAGAATACTAACAACTACATTTAACACATATCGTCCCATTCCATCTTTGTTTCGTCTGCACTTATCCAAAGCGAATGACCAGATAGGTTGGTTCGTATTTTTTCAATGGTTCTCAAATAACATTTTGGTAAGTGGTATTTACGTAAAGTAGATTCATCTTGTATATGACGATCAGTATATTTTGTAAGAAACCTCTTGAGGACTGAATTGTTAAGCTTTTTAGATTGGATATTGACCGCCATGAAAGCTTCACACAGTTCTTCGCAAAAAGTGTCAGGTACAGATGGTCATATGTTATCCTGATAAGCTTTCGAAGAATCTTGTCTCTGCATATTACACTTTTGTGGATGTCTTAATCTTAATGGCGCTGAAATATATCTCGATATCATTACGAATATGCAACCATGTATGTATGTAATCTGTATGGCCTCTAATCCATCTTACCATGGTTGACCTACGAGAATTCTCCATAGTTAATGAAAAAAAAGAGAATTACTAAGAACCGAAAGAAATAGACTAAAAAGAAGAAACGAAAACTACTCCAAAAATAAGGTAGTAAATTAAATTTAATATTTATAAAAGATTATAGGATAAATATACAATATAACAATATAAAACGGATTTTTTTAAATACTAAACGTTGTAACAAAGTAACACTGAAAGGAACGAAACCAGAAACAATCCCTTGTAGAAGAGAACAGAATATATTATATCTCAAGAACAATAAATACATATATGTATGTATATGCATGTATAACAGCATGTAAACACGAGAATACACATTGGAAATTAGCGGATATAATTTTTTAAACGATTATTTCAACGAAGTCTAACGAAATAATATATAAATGTATATTCCGTCTTACACGCCACTGTTGAATTAAATTTATGAATGAATACATGCAATTTACTATTCATAACGACGGAAATATTATCTGCTAGACGAATGCAATCGATCAAGCAAATAGGGGGTTATTATAAGATGCATACTATACCTGATATCGCCTCAACGTTCTATCGGGGCAATTGGTCATTCAATCACTTCTGGCCGCTCTCTGCTGATTTTTATTAGAGATTCGTAATTTGAAAAACTGATTTTTAGGATATCGTGAAATCCCACAAATATAGGTGCTCCGCTGTTCATAATAATAACAAACTTTTACAAAAATAACAAATAAAACGCGGTTTAATATTCGAAAATATTATATAAATATTTGAATAGAAGGCTCTTTCCTAGATGCTACAATGTCTGTCATTGATTTTCATCTAATTACCATTAAATTTTGATTGATTGCGTGCCAAAATTTTAAATCAGATTCTTTATTTTTCTTTCAGTTAAAGAAGCGTATGCATAAATACATATATGTATATCATTGACTTAATTTTGGTATAAGAAGCTACTAGTACCTGGAAAAAAGTTGTTTTATTGAATATAGAGGAGACTGTATAATAACATTTAGAATTTTTCGTCTTATTATTAATAAAGCAAACTTTTGTAAAACCAAATAAATTCTGCTCGGCTTAATATTTAAAAATTTTTATAACTACATACTAGATGATTGAGTTGTAACTTTATTTTCTAGGTATATCATATATATCGACATGAAAATCATCTTCTTTTTTGCTGAAACTCATACAAGAAGAAGCAAAATACATAAACAATCAGCTGCTTATTAAAATAAATAGAAGTATGTATTAAAAAACCACAATAAGATGGATATCCTTTACTATGATTTACAGTGTCATAAATTCTTATCTTGATTGATTGGGTGTCGAAATTTGAAATCAGTATCTTTATTTTTCTTCCTCTTAAAAACATGAGAAAAGATACCATCGACGACACTTAAAATAAACTCTCTCAGCTTCTTGTTTACAGTATGGTGTGATAGATTTTTTTGAATATTTTAAACATACAACACCGGAACATTTTCTTACATTCCTTGTAAATATTTTATTCCCCCAAAACATCAAGATATTCAGGATATGGACCAGGACAAATAGTACCATAAAAAGTTGATAAATTGTTTCAATTTCTAAAATTCTGTTAATTTTAATTTTTAATAAAAGGTCAATTTATTGCACAACCCCTTACAACAAAAACATTTAGTTGTCTGTATTTATTAATAGAGCAGACCAATTTCCGTGCGCGCCGGATCGCCGGTATGTGAGTGTAATTCGTAATATATTAGAATATGCGATAGAATAGGGACGCAATATGAGCTTGTTACCGATATAAGTATAGAAGTAGAGACATTTATTCTATCAGAAATAATTAAATATACACTTGGTTTCCTGCTATTAAAGTAATATGCACAAACACACGAAAAATAAGAATAGAACATATTATAACAGCGTTGTATGTACCTATAAATAAAATGGAAAATGTATGAAATCACTGATTGTGTGCACGACAGAGCATTTAAAAAAACACTTACCGTTTTAAGCGTCTTCCAAGGATTGACAAACTGGAGAAACTCGATTGTATATTTTCAACATCAGGTGCGTTTCTAAGGTTATTTCTGAAAAACATGTCCGCCGTGAGGAAAAATAGTATATTATACTATAAGGGAGAGAAATGCGTTATTTTGGCAGAGGTGCAATTTGAATGCTACAATGCACCGAGGACAAAATAGCATCTCTCCCGAATGGTACATACTATTTTTTCCACGGTCTCATTAACTTAAAAACACATATTTTGTCATTATGAAGTAAGTAGCAGCAGAATTATTGTATTCGGATTTGAGCATTTATTTAGTAGTCGTTGAGTTATTGACTACAAAATAAACACACAAACGTTCTCCATAATGTAAACTCCCTTGGGAGCATTATACTCCCTTGGGAATAATCGACTACTTCTGTTTTAATTTTGATGTCATAGAAACTGATTTCTACTCCCGACCGTGGAAAAATATGTTTATATTCGGAAAACGAGCGTTCTACATCTAATGATGTTATATTCGCATAATCAAAATACTTTTTTAAGCAACTTAACGCATCTGTAGACGTGCCCTCACAAATACGTGTTAAGGTGTGAAAATCTGCATTTCTGTCTAAAACACTTTCAAATTTAATTAGAACATTTTCAATTTTTGCGTCTTCTACACCACACAGTTGTGCGTGAACATCTTTAACGATTTGCAGTGATTCCTCTAACGACAGCGACGATTTTTCTAATTTTGTTATTACTTCTTCTAGTCTCAAGTAATTCTCACGAATACTTTGTAAATCCATTTTAATCTGGGCATCTTGAAATTTTTTCTGGCTTGTATTGATAGCTGCACTTTCTTTCCGATCGAATGATAAAACCACGTCCTTAATTTTTTCAAAATGTTCATAATAGTAAAACCCCGCCCGTAACCATGTACCCCAACGTGTCAGAATCGGCTGTGGTGGCTCAAGGGTATGGGGACACAATTCGTGAAATTTCCGAATACGGTATGGAGATTTCAGGAATACTGCCTTTGTACTCGATATTAAAGTATCTACCTCTGGATAACATCTACGAACCTGTTCTGCCACAAGGTGTAGAGCATGGAGTTTACAAGTAATATGTAACAAGTTAGGACAATATTTTCTAAGAGACCGGCCTACAGAACACATGGTTGCGGCACCATCGGTCATAAACATTAATACTTGGTTTATCGAAAGTTTAAAATTTTCCAAAGTATCTAATAGCACCTCTGAAATTTTTTCGGCATTACATTGTTCTAGTCGTCTGGATGCTAATAAAATTGAAGACGTTGGTTGATGTGGTTCCATATTACGCGCACATATCACATTAACTACAGATTGTTTTTTGCTGTCAGTTGTTTCGTCCACACATAACCACAGTTTTTTATTTTTCAGTTCGGCTTTGATTTTATTTTCAACCTGTTTACGCATCGATGGTAAATTCTTTCGTAACGTTGTCGTGCTAGGTAATGTTTGATTCGCGTATTTATTCCAAAATGAAATAAATGAATCATTACTTAACAAGGTAAACGGCAGTGTACACACAATCATAGTTACACGTAGTTCATGTATAAACTGTTGTCGATTAATTTTGTTATTATTGTGCTTCGAACTGGTTACGTGTTCTTTACAATGTGTTTTTGACCAACACATTAGATATGTATCGCACACTAAACATTTAATTTTTGAGCCATCGTATATTAAGTCCGGGAAATCAATAATAAACTTATTCAATTCGTCTGACAACGGTCGGTTTCTCGATTTATGTGTTCACGACATTTCATTACGTATGCTTACACTTACATGCAATCTAAGCAAGTACCAAACACGTAACTGAATGCCTTTTATTAGTTCCGATGCAATACAATCATCCTCACATCGGCGCACATGGCGCACAAGGAAATTGGTCTGCTCTATTTATTAATGTATGTAAAATATTAACAACTAAATTTGTTTCGTCTTTTTATGTCTGTCCTTGAATAAATAATCGAAGAACTTAGACGAATTTGAATTATCTCGAAATTTTTATATTATTAAAGTTAGTAAATTAAATTAGAAAAAATTGAAACTGTTTATTTATTTATTTCTAATGGGAGGCAAAATAGAAATTTAGATTTTAGTATAAGTCAATATTATGACAAGAAAGGGTTATAATACCAATTTATACACTAATATCTTAATTTTTAAACCAGTCCAGAGCTATAGTAGTTGTCTTGCTTAGCTCGTGAATGCCACCAATAAACTTCTTCTGGGGCAGTCGTTTACTATGTGGGCCATAGTTTGTTCCACATTTCGCAGTCGCAAAGGTTAATATCTGCTAATTTCCATTTAACGAGTTCCACATTCCGTGGCCAGTGCGGAACCTACTTCATTGAAACCATTGCCTTCATGGGAGGATCACGCTCGGCAGGGAATTCTTGAAGCATTAGAGATTGAATCTATTCCTCACTTCAGGGTGCTATTCGAGGAGGGCTATCATGCAATCATTCACACTGATGGGATGCTGAACTTCCGTATCCAGCCAATTGGGTCCTGGAAACGCTCTCCAAATAATCGTGTATGGGTTTATCAATGTTTTTGGAAAGTTTAGCTCATTCATTCTGTGCTGCAGCGAGACGTCTAATATCAGACGCGGCAATGTTAGAAACAATCGGTAACCAGAGACTAGGAGTGGATGTAACCTATCTAAAAAGTGCCGGGGACGATATTCATTGTATCGTTAAGTTGAATGTGTACTAGCTTGGTGTTAGAGCTTCGATACCAATCAGCAGCAAAGTATTCAGCAGAAGAATAATATACAGAGTGTTTAATTTAAAATAAAGCTTTATTCGGATGTAAATATACTCACAAATCCCCGATTTGCATTTAATGATTGTAGAAAGTATTATTAAAATCTAAGTAGCTATATCAAAGATATTGGAATGGATCAAAACATTTTCCAAACCCTGTACACAGGATGAGTTTTTTCCGATGTTTAGCATGGGGATCTCGGAAACTAGCGGAGATAGAGAGACCATTAAATGAGGATTAGGAGCTCAATTTAATGAGCTTTTTGTTTGTTGGAAAAAATGCATGTCTAACCAGATATATCGCAAAAATGATTTTCTTTGTTGTTTTGTCCGGCGCCTATATCTCTGTTATTATTGACTTTAGAAAAAATATGTAAATAAGAAAGTTATAAGCAATTATGTGCTTAATAATGCTATATAACCGGGTTTTTCATTTAAGCTATAATTTACATTTAAGCCAACACTTTTGTTTTTTTTAATGGAAACCATAGTCGACCATCACTATAAAAATGCCTTCTTTCGGCGATTCAAATAATGTACCACTTGACATAGTTATTTTTTTATATTATGGCCGTTTCTTTCTTTTAATTTTCGAGCTCTAGTAGTATGCTATGAAAACAATGAATAGATACACATCGCGTTTAATAATAATGCAAATGGCAATTATTGACATTTAGTTTCTAATTATTGTCAATTGAGGTTTCATAAAATAACAATATGAATTTTTCTAATCAGGAAAAGCGTAATATGATGAGTGTCACATTTTGTGCTACAAAAGTGCCGTACAAGCTGCACAACAGAATTTCGAATAGTATTTTGATCGTGGCCAGCCTTCTACCTACCTTTAAGAGGCTGTATGATAATTTTGGAGATTATGGTTATTTCTGTAAATCAATAAAGTTTGCACGAGGTATTAATAAAGAGGCAGAGGTAAACGTATTGGCACGTGTAATGCAAAATCCATGGATTTCAACTTGTGAAATTGGAACGGATGCAGGCACGTCACAGCGTACTGTTGTATGCTTTTTCATTCCTATAAAATATCAGTTGCACAAAAACTGCACCCTGGTGATTATAATAAGAGCATTGATTATTGTACTTGCTTTGCTAACATGGGTGAAGCTGACCCACAGTTTAGATTCAAGGTTTTATGGACATACGACACAATTTACAAGCTGCGGCATGTTTAATATGCAAAATGAATATTTATGGATGCAAGAAAATCCGCATGATGTTGATCAGAGGAGACTCCAAGTTGGGTTTTTCTTTAAGAAATTCGCCGTTTAATTTTCGAACTGCTCTAGTAATATGATATGAAAACAATGAACAGATGCACATCGTGTTTAATAATAAAATTCAGTTTAGTTATTAAAAATATTCTATTAATTTCGAAATTATAAACATAATTATTAATTAATAAATTAAGAAACAAGGAAATTATAATATAAATAAAGTAGTACCAAAACAACGTAATTAAAGTCAGTTAGAAAGTCGGGTATACAGTATTATTAGGCACATAATTGCATTAATTACTTATAACTTTCTCCTTTACACATTTTTTATAAAGTCAATAATAACAAAGATATGGGCGCCAGAGGAAATACCAAAAAATAATTTTTGCGACATATCTAGTTTTAGCCATGCATTTTTTGCAAACAACAAGAAGCTCATTAATTTGAACTTGGAAACTGCAATTCTTACCCCATTTAATCGTCTATCTATGTCCGCTAGTTTACGAGATCCTCATGCTGAACGTCAGAAAAAACGCTATATTAGAAAAGCAGCTGCCAAGACGTATGCATGGAATCTATTTTTTATTGAAATATTGAAATATATTTTATTGAAAATATATGAAATTAAAACTTGTATTTCTTTTAAGTTAAATTATCTCTTTCTGAATTTTTAATGTCAGTTCACTACATACAATAACCAAAATGCAACTGATGTGCATAGTTACAAATCTATGCGTATAATACGACGTAGGATTTCAAATTGGCAATAAAACTAATAGTTAAATCTTCACTTCATTAATAAAATTAAGATTTATCTATAATCAAAGGTATTTTTAATAATATAAAATATTATTAAAAATCTGGTGTGAAGAACACAAATACAGGTTCACTATTAATATTTTTGTGAACGTGTCCGAACATATCCCACCTCAGAGGCGTAGATACGAATTTCGCCTTTCTACAGGCTCATCGGTACGCCCCTGCTGGAGAAAGGATATCTTCAGACACATTCACAAAAAAGAACCACAACGCCACATCACAGAAATTATCCAGACCGAGCGTAGAAGTACATTCAGCGCTGCCTGTTGTCAGACAGCCGAAGTACCTCGCCCCGTCCACACAACCAATGTGAAGTAACGACGCCCTTCCAGCAGGGGCGTACCGATGAGCCTGTAGAAAGGCGAAATACGTATCTACGTCTCTGGGGAGGGATATGTTCGGACACGTTCACAAAAATATTAATAGTGAACCTGTATTTGTGTTCTTCACACCAGATTTTTAATAATATTTTATATTATTAAAAATACCTTTGTATTATACAAAACTGGTGGGGTTTACCTACTCATGTATGTTTCAATTATTCTGATTTATCTATAAGTTTTATTTCCATTTTTAATTATGGATCGTCATCAAGTAAAAGCTCATTCAATCCAATTAACCATGGGATTCCCTGCAGAAATAAGTCACTTAAATGTAAACAAATATTGTGCCTCTTTACGACGCCATATAAAAGTAAATTACATAAATATCTTAAAAGCTCCAAGTGATGTACACTTTTTATCTACAAATTTGGAATCAAGACATGATAATACGCCAACAGACTATCAGAATTATCGGAAAAGAAAGTTTGTCGCCCATTGGAATTTACAAGAATATATTTCCTTTTTCATCATTTATTTCCATTATCTCTTTTTAATGATACTATTTCATGTATAATTATTTGCGCTATGTGAGGACATAAGTCTAGAAAATAAGGCTCGAAATATACAACTCATGAGTTAGGGAGATTAATTGAGGCAACCATAAAGCCTGTTCTCCACTGCGACCTTTCTCGATCTATTGCGGTTCTCGAGTCTCGTTAGAGTGCTTTCTCTAGCCCTGGCTCCTTAATTTAGCAACATCAAGAACTGTTCTTTTAATAGTATATTACGAAACTAGAGTCGTAAGTGCACATAAATAGCATAATAGCATAGATAATAGTATTATAAATAGCATATTACATACGAGTGGAAAAAGTTGCGCACGAGCGTACCTAACTTTTTCGAGTGGCGAGTGTGTAATTCCACAAGGGCGAAAGTGCTTTACAACTGGAGTTTTGTACCATACTTTTTTTAAGACCACCATTATCCCAACAAAATTTTACCTTTTGTTGACGACAAGGTTGTAAAGAAACAGAAACAAACTTCAAATATCTAAAATCAGTGTCACCATCATAAGATCTTAAAGAACCAAAAAATCCATTAGCAAGTCTTCTTAGAAGTAAGAAAAGCTACTATTGTTGAAAAAATCACAAATGCTAAAATAAATTGCATTTAAATTTCATGATTGAGCTTTAACTACACGAAAAAGGGCAGTTTCACTATTTTTATTAATTTTTTTATATTGACAATTGACAGTTAAATGTGTTTGTGAGTGGAGTTAATTTACAATACACGTATAGCAAGCGCCAAATAAGATGGCGAGAGGAGGGGGTGTGCAGAAGATGTTTTTATAAACGTCCACGTTATACGGGGTTGGGCAGAAGTAACGCATCAGTCTAATTATTGCGTAAATATAAACTTTAGAACAAAATGTTGTCAACAAAAGTTTTTTGACAAGTTATTTGGTATTGGCTTCAATCATTTGCGTTTTTTTTTCATGATGATTACATATGACAGCAAAAAAAATTTTTTTCTTTAAATGGAAATAATATTTTCTTTTAGAAAATTCGGAATCTTTATTAATTTCTGAATATGAATATGTACTTTTTTCATGGGATTAGATAATAAAAATATTGAGAAAAAAATAAAATTTAATAAACGTACATTTGGACTAGTGCAGTGTTTTGTAGATTGCTTTGGAAATTGTAGATTTTTTGACTGTCATTAAATTATTGACGTTTCACAATAAAATAGTTTCCATGGTAAAACTTGCTTTTTTTAATACGTGTTTTGTATGAAAATGGTCAAATTAACTACTAAAGAAAGAATAGAAATTCTTCTGATGGTCAGATATGGTGACAGGCAACGTTCACATCACAAAGTTTTCACTTTATTCAATAATGTTTATTTGGATCGAGATCCTATAGCTCAATCAACAGTTTCGAGATTGGTTACTAAGTTTAGAGAAACGGGCGATGTTAGAGATATACCTAAAGCTGGCCGACCAAAAGAAATCACTAATGAAGACCGATCTCTTCATGTTTTACTTGCTGTAGCGGAAAATCCCACTACGTCAACCACTCAACTAGGATTAGAAAATGATATGAGTAGCAGATCTATTACACGAATATTAAAAGCGATCAAATACAAGCCCTATAAGATACACTTACTGCACGAACTTAACGAAGATGACCCAGACAGAAGATTACAGTTTTGTAACAATAATGGAATTGTCCAATAACGATCCAAATTTTTTAAACAACATCGTATTTTTTGACGAAGCTACATTTTGTCTAAATGGATTTGTAAATAGGCAAAGCTGCCGTTATTGGGTGACTGAGAATCCACATTGGATACGAGGAAATCATATACAGCATCGCCACAAACTTAATGTGTGGGCTGGCATTGTTGGGCAACGCATCATAGGTCCGTACTTCTTGGATCACAAACTTAAATGGTGATGGTTACTTACATTTATTGCGTAACCATATTGTACCAGATCTGTTGATTTTATTTCCTAACGACAATCAACCAAGCATGCCAAACCGTAATCTATGGTTTCAACAAGATGGAGCACCACCACATTATGCTATTAATGTTCGACAGTATTTAGACACAAATTTTTCCCGGTCGTTGGATTGGACGTCGGGGTTTTATTGATTGGCCCGCTAGGTCTCCCGATTTAAATCCATTGGATTTCTTTCTTTCGGGACACTTGAAGTCGCAAGTATACAAGGAGAAACCTAGAAACCTAGAGGATTTGAGAGCAAAAATTACTCGTGAGATACAAGCCATACCACCTTATAGTTTACAAAATACAATTCGTCATTTTTGGGAATGTTTAGGACACTGTCAGGTCGTAGAAGGACGTCGCTTTAAGCATTTAATTTAATTTTGTAGTTTTACTTTTATTAAATTTAATTTTTTTCTAAATATTTTTATTATCTAACCCCATGAAAATAGTACGTCATATTCAGAACTTAATAAAGATTCCGAATTGTCCAAAAAATAATATTATTTCCATAAAAAAAAAAATTTTTGGCTGTCATATGTAATAATGAAAAAAAAAGAAATGATTGAAGTCAATACAAAATAACTTGTCAAAAAACTTTTGTTGACAACATTTTGTTCTAAAGTTTATATTTACGGAATTATTCGACTGATGCGTTACTTTTGCCCAACCCTGTATATTTTACTCTAATAAATTATTAACTTATTAAGTGATAGATGTGTAGTTTACGCCGCCTGTGGTATCTTGCAAATTGATGTAAAACTAAATACAAATCTCCCCAATTCTTCTAATTCTGCGCGAACGTTTCTCCTCCTCTCGCCAACTTATCTGGCGCTTGCTATACGTAATGAAGCATTTACTAGAGGGGTTGTTGGTGCGATTTTCGCTATTTTGTAATTACCTTACCTGCTATATATTATATTATTTTGTATTTCTAATTATTAGTTTACGCCCTATATATTATATTATATACTGTTGGAAAAAAGTGAGGAGAACACCCTGTATAATCTAAAGAAGTGGTTCTAACGCAATAAAATTTGGTATGAAAGTAGTACTAACGCAGCATAATTTACCCTCACCTGGAGAGCGGCGCAGACCTGCTGGGAAAGGATGTATTAACAGCGGGTGTATCCCCCGCGAGCGGCGCGTACCATCGCTACACGACGAGGCATGGAGTCAATAAGTCGTTGTATTGTAACGGGAGAGATGTCCACCCATGCTGCTTCAACTCGCCTCCATAGCTCCTCAACCTTACCAGGGGGAACCGGATAACTTTGAAGTTTCCGACCGATCATATCCCAGGTTCGATCGGATTGAGATCCGGAGAACGTGCCCAGAACAACAGGCCGTAGCACCTCATCTACGTAGCGGCGAGCCGTCATCGTATGCTGCATACGCAGCAGACGTGTACGTCCACCATGTGTAATAGCACCCATACCATAATGCCCTGCTGGCGGTGGATAGGGTGTGGTTGGATGCACTCCTCGAGGTGACGCTCACCACGTCTCCGATGAACCAAAACCAGTGCTCAATTCGAATTTTGATTCATCGGAAAACAAAATGTGCCTCCACTCGACAACCCACTGATTTCTAGCCTCCACCCACTGGCGCCGTGTACGACGGTGCTCGCGAGTCAGTGGAATCCACTGCAACGCGCTGGCAGTCCACTTTCTAGCCGTACAGTTCGCGTAGTGAGTACGCCTTCCCTTCCTGCTGGCCAAACGGCTCCAAGTTGCCTTGAGGAACGCGTACGCGATGCTAAAATGCTGTGCACAAGGGCGCGACCTTGGCGTGCTGTGCTCGCGTGGGGCCGTCCCGCTCGCGGCTGAAGGCGCGCACGTCCTTGCTCCATCCATTCTCGCGATGCCCGCTGCACTACCGATAATGACCGCTCGAGAAGGCGCGCGATATCACGGAAGGATACTCCTGTCATGTACATCCCCACAACCATTCCTCGCTCAAACTCACTCAGATCATGCGAACAGCCTTCCATCACCCACAAAGTACGACTACAACAACCCGCTTCCACCGCACCAACAAAAACCGGTTTCTCCCTCCCCGCATCGGTCTCCATGGAGACAACATATTGCAGCTGTCAGAGGCACTCAGTAAAAAATGCAGCGATAGAAAAAGTCAAAACTGGCTGTGCAAACTCGTCTAGAGGAAACACTTCAGAGGAGACACTTTCAGATTATACTTAGTGCTCGTCACTTTTTCCATCAGTGTATTATCTTTGTGTAGTTCTCACACATATCTTGACCTTATTATATCCCTAAGTTATTGTAACAGTTTTGTTTAGTCAACAAGTTCCATCTAATACCTCTATCTGAAGGGACTAACACAGAAAGGTTACGATTTCTGATATTCATATTCGAACTCTCATATACATAGTACTTATAGTACGTTCGCTACACAATAAGTGTAACTATACAAAAAGGTTGTGTTTATGTATGACAATACGTTATGCACGTATAAAGCATTTGTTGCAATATGAAACAGACATGTAAATAATTTACATATCTGTAACTGTACACATGGACAATAAACCTCGTATTTTCAGCATTTACTTCTGCTTAATACATATGTTTCTGCCATCTAGGCGTCATCAGTCAAGCTACTGAAGCAATGTATACAAATTGATACAAATCTCTTAAACAACTGATTTTTATCTGTATTTATATTTTACTGAAATCGCCCACAAAGATAAAGTAAGCGATTTCAGTAAAATATAGCACAGATACAAATCAGTTGTTTAACAGATTTGTATCAATTTGTATACATTGCTTCAGTAGCTTGACGGATGACGCCTAGATGGCAGAAACATATGTATTAAGAAGAAGTAAATGCCGAAAATACGAGGTGTATTGTCCATGTGTACAGTTACAGATATGTAAATTATTTACATGTTTGTTTCATATTGTAATAAATGCTTTATACGTGCATAACGTATTGTCATACATAAACACAACCTTTTTGTATATTTACCGCCATCTGGCTCGTTGTTAATGGACTACACCGACATACGTATTTTTTCGTTTCCTGTAACAGCATAGCTGTTCGAACTAAAGGTCGCCTTCCGACATAGTCTCTTTCGTCCGTAAGATGTCACTTATTAAATAGTGTCACCTTATAGGACGAAACTTGCTTTATCTTTGTGGGCGATTTCATTAAAATATAAATACAGATACAAATCAGTTGTTTAACAGATTTGTATCAATTTGTATACATTCCTTCAGTGGCTTGACTGATGACGACTAGATGGCAGAAACATATGTATTAAGCAGAAGTAAATGCTGAAAATACGAGGTGTATTGTCCATGTGTACAGTTACAGATATGTAAATTATTTACATGTCTGTTTCATATTGTAATAAGTGTAACAATTAATATTCAAAGTCTTATACAGTACGCAATACAACAATCAATAGTAATAATAATAATAACAGTAATAATAGTAGTTGGTACTTACTGGTGCTGGTTGATACTTGTGAATTGTTTAATAAAATAACTTATTAAATAAAAATACTTCGCAAAAGGAAATTGTGTTATTAATCCCAACTAGTCCATTACAATTTACACTACTGATCGTAGAAAAATATAGTTTCGCATTTTGATTTCCATTTTTAAGAAGGTTTGACAACAATTTTCTTGTGAAACCTTCGCATTGGCATAATACATGAATAGCGGTTTCCTCTTGCTCTTGGCATAAACTATGTACCGCCTCATCTCTGTCATCTCATATAATCTATTTATTTATTTCTTGAGTTTACAATGTGTCGTTAATAGGTCTACTGTCTTCTTAACAGATTTTGTTCAGTCCATTATAAACTTGGGCAAATGTCTCCTGCAGAACTGTTTTGCCTGTCTTTGACCTGTGGAGTTCTTCCACCTTTTCCTAGATATATTTTAGCTGTATCAAAAGAGGGCTCCGGCCCCATGAGGGCTATAGATGAGGCTTCTCGAACCAGTTCTTATTATTACTGAGCACGTTAAGGGCAGACATATAAGCCCATACAAGTTAGCTCATAGTAGCTGCTTTCAATTTATGTTTGTTCGTACTTCATAAGAGTACATAATGCATGAATATACGAGACCATTTGACACAAGAATGACTTTTAAAAGGTTGGCAACACTTTCGCAACACTTGGTCTCTATACTGTCAATATTTCAAACAAATCTGACAGATAGATTGCGCTTTATACTCATTTAAAGAAAACTGTTTTCATCATTGTGTAAATATGGAGAAAAAGGAATTCCCAGTGTTCGCTAAATATTATTTTTTACGTGAAAAAACAATTAAAGAAACCGGTCACTTTTAAAGGCAGAAAACTACTTACAAAACATTATATAGGACGGAGTACATTCGTGAATGTGCTCCGTTCTGTGATATATTTATACTATCAAGCGCTCAACATTTATTGAGTAGAATTTTTCATTAGAAATATAAAGCCCTTTTAATTCTAGTTTATTCACCATTCCTAGTCGTACTTTAGAGTTCATGTTTTATGTATGTTTTTATTGCATATTTTAGTTTTATTACAAATGAGAACGTGAACTTATAGTTATAATAAAAGCCATGTTAAGACCAAGTGATTCTAAGGAAACTTACGAGTTACGTCTTTAGATTTATGGATGTTTGCTAATATTTTACATGCACGTAATTCACGGAAGCGAGATTTAAATTATACAATTAATAAGAAGATAGAAGCTAGAGTTCTTTCTAGGGAATTAAAATCAGAATGTATGTATTATAGCTAGCCTATTTTAAAACTTGTATTTTGTGTATCAATATACTAATACAGTATGACACAGAATAAAGTATACCGAAACTTAAAAATATATTTCTAGTATTACATAATTTGGTATGATAAAGAAATTTTAATTATTTAATTTAATTTTCAGTTTGAAATGTTCTCCTTGTACTTAAAGGCTGTTTTCGTATCTGAATTGCAAGTTTCTGAACATTCCTCTGATAGCAGAAAGTGGTACCTCAGCCTAATTTTGCTTTTCACACATTTGTCGAATTTTGTTTTTCAATTCCTCAATAGCCTGGGACACGGTCTTGCCCAAACAACTGAGATCAAATACGTAAATTTCTTGCACGGTAAAACCGCCTTAGGTCCTCGTTAAAAGCAGTCTCAATTGTTTCCCTGTACCTCTGCTGGTTAACTATTACACGCCTACCATGTTCATCCTCCACAAAGTATGGGCCAATTATTCCATGCCCGCACACGGTTACTTTTTGGGGGTAATGAGACCTTTCAACAAATTCCTGCGGTTTATCAAAGCCTAGGTATCGGATTGTTTGCTTGTTGATAAATCCTAATAGCAATACAAGAGGATGGTTATTGAATTTTATATTCAATTTACACAGCACTAATTCTTGTGACTTTGAAATAAAAGTAACATTTAAATTATCGCTGAACCAAATGTTTGAAATAAAGTTCTCATTTTCGTATTCCATAGCTAACGTTCTGGCTCAAAATTATACTCTCTCTCTTTTGTCAGCTTGAACGCAACCTGTTAACGAACTTGTATACGGTAGGAATAGGCCCCTAATTCCTTTACAACGCGTTGTACAGATGATCTACCCAAATTAAGCTCTTTCGCTATTCGGCGCTGGTACTTTTTAGGAGACTGTAAAATCTTGTCGAAAATTCGACCCATATTCTCGTTGTTTCTGGAACTTTCCATTCTACCTGCACGACCTTTCCGTTGAGATAACACAGAACCTGCGATTATCAACTTTCGTTCCAGCAATAATATAGAGCACTTTATTGATGGACGTTTGTTGAAACGTTGCCCGAAGCGAGCAGATACAAATTGCAAACTGGATCCATCCTTTCGCCCTATTCAGTACGACTTGGATTAACATTCTACAATAAACGCTTTTTCTATTTCACTAAAGGGGATGGTTATTGAATTTTATATTCATTTTGCACAGCACTAACTCTTGTCACTTTGACATAAAAGTAACATTTAAATTATCAAGGATGCCTAGACTGGAGATCATTTAATTTTGGTATACTTTATTCTGTGTCATATTGTATATTGTCTACAGGATTTTTATAATATATTGAATCATGTATTTTCTATTTCTGATTCGTATTTGCCAAGTTTTCGAAAATAGAACCAAACTAGTGGTGTTATCTGATGTATTTTTGTGGTTTAACAGTTGTGTTTGTGTTGTGTTATGTCAGCTGTGTAGTACATTTGTTCAATTTGATGTTGAATAACACTGCTAAGAGTAAGAGTATGTCCTTACAAATAGTCGAAAATGAGTTTCAAATACAGAGTCAGGACTAGCTATGGGAATAGTTTTATCAACATGCATTAAGTGTACCAAAACAATGTGTAATGAATACTTATATCCTAGGTACCTGAGTTGATGAGTGCCTTAAGCGATTTAAAAGTGATCGTGCGACATTTGAGGGAATATTGGAGCGTTAGAAAATTAAACTGAATGAAATTAAAAAGTTTATGATTTCGTAAAAGAAAATCCAAATCGACAATAGAAATAATTGAAGATGAAGTAGTGAATCTAAAATCAATTGTGCCCAATATTTGTACGAAAGTTTATGCTTTCGTAAATTGAATTCGCTATTTATTCCCTACAAGTTGACCGACGAACATAAAATGTGAAGCATTGAGTACTCTAAGAGCCTTATACTATGTACCTGTAAATGATAGTACGCTAATTATGTCGGCACGCCCGCAAATTTCTTAGTGGCTACATTGTCGCTTTTGTCAATTTTAACAGAGCACATTGAGGTTGGTTTTGTATATTATTTGGTGTCGTTTTTTTTTATATCTATTAGAAGACCTTTGTTCTGTCTTTTTAACTGTACATAAAATGTTTACGACTGAACATGATGCATGTATTCTAATGGCCCACTTTTGGAGTGCATCTCGAAACCACGATGGAACGTGGTCATATAATTTGCGGTCTTGCTTTGAACAATTTGTTGAAGGATTTTCTCGCGAAAATGTAAATTATAAAGGATGTAATTGTAAACCGATTTGAGACAAAAAACTGTATTTGCAAAGGTAAATCAACTAGGCGACTAATAGTATTATCGGAACCTGTTGTTAACGATCTTCGAGAACGAAGATCGTTAACACACAAAAATAATTATGGAACTTATCAGCATAGTCAATATTTAAAATAATACAAGACACGAAAAAAGCACGTAAACCTTTTTGCAGGTATTACCAGGGCCAGTTGCGCAAAAGCACTACATAAAAATTTGCACATGCACCCTAGCAAGTTTCTGTTGTTCAGCTAAATAATGATGATTTACTCGACTTAATTTTTTACGCTGATGAAGCATGGTTTCATTTATCCGGATATGTAAATAGTCAGAATTACCGAACATGGTCTACGGAAAACCCACACATATCTGTCGAAAAAGATCTACATCCCAAAAAAGTTGAAATCTGGGTTGCAATATCAAGACGAAGGATAATAGGGCCAATTTCCAATTTCCAACGACAGAATTTATTAATTAGCTGCCTGGTGATGAAAGTACATTGGGTTATTTCTAACAGGCCGGAGTTACTGCACATACTGCAGGTACCAGCACATCGTATTTACTTAACGTATAAAATTGCTGCAAATACGGTGTGTATTTGCAGCAATTTTATAGTGACCGTATTATCAGCCAAGGCCTGCGGCCTCCGAGAACTCCATACATGATACCTCCAGATTTTTTCCTTTTCGGATATGTAAAGAATAGTGATTTTAAAAACCGCTTACACATATTAAAGGAACTTAAACACGCAATTTGACATGAAATTGAAAACATCACTCAGGAGGAGCTTTGTCGTGTATTTGAAAGTATAAAACGACGAGAAAACTTGTGTTTACAAAATAATAGTGTATATTTTCAACAGCTTTTGTAAAAATAAAGTATTTTATATTCATCAGTGTTTTCATTTGATAAAGTATTTGTTGCATGCTCTTAGTGTTCATTATTATTATAGTTCATATGTTTTTAATAGATATACTACGCGGGTTCTAGCGCAAAATCCCATGTATTTTCTTATGGAGGTTTAGTTTGCATTTTTGGGGGAGTTTTGGCGAGGAAGGTAAGAAAGGCGTGAAATTGTAATTTTGTGTAAGGGGTGAGTTAGGTGATCGGAGACCAGAACCCTGAAGCCCCCTTGTAGACCTCCGGCACATCAAACCATTATGAGTCTCGGAGACCCATAATGGTTTGAAGTGCCAGAAGTCCGCAAGGGGGGCACCAGGGGCCAGGAAGGGGGCACGTTTGTAAGTTCAGTTATTCATAGAAATATGTAAATGAATTTAAAGCATGTGGTTATATTAGTGGTGTGGCTATATTTCATCTAACTGCAGGCATTTGTCAAGCAAGCTTAAGACAAAAGTGAACATTTGTTTGTATATATTCAATGCATAACAATAATATTCATAATTGTTTTGTGTCTTTGTTTTACATAGATTTAGTTTAGTTTATCTACATTTAGCTAATTACTTTCCTTAAATTTATACTCTTCATTTATTTAGTAAACTTAAAACACCTTGCAATTAGGCCATACGAAATGCTATTCAATGTTCATTACATATCTAATATCTATATAATGCAAAATGCCGGAATTCCTAAATGTTGTACTTAAAATTTTCTAATTGATTTAAGATAATAAATGTACTTCTGTGGCCCGTCACGTGCCTATTATTTAGTTAAATATGCAAAGGCGAAATTGAATGTAAAGGTTCACTAAGGGTTCTATGCTTTATACACAGTTTATAACCCTCTTTGTCCATTCATTGAGAGTTTTTTCGTTACCTATTGATTAATATTCTAGATAGTTTTAAATAAATTTTATTTTGTTTTATTACCTTGTCGGAATAATTTTGCTAGCGAACCCATAATTTATCTGGGAGAGTGCAGAACAGTATCTGCGAAGAACTCAACGTGGAAACATCTAGCGAGAACTCGAAAAGCATCGAGCTGGACAGAAAACTTGGCATTCGCTCAAACATTGAAGTATCTTTTATAGAACAATCAAATAGTTATGTACATAGTAGATTAAAATATTTTAGTTCGCAAACAAGTGTTTTATTCGGAAAAACTGTGCATAATAAAAAACCTCTCAAACCATGGAAGTTTCAACAGCATTTTTCCTAGTAGTTGGACCAACTATGTTCATCGATAAAAAAAAATATATTCGAAATTAAATCTTTTGTTCTTAGAATAGTTAATCCTAATGTACTTTCTGTATTTTATTCTAGAGATCTTAAAAACTATTTAAACGAAATGTATTCTTTATTTCTTTGAAATTTCACAATCAATTCTGCCATAAATTCAAATCATAATGTGGATAAATCATTTAGAATTTCTATCTTACGCTGATCTTAAAACTTTTCTACCCTATTAAATGAAAGGAGTGGTGATACACAAAAAAAATCATTACTTTGTTTTTATCGCATTATTATTAATATTATAGTTATTAATAGATAACGTCATTGCTGCTTCGACATTAAAAACACGTCGTTTCCAAACGAAATTAATAATGCTTAGGTCATACATATTGTTAATTTCGTCTGGAAATGATATACGTATTGTACTCGTATTTTTAATGTCGAAACTACAGTGACGTTATCCGTTATAAGCATGTGATAAAAAACAATTAATTTTTTTGTGTATCGATATGGTTTACCTATACATGTGTAGTGTGCTTTCCTTATATGTCCGTATTTTATTATTTTTCCATCTGATCGTTTCTTTACCTTGTATTTACGGGTATATCTCCACTACCTTCTTTTTCTATTATTGATCTGTCTATTTTATAATATACGGAGTCATGCAAATGTATGGATCTATTCGAATATCTTTGATATGGCACTTACAATTAGATTTTAATAAGACTATCAACAATTATTTAAATGGAAATCGCGGATTCGATGAGTATACAGTCAAACTCGTATATAACGTACCCTAGATATAGCGAACGCTCGGTGATAACGAACAAAAACAATTTCCCCGATCAAATATCCTATGCTCGCAATATATTTTGCGCTTGCTTATAACGAACTCGTTTGTAGCGAAATCTCGCTTTTAAAGTTCAAGTTGTTAAGAGAAATATCTGCAATGACGCTTGGATATAACGAACCATACCCTTATCGCGACGGTTATTCTTCGGTAATTCCCCGTTGTATATGTATAGGTACAATGTAGGATCAAGATGTTATTCTTGCTTTAGTTGTAGTCTAACTGTGATCTGATATACATACATAGATGCTAACCTTTATACATACATAAATAATAATGGTGAAACGAAAAGTGTTAACGATAAAAGAAAAATTATCTATTATTTCGGAATTAGAAGCAGGGCGTTCAAATTCAGATATAAGCCGGCAATTTAATTTACCAAAATCAACAGTGTCCACAATTAAAAAAAATAAAGAAAAGTTAAAAGGAGCAATCAATTTAAATGTTAGTAAATTAAGAAGAATTAGAAAACCTATAAGAAAAGACATGGATAATGGTTTAATAAGCTGGTTTAGCTACCAAAGAAATCAACGTGCATCGATTACTGGAGAAATGTTAAAATTTAAAGCAGAAAAGTTAGGAAAACTCCAGAATATTAATTTTACATGTAGTAGAAGCTGGATAAGCTGGATAGACAGATTAAAAAAAAAAGATATAATATCGTTGCAGGAAAAATACATGGCGAAGCCGCAAGTGTGTCAATGCAAACTGTTAGCTCCTGGATTAAAGACATTTCGCCGAATTTAAGAAGAGGATATGAAGATGTTGATATCTTTAACGCAGACGAAACAGGACTATTTTACACCTGATAAAACTTTAAAATATCAAGGGGAAAAATGTGTTGGCGGTAAGCATAGTAAAGAACGCATAACCGTATTAGTTTGTGCAAACATGACCGGATCGATAGATGTTTTAAGAATTGTAATCAATTACCCGTTTCTTATGTATCAAACAAAAATGCGTGGATGACGTCTGTATTGTTTGAAAATGAGCTAAGACAATGGGACAAGGAATTAAAAAACAAAAATAGAAAAATTTTATTAATGGTGGATAATTGCCCAGCGCATCCGCATATAGAAAATTTAAAATTCATTAAGCTGGCCTTCCTACCTCCTTGTACTACAGCAATACTACAACCGATGGATCAAGGAGTAATTTACTGCCTGAAATCACATTACAAAAAAATTCTTTTGACTCGGTTATTTAACTGCTTTGAAAATAAAGAGAATTTAAACATTTCATTACTAGACGCTATAGTAATTATCAATACTGCTTGGACACGAGTAACTTCAAAAACTATTGAAAACTGTTTCCGCCATGCTGGTTTTCTGCGTAATGCGTTATTTGATGAGGATCATGATCTTCCGTTATCACAATGGATTTTAAAATATGCTGGTGATGAAGATGATGATAACCTTCCTCTTTCAACGTGAATAGATAAAAATAACATTAATAATCCATTTAACAATGAAGATTTGACCAGATATACAAATGTTGACAGCGAATTAATAACTACTGAAGCTCCATCTGATGCAGAACTTATAACAAATTCGTTTGAAGATGATTTACAAGAGGTCATGGAAGATTCAGATATGGAAGAAAACGCAGCGAGACTACCTACCATTGGAGAAGTGTATAATGCCTTGAATGTTTTATCAACTTATATTACCTTTACAGATGTAGATCATAGTATGAAAGACATGTTTAATCTGTTACAAAGTAAGATTGAAAAAGATATGTTAACAAAAAAATCTACTCAATTAAAAATCACGAATTATTTTTTGTCTGAATGATGTTTTTTATTACTACAGTTATACTTTCTTAATTTAAGTATGTATTTACTATGTTTATTTAGTTCTATGTGAAAATTAAATATGTTTATTTGAATTAAACTCTAGTGAATATTATTTTAAATACAAAGTATGAAAAATACTAAAAATCGTTTATAACGAACACTTGCTTTGAACGAACAATTTTTTTTTCCTTTTGCGCGTTCGATATAACCGAGTTCTACTGTATTTACATCCGAATCAGACTTCCGGTTTAGCCAAACATCATGTTGACAACTTTTATTATTTTAAATGAAACACCTTAATATTTTTGCGAATTTCAATAGAGATCTACTCTGGGAGTTTAGCAATAATAAGATTGGCTATACTTTTATTCAACAACGACAGAGATATTTAGTTAAATCTAATAACGCAGATTTTATTGAGAATAAGAAAAATGAACACAAAGAATACAGTGTTATTCAAATGTTCCGGAACACTTAAATATTTTTGAAATCATAGAAATTTTCCAAAAATTTTTCAAGCAAAAGTTTTTTAAGCAAGCTATTGTAAGAACATATTTCTAATCTACATGTTGCTCGTGTTATCATGGAAACCATTTTCAATTTGATTTTTTTAAATGAAATATTCTGTATATTTTTACATAGCTGGAATCCCCGTGAGATTTGAAAGAGCTTTTATGTGTACAATTATGTCTCTATTTTACTTAATTCTTGAGATATTTACTATTATTTGTAATTTTTGCCAACTGAGACGTTTTTAAGTTATTTGCAAATAATCCATCTCGGCAATCACGCTGCCACCAATATGCAGATCGTTTATGTACAGACTCACAAGAAATCTATCAAACAATAAAAAAAGCAAACAAAATTACAAAAAAAGGCGCACTAATCTCTCCTAAAATTCTTGTAAACAGTTTCCTAAATGATCTACACTAATGTTCCATGCTTCCTGACGTATTCTGTCTTTAAATTCTTCAATATTTTGTGGCCTATTGGTATGTACTTTTGTTTGAAGATGTCCTTAAATGGGGAAATCTAATATTTGCAAATCCGACGTTCTTGGTGGCCATTCGATAAGTCCTTTCCTTCGAATCCATCTTTGTGGAAAAACTGTATTTAAATGATTTCGAATTTTCACGCCGTAATAAGGAGGAGCTCCATCTTGTTGTAACCAGAATGTCTGTTGATAGTAAGATGATACTGTGTGTCTCTTGATGCTTAAACACGACTGTACTGTATTGAGACTAGTGTCCCTTGTTGTTCAGATATGACTGTATTACAGTATAAACCTAAGCAGTAGGATTACTTCTTGTTGGCACCTTTGATCTTTTGAAATAAAACCGAAGTACGTTCATTTTGCCGCGTACGTTATCTTTCTTTCTTAAACTAAGTGTAATGGGTATCAGGCTGTTTCACTTTTTAAATAAGCCGTCCAGTTTGCGTGTGACAAAGCTAAATAATGGCAAATTCTGATATCCATTACGCTTATTTTGCCCGGAAAAATGCGTCTATTACGGATTTATTTCAATAGTTTCTCATATTGCAACTAACTACTGATCAAGTTCATACTGTGACTGTACTGCTCGTGTTCAAAAATACAAGTAGGCCAAATTCCCCTAGAAACTGTAGGATAATTAATAAAAGTGCGTCGTATCAGTTGTACGGCCAGATGATGACATAACTTGGGAAATTTCCCAAGTTATCGATTCCTGGTAAATTAATACTTGCAATACTACACTCTGCAAGGGTTTCACAATTTGATTTTAAGCTAATATTACTAATTAAGTATTAGTTGTAAACCTAAGTATACAGTTAAGAATAAATTCCATTGTTTACCAATGGAATTTATTAATGCTTAATTAGGAAACGTGAATTTAAGAAAAGATGGCCATTCAACATTCGGCTCTCTATTGGCTTTCTTATTACGCAATACAAATGAATAAATTTCGTTTTATGACAAGACACTATGATTAACATATTTGTTCTAGTAAACAAAGGATAATGTCATGAAATATAGTTTTGTAATTATTTTAATTGATTTAAATTCGTAAGACGACCTCCGATTTTTTCAAGATTTAATGTTTCGTAGACGAAACACTATAGTTCACCATAAAGACATGCCTTGACTGAAAGACAAGAAGGAAAATTCTTAGAACAAATCTTTTAAATAACCATCATTTCTCTTCTGGGTGCAATTTTTATTAATTTTACTTAAAATTGAGCAGACGGGCGTCTTCCGCACTGAAAGAGAAATTTACTTGGATTTCTTTTCGTATTTACATTATAATTATACGCGATTCAATTGAAAGAAAAAATAATTTCGTCGCACAGCAAAAAAAAACAAATATTCTTAATCTGGTTTTTTTCTCTTCACCTCTTACTAACTCTTATCTACAGCGATGCTGGAATCTATATTATAAAATTATTATCTCCAACGAAAATCGTTTAATTTTCAGAACGAAGAGTTAGAGAGAGAGAGGGGGAAAAGGTAACGCAAAAAAGAAATCCTCCTGCTAAAAGAAAAAGGAAAAAACTTAATTTATCAAATGGGTTAATGCATGAATGTTATAAAAAAGGTATCACCGCACAGAGAACCCAGTGTAGGTAAGCCATTCCATCAGACCGGGATGCTGAGTCTGTTAGGAACTGATAAGCCGATTGAACTGTGGTCGCTACGCAACAATGGGACTGTTCTACGTTTTCACTGTACAGAAACGGACTCAGGATCTGTAACCTAAAATATCTTCTGATATAATATATACCATAAACAACAATTTTTCATTTTTTATCACCAGTAATATAAATAAATTATATAAATGCGTGACTTGAATTCTAAAATAACATTACTTAATGTAAAACAAAAGAGCTTTTGTTTAGCATTCTTGAACTTTTCAAATTCGATAGTAAAGTAAATGTTCCTAATATTCATTATTTAAACTTTCACTACATCTTTGCATTTATTTGTGTATGTCTTTGTTTGTATTTAAATATGATCAGCATACATACTTTTTTAAGGATAAAGCTTCATCTGCCTAAAGAAAGATCAACTATAATAACTAAGGTAATAAATTAAAAGAATTTAAGAAAATTGCCAAGCAAAATTTTAATTCTAAACAAAAAACGGTTCAAAGTATAATTTCGTATTACCACAATACGTATTCTTCATTACAAATTGCTGTATAGGACAATGCATTGTCATGGTGGAGAATAATTCCCTTGTCTGGAACTCTACTGAACACTTCAGGCAAGCTTCTTTCAGTATACCACTTAGCTGTAACTGTCCTTTATTCATCTAGCTTAATTGCATTTACTAAGCCCGTACTTCTGAAGAATACCGCATGCATAACTTTTTTCATAGCTGGCTGCTTCTTAGTCTTTGTACAAGCTTCCTCGTCTTCGTGAATCCATACCCGACTCTCTTGGTGGGAAGGAAGTCGAAAAAAGGAATATAAGTTTCGTCGCCTATTACTATTTTGCAAAAACTTTGGTGTCCGCCATTATTTAAACAATTTCAAGTTTCATAGCAAATTCTTACACGCTCTGCTTTTTGGAAGTCAGGAAAGTAATGCGGCCGAAAACGACTTGCCACTTCTTTTAAATGCAGGTGATCGGGTATGATTGCTTTAACAGCTGAGGATCCAATCTTGAGTTGATGCTTTATTACTGCATGTATGACTTTATTGTCATCTTCAATTATTTTTTTAACAGCAGCAATGTTTTTGTCGGTAACAGCCGTAGGAGGACATCCAGCTCCTTTTTCATGCTGAACAGAATTTCTTTCGCGTTCAAATTCCTTATACCATTAGTAAATTGTAGCCAAGCAGGGCGCTTGTTCACTAAAAAGTGAATCTAAACTGTCTTTTAAAGTCATAATAAATTATGATTCAAAAGTGCTCTCTGGTTATAACGCACATAACTTCAACAACAAAACGTCAAATGAGAGATAAAGAGTTGCTAAGCACTGTTTGTTTGTTTTCCACAGTCTACTAGACTTTCTTATTCTGAATATATTCAGCTTATCCAAGATTAACTCTGTTCTTATTAACTACTAGCTAATCCCGACCACGCTTCGCTGTGACTCAATCTGAAATGAAATGAATGAGAAAAGAGATAAATGTATTATAGTAAATATAAATTCACTGGGAAAACAAATCATCCAATTGCTTTGCTGTGGCTGTGAAGTTAAAGGAAAAACAATGTTTTTGACAAAAAAATATTTTTTTTAATTGTAAAGCTGACGAATTGATTATATTTTTGTTTAGTCTATTTAGTTATTTAACATAACTTATAAACAATGTAACCCGCTATTTTAATAATTAATAATGTTCCTGTTACTTGGCTTTTGACACATTGTCGAAATTACTTCAAAAACGTCACCTTTCAAATATCTCAGTGTATTTAAATTCTTTTAATAAAATTTGTATCGTATATGTTCTCTTTTCTTCGATCCTACCTTGAATAAATACAATAGTGAGTGTATTCTCTTAAATATTTAATCTTTCTTTCTTGTGATCCTTAATTTTTGGATTTTATATCACTTTATGTTTAACTTCTTTCTATAACAGCTTCTCTGTGCCTGTTTCCTATTACTTTTCATTCTCATTGAACTTGTTATTAAATTACTTCTGCCAATACTATTCTTATTCCAGTTATAATTTTTCGATTGTCAATTTATTACAAACAAAATGAATATGGCCATCGCTATACTACTACATTATATTATAACATTATTTTCTTTAGATTGACATTTTTAAATTCGTTATATCTTTTGAATGGAATGTCCGATTTTAATAATTTAAAAAGTATTTTACTGGTATTGAAATGGTCTTTAATAAAATATCATTTAATAGGATAAGGGATAATACAGAGGTATGGATAATATGGTTTGATTATTGTCGGCACTTTTATTAACTTTTAAAATGTAAAAAAGTAGTTATAGTGGCATAACTACAGTAGTTGGACATATGGTTTCGCGGACTTTTTTGTAGATATTAATACGTTCTACAATACTGTAGAACATTTTTTTGTTCTATCAACAATAGTTTCCGCAGCGTACGCGATGGCAGATTTTTTGTGACTCATTTTTTCACACCTTGGGTAACATTAATGCATTTTTATTGAGGATCCCTTTTCTTTGAAAATGTAATATAGCATATGTCACTCAGTGAAAATGCAGCTTTCTAATGGTGAAAGAATTTTTGAAATCGGTCCAGTAGTTTTTGTGTGAAAACATTACAAACATACATACAAAAACACAAATGTTTCCTCTTTATAATATTAGTTTAGATTAACTCTATTGTTTAATGTAAATATGCTTTCTACATATTACGAAGCTAATTTATTAGAATTTTTTTATAGAAAAAAATTCGCCCTTAAGTAGGATTTGAACCCACGTGCATGGCTTGCCGAACCATCGCTTTTTAACCACTAAGCTATCAAAGGCAGTGATTTCGAATTTTTGTGGGATGCCTTGAATTACATCAAGGAAACAGATGATACATATCTTGCCCGTAGTAGGCCGTTGTGCAAATTTCTTGCATCTTTCGAGACGTAATGTAAATGTAAATATTTTCGACATATTACGACGCTAATTTATTCGAATTATTTATAGAAAAAATTCGCCCTTAAGTAGGATTCGAACCCACGTGCATGGCTTGCCGGACCACCGCTTTCGGATCATTTCACTGCCTTTGATAGCATAGTTTTTAAAGCGATGGTTCGGCAAGCCATGCACGTCGGTTCGCGTCCTTCTTAAGGGCGATTTTTTTCAATAAAAAAAATTCTAATAAATTAGCGTCGTAATATTTAGAAAGCATTTTGTTTCTTCTTGGCCGACGTTTCATCCACTGTTTCAAGGCCATCTTCATGACTACTACTATTGTTTCTGCTCTAAAACTGCACTGGTAGTTTCAGTGCAGGAACAGTAGTAGTAGCCCCGAAGATGGCACCTGTAACAGTGGACGAAAGGTCGGCCAAGAGTATTGAGCAAGATTGCCGACGTTTCATCCACTATTGCAAGGCCATTTTCAGGACTACTGCTACTGTTGCGACTATTTTGCAACAGTGGACGAAAGGTCTTCAAGAAGGAAGCAGTGTTAAGGACGCGATTCCAACACTGAAACCCAGAAGCAATCATGCACAATTATCGCGAATGCCTACAAGCCAGATTAGACCCTCTCTTTATGATCTATTACTTTAATACGTTTAGGGAGAAATATGTACAAGAGTCTAGAGGTACTGGAACATGTTGATATAATTAAAAACCAAAAGAATATTTATCATCACATATTAAAGTACAATAATACTCAGTATTCACGGATTTATAAATGTATTGATTCGTATTCTAATAATTTCTTAATCTAATATACTTTCTCCTCGAATATGCATTACTATAGTGTCAACTCTCTGAAATCATTAAGAAGAGAAACTTTTTTTGTACCCATTTTAGAGTTCATTTAATTCATGGCTTTATACAATACTAATATGTGCCTTGTACGTAACTGAAACGTTCACAAGACGTTAAAGATATATGGCCAAATGTCTACTTATCTAAAATCTACTCATATCTTTAACTAGTGAAAGTTAACTGTTTTTTTCTACTTACCAGATTATTTGAAAAAAAGATGATATTATATGTCACATTTACATATGTGCCTTAATGCATTAATGTTACTTAATAAATGTAAACACCTAAATTTTAATTTAGTAGATTTTAATGAAAGGTAAGAAATAGCAAATTAGGTTAAAAATATCTAGATAATTTTTTCTAAATATTCATAAGGGAATTTCATTCTGTTTGCTCAGCGAACTTCTATTATTAATTTTCTTTTGTTGTTTAATTAAATTTCAATAGCGAAATTATTTTGGTCTGTAATCGCGTGATCCCGGCCCTGTTTTTGTTCCACCCGCCGCCCTGGCGCCCTGCCATCACAATAGAATCCAATCCGAAAGAAAAACATGTCATCGCATCACGACCTGTGCCGTTAATTTATGGCAAAATTTGAAAAAAATCAATGAAAACGTTTGAATAACCCTGCGAACGGCACGTAATTAGTCTTCTTCTGCGTTCGAAATTTAACGAGGAATATTTTAAATATTCCTGTTGGATACAAACTGGAGAAATAAGAACAGCTACAAAAACAGCAAAACGTATTTTTGTCGATCTTTTTCACTGAAGATTTGGAACGCTTTGCTCATCAAACAATTTTTTTCCTTGTGGAGATTTCGACAAATTGAAATTTTCTACAATAAATAAGCAATGTAACTTATAATTAGTGTTAAATAGAAGGGATTCGCACTCAGCAAGCGTAGTAGGAAGCCTAAATAAACAGTAAACGCAATTAAATTGATACACCTCCATAATATTTGGTTAGTTCACAGTATACATATATATATATATATATATATATATATATGTGCGTGTGTGTGGGTTTGTGTGTGTGTTTGTGGTGTGTATATGTATATTAATTACATCATCGGCTTCAAAACGTCCGGCAACATCATCCGATACCTAGCTTCCATTTTATTATGTCATTCCATTGGGCTTTACTTAGATCTCGGACTCAGTGCTCTTGATATACCTTCCATTTAGTCCATCCGAAGTTCCGAAGTTATTGTTAGCGTTTTAGTAGAGAAACTGTTTTCCGGGTGATAGGAAGCTATAATAACGCCCAACCCTTTATTGCCTTTATCCGGGCTTGGGACAGGCAGTGCATCGATCAGCTAGTCAATTCAAACATCTCACAGACAGAGTTTTATATACAGCATGTCCTTGAAATGAAAAGAAAATATCTAAAAATGGAAAGATGTAATTATATAGAATATGAATCAAAAATATTGTGTCAATTACTTAAAATTCCCAGCGAATAAGTTTATTGTATAGTATGTATTATATATGATATATTGTGGTTAAATCTTATGTTCGGTTCGACTAAATAAAACTAACGGTAATTAAGAATAATTATATTAATAAAAAAAATACACTAAACAATCATTAATAATAACTAACTGTAATAACAATATTTATACTTATTTATACAGCCCGTCCTTGAAATAAAGAGACAACGGATGATAAATGGAACGATATTATATAGAATATAAATCCAAAATATTGTATATTGAGCGAACATCAAAATTAAAAACCCTCTTAAAAATATATATTTGCATTCAACATATTCAGAATGTGTATAAATAGTAAATGATCTGTTCAAGTTACACATGCACACATGCGCCATAGCGTATGTTTACATACGGAACAGCTGTCGATATTATAAAAACTATTATATTGTTATAGGCTAAAGTCAATAACTTCAATCAAACTAGCCTCTTTATACAATCAAGTAAATGATTAAAAATTTTAAAAGTGTGTATTGTGAACGTTTGTTTTTTGTCACGAGTAGTAGCAAATATAAAATATAAATATGAATATAAAAATACCGTTATGGTAAAGACCCACTGCAATTTTTATATTTATAAAAGATACCATTGTATTTTTCCGGAAACATTTTCGAATAGATTTTAGTTACAAGCTAAACTTTATTAACTTGGATCGTGTTAAAGGAATTAATGAGATAGAAGTTACGTTTGTTGCCAAATTAAAGTTTTGCGACTTATTTGAACAGAATTCTAGCTATTTCAAGTAAAAATTGAGGCTTTATTATATATACGCAACTAGAGATCTTTTATAAATATAAGAGCGCTAGATATTACTACTTTAGTCAGAATGCGTCTTGAGAATGCCTCTACTTAGAGATATTTGGCATGGTTCAGCGTAAACTAGCCAAACTTGTGCGGTTCTGGTTGGGCGGCAGATATCAGGAAATATAGATCAATGTCTCCATTTTCAGTTGAACACTTCTATTAATTGTGAATTGTTTGTTAGTACCGAAAAAACTACACTTGATCGAATCCTATCCGCAAAACCCTGAGCGTAGGGATTAACAGCATTATCAAGACTTCTGCCAGCTTCTCCATACACCAGAATCATTTCAATTTTCTCTTGTACAGTTAAATACTCCATTCTGTAGTAGGTACTGTTAACAGCGTAACAGAAACAGGTCTTTTACTTTTTGAAACATTCTTCGAACAGATTAAAATAAGTTGTCTTTATTATTATTATTTCTTTCTTTTGTACGTTTATTTTGTGTTTTTGGAATTAGAAAAGATACGAATGGAAGAAATAACGCAAACGTTAAATAAATACATTGTACATACAAAAACATTTTATATAAATTATTTTCAACATTAGAAATGGTATAATTAACTTATTGTAAATGACCACCAACGAGTATTCAATCTCACATCACATGTAACTGTCGCCTAATGTGCTGCGTTAATTTCTACGTTGCGACAAATTAAATTTGTGCCAGTATACAGAAACGCTACACGTTACGACCGCACCTTCTTTGTTGGTAGGATAATGAAAAATTCGTGAAAAGTCACATCTATCCAGTCGCGGCTCCTGATGACGTAAAACGTGAGCAGCTGCAAGGATGAGACTTCTTCGAACAGATTCGAACAATTTCGGTCGCAGCTACTTGCTTCTCTGTATATATGAAAGCTTAAACAAAGCAATCTCATCCGTGCAGGTGCCCCACGTTTTACGTCATCAAGAGCCGCTACTTCATCTATCCCTGAATGTGTTTATTTATTTCGCTCTTATTGGAGCTTGCTAACACACAGTATCCCTGACAGATATGACTTTTCACCTCTATACTTCGCGTATATATAGTTAGTACAATGAACTTACTGTAAATGAGAACCAATGAGTATTAAATCTCACATTATATGTAAATGTCGCCTACTGTGCTGCGTTAATTTCTACATTTCGACAAACTAAGTTTGTATAAAAAATAGTATTATAAGAAAAATACAATTTTTTTTTAATTGAAAGCACTTCAATAAGTCATGAGCAGAGAGTGGACTGAAGCGATTGAATGACCAATTACCCCAATAAAACGCTGTGGCGGTATTAGGTATACTATGCATGTTATAACAGCGCCACTATTTGCTTGCTCAATTGCATTTGTCGAGAAAATGTTGTTATTTCCGTCGTTATGAATAGCAAATTGTATGGATTCCCTTATAAATGTAATTCAACAGTGGCGTGTAAGACGGAATACACATTATATATTATTCGTTAGACTTCGTTGAAATAATCGCCTAAAAATTATATCCGCTAATTTTCAACGTGTATTCTCGTGTTTACATGCTGTTATTCATGCATATACATATATGTATTTATTCTATAAGGGATTGTTTCTGGTTTCGTTTCTTTCAGTGTTACTTGGTTACAACGTTTAGTATTTTAAAAAATCCGTTTTATCTTGTTATATTGTATATTTATCCTATAATCTTTTATAAATATTAAATTTAATTTACTACCTTATTTCTGGAGTAGTTTTCGTTTCTTCTTTTTAGTCCATTTGTTTCTGTTACTAGTGGTTCTCTTTTTCGCATTAACTATGGAGAATTCTCGTAAGGCAAACATGGCAGGATGGATTAGAGGCCATACAGATTGGTTGCATATTCGTAATGATACCGAGATATATTGCAGTGCCTGTTCATCAAGTTTAAGGCGTTCACAAAAGTGTAATGTGCAGAGACATGTTTCTTCTAAAACTCATCAAGTTAACATATGACCATCTGCACCTGACACCTAACGAAGAACTGTATGAAGCTTTCATGGCGGTCAATATCCCATTCAAAAAGTTTAAGAATTCAGTCCTCAAGAGGTCTATTACAAAATATACTGATGGTAATATACCAGATGAATCTGCTTTACGTAAATACCACTTACCAAAATGTTATTTAAGAACCAATGAAAAAATACGAACCAACCTATCTGGTCATTATCTTTGGGTAACTGCAAACAAAACAACGGATGTAATGGGGCGATATGTGTTAAATGTAGTTGTTGGTATTCTTCATCCGACAACTTTATACCAACCATACTTAATTGCAATTAAAATATTGCCAGTCGTAAATGGTGACACAGTTGCAGAAGTAATTGATCAATGTATTCATAATATTATGTCATCTGATAACAACTATAAAGACAAGATGCTATTATTTTTGACTAATGCGGCAGCTTATATGTTAAACACAGGAAAGTTATTAAAGCAATCTTATCTCAATATGCTACACGTTACCTGTGCAGCACATGCACTACACATAGTATGTGAATACATCAGGGATCATTTTCCAAATTTTGATAAGTTAGTTTCATCATTTAAAAATATATTTCTCGTAGCTGAGACAAAAAGTAGATGCCAAATTTAGCAGAAATCCAGATTTGAATATATTATATCAATTCTGCACAGAGCTGCTTGAAACATTTATACATTCGAAGTGTGGTGCACTTTTGCAATATTTTAACATCTAAAAGAACTGATTTAACACAGGAACACCTTGAATAAATTTTCGTTGTTCATAGTAATGATTTACACTTTCAATGTTTCACAGAAAATATATAGTTTTGAGTTTTCTTATTTGTAAATTATTTTATTCAAAATTCGATGCGCAATTCACTTGTCAGTATTACTTGTGTTTCAGCAGCAGTTGCTGCCGGTTACCAAGCCGTTTATTACATCGCACTGTTGTGCATTGATAGATACATATTAACTGCATATGTAGGTATGTGCCACTTATGCAGGTGAGCGCACGTATAAAATTGCGAATTATGAAATGCAGACGCCTATGGGCTCCAATTTCTCTATTATGTTTTCCTTTCATGATAGTAACGCTGATTCTCAAATTGACATATTAAGCGACACATATCCATATTGCATTTGATAGGTCGTGAGTGTCCTTCGACTGTGATGTATGGGATAAAGCCTGCCAGATCCTGGAATCAACAAATAGAAAGGGTAGAAAACATTTAACAAATTTCAACCCAAGTGGAAGAAGACTGGCAGAGCAAGGGTTAAAGTATGTAAACAAACAAAACGAAAAAATTACAAGCAGTACCAGATTCGAAGTTAGCGACTCCGTTATTGTAAGAAGCTATCGTCTTGGTAGACGTCGCCAAGGTAAATGCCAAAAGCTCGATCTTCCATACAATGGACCCTATCGTATCACAAGAAGATTTAATGATGTTACATACGAGTTGTATACTATGGATGGACGTCGAAAGAAGGAACGATACCACATCAGTGCTCTGCAACCGTTCGCTCCACCGGTGCGTGGTGATGAAGAAGGCCCAGACTGGAACTGTTCATCAGCTGAGTGCGGGGAGTGCGTGTAAGTGTAAGAAACTGACATTTTCGATGAGTGCGGAAAACTATATAATAAATAAGATTTTGACATGTCCAGGCTTATTAATTATATATTTTTGGGGATGTGCTATGGATTTTTAATTAAAAATATTTAAATATTTAAAATAAAATATTTTGGACGGGACTGTACATTATTAATTTTCCCGGCGTGCATTGGATATGAAAATTGTAGAGACGAGAAGATGAAATTTATAGTTTGAAGAAGAAGGTTGCTTTGTGAAATATATTTAAATATATTTAATTAATTCGGGAGTGTTTTATTGTTGTTTTATTAAGTATTAAAGTCCCGATATTTATAGAGAGAAACTCTCATTGTATTTGATGTTTAAAGTTGATTAAGCACCTTCTTCGTTAGATTCTCCATTTTAGTTTTTGTAAGTATTTAAGATTGTATGACGTCATAAGCATAAATATAGTAACTATATTTCTATTATAATAAAACAAGTAATTAAGAGATTTAATTATTAAGAATATAGATAATACAGTTAAATATTAAAATTCTATATTAATATTATAATTGAAAAGTTTGTTCGAGAGGATTCAAGGGTTTTTTGTGCGTGTCGATAGCACACGTGTAAGTTTTTGTTCGTGCATCAATATCTGATTATACAGTGTGGTTCTCTGGGGAGAAATTAATATTAAACTTTATTATTTTTAGATAAGTTTTGATCGGTGCCATTTAGAGGATGTTTTCCATTCATTTAGCTGTCAATTTTCAATGAATGTTTTTACCTCAAGTATTTTTGTATAATACAGCATCTTTATACTTTGTTAAAGATATATTTTTTATTTTTTTTATTTTTGTATTAAATATTCATTTTAATATTTATTCTGCGTTTGTTTCATTTAATAATACCTATATTGCTGTTCTAACTTAACTTATATAAAATAAGTAATAAAATTTTTGTGAACATTTCACTGGCGCTCAACTTACTTTGTAGACACGTATTTCCTAAGTGGAACCCGAGAAGTTAGAAGTCTCATATTTGAAAATTCACCGGCTGAGAAACCTAGTTGGGAAAACTATTTGTGGATGGTGGCGTGCTAAATTTTCAAACCACTATTCATAGCAATATGTAGGAATGTGCCACTTATGCCACACGTGGCCACACGTATCAAATTTTTCGAAACTCATAGATCGCTTACAGAAGCAAACCTATTGCTATGGGCCTATGGGCTATGAATCATCAATCGCTCGAGTCCGCTCTCTGGTTGTGAGCGAAGGAAATCGCGTTGACCTAGTATGTGATCGAGGACACCCGTTCTTGGGTTATGATAATAGTACTTTCTTGATACATATATCATTTTTAGTGATATTTTTTTTATTAAAAACGAATTGCAGGTACTCAGTGCGAGAAATTGAAAAAAAATTAATACGATCTATTGCAGCCCCATCTATCATGAATTGAAGAAAATATGTCAGACAAATCCTTTTTCAGTAAAATTCGTATCTGTAATACAGTCCCTACGAGAGGGACTAATTCTGGCACTAATGTGTTGTAATGTGTTGTAATGTCCTTTGAATTTTTAAATTTGAAATCTGGACATTTTCGTGTGAACTGCTAATTTTTCGAGATATTTGAAAGTTTTATGTTAAAATATACACCCTGTATATTGTCCACAAAATAACTGAATTTAATTTTCTATTTGTACAGTAGTTGGAATTATTGTAAATTCTGTTTGATAATAAAAATATTTATTATTAGGATATTATTAAAATTATCTTATATTTTAAATTGTTTTGTTATTTATGTCATTATGTGTATGTTTTGACATAATTTCCAAGTGATACACGTTTCTTTATTTAAACATCTTAGGCGAATAACATTTTCTAAAAGAATAACTCTAGTCATGTGTGGTCTGTCTCTTAAGTTATTAATGAAAGAGGTTTTCTTGTGTATACTCCCTGTTATTATTTTCTTTGTCTGCTTTCCATTTACGTTTTCTATATTTGAAAATGTGGATAAGATGTAGGCATTTTTAAAATTATATATATTGTTTCTAATTATTCCTTGACAATGTTATTATATATTTTGTGATTTATTTAGTATTTGAGCGTTTTTTTTATATTAAACATTCCTTTCATCAACATTTTATTGTAATTTGTTTCCATTTAAATTAGTTAATCTTTGTCACTGTTTAACAATATATCCATTTTCATAACTATACTATGGTAAGGCAGAGATATTGATTCTTTAGTTCCAATGTTATATTTAGTATTTTAGTTTATTTTAGTTTTGTTTAACCTATATTTACTCGATTAAATCGTGATCATATAAGATGTTCACCTAGTAAATTTTTAAGGTTCCCACGAAAAAAACATTTGAGATTACAAATAAATTTAAGGTTAAGGAAAGAGTACTTCTTATGTAAAGTTACTTGCGTTAAGAAAATATACGAGGGGGTATTGATATATTCTTAGCCTACTATTGAAACGATTTAAAGTTTTATTATTCAACATAGTCTTGTCTTAAATTAGTACACTTAATACAGCAATCCATCAACGCATTTAACCTTTCTAAGAAAAAAGATTATTCTTCTTCGTCTGCAAACCAGCCCTCCACAGCTTCTACTACCTCTTCGTTACACAAAAACTGACGTCGTTTTAAACTTTTTTCAATCGAGGGAACAGATAATAGGGCTAAGTCTGGGGAATATGGCGGGTGCTTCAGTAATTCGAACCCTAGATCCCGAATTGTATTCCTGGTAATGCGCGATGTGTGTGTAGGGGCATTGTCCTGCAAAAACAACAGACCTTTCGCTCACATGCCACGTCTTGTTTCCTTAATTTTCCCTCTCAGATTGGTTAGTAATTTAGAATAAGAATCTCTACTGATGGTTTGACCCTTTTTAGGTAATCGATCATAATTATTCCATGGATATACAAAAAAACTGAAGCAAGAACTTTTGCAGGGAATTTTTGAACTCTAAACTTCTTAGGCCTTGGAGAACCGTGATGCTTCCACTCCATCGACCGCTGTTTTGTTTCTTGATTGTAAAAATGGACCCATGTTTCATCCATTGTCACAAAATGGTTCTAACTCGACGTGAACTAAATGATGGACGCGCTCATATGAAATCTTTAGTGCCTTAGCTATATGTTTCATCCCGATTCGACGGTCTGACACCGCATTCGGTCTTTGTGGTCGCTTCTCAACTTCAACGGAAAGTTTTCCTCTTTTGAATGACGCAATCCAATTTTTGACAGTCGCATATGATGGGGATTGATAGCGAAGTGTGTTAAGTGTATCTTCGTAAATTTCCTTAAACACCTAACCTCTTCAAATACAAGTATTTTATGATGCCTCAATACTCCAATTTATCGATTTTTACGCTTGCATTCGACATGTTTTCTTTCTAAATTTACTGCACAGCAATACTTCAACTTCTTTACGTAAGATTTTACAGTGTCGCTTTTAAAATATTATTATTTCTTGCCAATATAACAAGATTTTGTTTTATTCAAGGAAAATGGCCTAAACTATCAATAACCCTCGTAAACCTTTTTAACGTACGGGTGGAGTGCAGTGCTCAAAAACTTTAGCAAAATTAGATATAATAGTTACTGAGCGGTAATTAGAAGTTACTGTCTCTAAATTTGCTAAGATTTTCGATTTTCGAACATATTTCCTTTCCAGCATGCCATATCATGCTGAAAAGGAAATACGTTATAATTAGCAATATGAGATGAATCTTACGCGGACGATGCTATTCTCACAACAGAGCACGAAGTTTATCTACAACGTCTCCTATACGAATTTAAAATAACCGCAGACAAATTTAAGCGTAAAATTTCCTGTGAGAAATAACAATCAATACGAAAGAACTCGTTAGGTACAAACAAACAGACTATAACAACATAATATATCAGGTATCAAGATTCAACTACCTGGAAGTAATCACATCATGCGATAGATATGTCAAAAGCGAAGTTCTAACAAAAAAAAACAAAACAGCGAACATTGGTGAATGTCTTAGAGACATTATCTGCACTAACAAATCCGTAAGTAATGAGTGTAAAACATGAATGTATAATATGTCTGAGACGGTACGCCACCAAAAGAAGACAAGAAACTACAGCTTCTAAAAGACCAAATGAAATACGATCTATTAAAGGTGTTACACTCAGAGACCGGAAGCAATCATAGGAAGTAACCAAATAACAGAATAACTCGGAAATACAGTATGTAGTAACATGATTTTGTGGTAACCTAAATGTTCACTAACAACCTCGTAGAAAACTGTACGTGGAATTTTAGGGAAGAAGGCAGTCAGTTTTGTCATTGTGAATTAACGATTTTCACAAAAATTTGAGATTATCCACAAGTTCGTCCTCCACAAAAGTTGGTTTTCCTCTCTATTGTACATCATGGAGATTAGTTTGTTCTTATCGGAAGATACGGCACCATCTTTTAACCATACTGTCACTCATATCATCTTCACCATAAACAGAACAAAGTTCACGATGACTCTCAGTAATCTTCATGTTCTTTGCACACAGAAATTGGATAAGAACACGAAGGAGGTTTTGGAGGTAGTAGGTGGAAAGAATACCTGAAGAACCATAGGTTAAATGTGCTAAAATAGAACGACCTTGCACCCGCAGACAATTGGGTGGGTAAAAAAAAAAATTTGGAACAATAATAAGAAGAAAACAGAGGACATTTACAGGACAGCTATTTAAAAAAGGAAGAAGACCATCGTTAGCGTTAAATACATTCACTATATTATAAAAATTAGAAAAATTGGAACATATCAGAACATACAATGGCGATTCGTGAAGTAAGTTCCGTTTGGTTATTAAAAAAACATAAATACATGAAGAGGCTTTTATTATATACAAATTAAAGCTACTAGTTTCAGATATTTTTCTACAAAGTTGCAATTAAGATTGAGATATTTGTCATAGCGATGAACCAGTTTTTTTATTAATCCCTGCTGTAAAGTAGTTTGTGCGCTGGAGTTTGGCACTTATTTTTGAACCACAGGTTGTAAGTCTGTAGGGAGACTTATACAACTAAAACTCACTTTTACTATATGCAAATTTAATTTTATTATAAAAACTGTGCTGGCGATTGAACACTTGGTTGTTATTTAATATAAAGTATGTGATGCTTGTTTCAAATGTAACGAAGAACTCATCCTTTTTCCAGTAACTTCCTAACAAGTAAAATCAGTCGTTCACTTGTTAGGGGTGCACTCTTTCTCTAAGAATTAGTAGAAAGGGTTGTACTAATGTGTTTCTAGACAAAGAGCAATTCTCCGAACACATAAAAAATATAAAATTTTACAGAGGCAAGTGTATAAAAAATGTATTTTTCTGTGCCGGCGAGGGTAAAAATATGTTGACAATAGCTGGTTGGAAAGCCCACTAACGGCAAATAAAGAACGGCAAAACTTCTGAGATATATGGAACAAATTTTTTAAATATTAAAAAGTTTAAAATACGTAAAAATTGAGTACACACAAGTAAAATAATATTTTACATAATAGAACTTTGCCGCCTGTTACTTTACACGATTGTCTTCAGTGTTTATTGTGGTTCCTCGTTCCATAAAGTCTACAAAAAGGACGCCTTTCTTGTCTCAAAAGACAGTGAACATTTAATTTTCTCGCAGGAAAAGTTTAACGAAAAATTAAAGGTGAGTTAGAGCGACCCTACTGCATTGACAATCTTTTCGTCTCAACGTTGACCTAAGCGACTCAAGTCTCATCACCTGTTACGACATACCTGATGAAATATTCACCTTAACCCTTTTCTGCATGACCGGGGTCCTTTGGCGACCCCAGCACCACATTTTTCTTCACAGTTTTGCCTACCCTGAATTAGTAGGCGTTTGGCCGTCCATCTATTTGTCATTTTCAGTTTGAGGTTATGTTGTGCAGTGGTAGTTTGACTATAAGTTTTTCCCTGTTCTGATTAAAATTAAATTAGGTAAGTGGGGTCTGTAAAGGACCCCATCTGTGCTTTTGCGTACTAAATATAACATTTTAATATACACCTGTTTTTTCTAGTTTTTGAACAGAATGAGTCGTTTAGATCGTAGCCGTCCATTGACTAGCACAGAGTTGACCCATCTTGCTGAAAATGTCGAAGATTTTTCGGATATAGAAAATGAATATGATGTCGATTTTCAAGAAATTCTTTCTGAGTCCGAAGATAACCTCGAAAGTCAGAGCGAAGAAGATTCCGATGAATTACCAGATGAAAGTAATACTGAAGAATTTCATTGTACTCAGTACGTTGCCAAGTCAGGTTTGAAGTGGAATAGTTTACCTTTTCGCAGTAGTAAAACGCCACTGCGAAATTTAGTAAATGCACGTCCTGGGCCGACGCTGTTTACCGAAGAAGCGAATGATTCTATAGATATTTTAAATTTATTCATTACAAATGAAATGAAAGATATTATATGTCGTTATACAAATGAAGAAGCAAAGAAGAATTATGCAGAATGGAATAAAAAAAACCTAATTCACCAATGAATTGGATAGATTTAGGAAAGGGTGAACTAGATTGCTTCTTCGGTGTACTTATAAAAGCAGGTGGATTGAGATGCAGGAAAGAATCCACGCGTGAAATGTGGACAAGAGATTCCTCTATACGCTGCCCATTTTTTTTTGTGCAGCTATGCCTGTCAACAGATTTGAAGAAATATCAAGATTCTTAAGATTTGACGATAAGACTACAAGAATTGACAGAAAGAAGGAAGATAAACTGGCGGCTATTAGAGAGATTTGGGACTTATTTGTAAGAAATTGCAAAATAATGTTTGAACCTTACGAATCTCTTACAGTGGATGAACAACTAGTATGTTTTAGGGGCAGATATCCCTTTAGAAAATACATAAAATCAAAGCCTGGTCGTTACGGCATAAAAGTCTGGGCACTTGCTGACGTAAAGACTTCCTATTTATGTAATCTTCAGGTTTACTGTGGTCGTCTTCCAAGTGGAGTGAGGGAAAAAGAACAAGGAATGCGTGTAGTAAAAGATATGGTTGAACCATATTTCGGTAGCTGGAGAGGCATAACTACAGATAATTTCTTTACAAGTGTACCTTTAGCGAATTATTTGTTGAGCATAGGACTTACATTGCTTGGAACGGTTGGAAAAAATAAAACTGATACGCCACCTCAACTCAATGTAATCTCAAGACCAGTTCATTCGTCCATGTTCGTTTTCACAATGGATGTAAGCATGGTATCGTACATTCTAAAAAAGGGCAGAATGGTTTATTTGTTGTCTACGCAACATCAAGACGATAACGTATCTCCTGAAAGCGAAAATAAGCCTATTACGATACTAGACTACAACGAAACTAAAGGTGCAGTTGACAACGCAGATAAATTGATTCGAGAATTTTCATGCGCTTGTAGAACACTACGATAGCCTTATAGACAATTCATGAATATTCTAGATATATGTGCCATGAATACATTTGTAATATTCAATGAAAAACACCCCGAATGGAAAAAACAAAATAAAGCCAGACGTAGGTTGTTCGTGTTACAACTGGGTGACAAATTAACTCGTGGAAACATGGAAAAACGGGCTCAAAATAGAAAACTTCCAATATTTGTAAAAACAGCACTCCAGGATTGTGGTATTGCATTAGCAGAAACAAATTTAGATTCACAGAGAGATGAAGAAAGAACCACTTCGACAGGAAGAGGTAGATGCTATAAATGTCCAAGAGAACAAGACAAGAAAGTTAACATAAAATGTAAGGACTGTCACAAATTTGTTTGTGACGCACATAGAAAAAAAGAGACAGTGACGGTTTGTCTTCCATGCCTTTCATTAAAATAATGTTTTCCATTAAATTTTCTTTTTTAAAGTTTTATGTAATTTCAAAGCATTGTCAAATCTAATGTTTTTTTAACACATTTTTGTTTTGTTCTAATATAAAAATAATTGTACAACCATCATATTATATATAACTTCGATAAAATTCAATTTTAAGACTTTTTTTAAATTTTAATTTGTGTTAAAGTACCTTAAATCTAAAAAAAAAATGGGGTCTCGACAGGACCCCACGTATGTGGTTACGTACGCATTAGTCTGTCATGCACACAAGGGTTAAACATCGTAACGTGTCAGAAAAGTTGGTTCCGATCCCATTCTCTTTGTTTCATGGTCTTCAGTAAAATGTTTTGACACCCATCGTGAACAAAATTTATGGTAACCTAAATGTTCACTAACAACCTCGTAGAAAACTGTACTTGAAATTTTAGGGGAAAAAGGCAGTCAGCGATCAACGATTTTAACAAAAATTTGACATTAGCCACAAGCTAGTTCTTCACAATTGTTGGTTTTCCTCTCTGTTCTTCATCATGGACATTAGTTCGTCCTTATCGAAAGATACGACACCATCTTTTAACCATACTATCACTCATTACATCTTCACCATAAACAGAACAAAGTTCACGATGAATCTCAGTAGCCTTCATGTTGTTTGCACACAGAAATTGGACGCAATTCACAGTCGGCGTGTGTTTCAAGTGCAGCAGCCATTTTGAGTAACCAAAATAGCCTGAAAGGATGTCCGAACGATTCTCTCACTGGCATTGTCAGACTCACACTGAGTCAGACTTCACCACATCATTTCGATCGCGTCGATATCCCCACTCCTCTGCTCACTTGGAGGAAACCGAATTTAGTTTACGAATCGCCCAAGTATTTACAATTCTCATCAAGAAACAGTGGATTTTGGATTTGGATTTTGGTTATGGTAAAATGGAGTTTAAAGTATCGTCCACATATAAATAACTTTATATTGTAAGAGATTGATGTCAAGGAAACCTGCTGCTTGTCCACCTTTGCTCCCAGCTCATCGTGTTCAGCGACTATGATTTGCCCGTGAACATAAACATTGGACAACGGATCAATGGAGCTCCGTATTGTTGTCGGATGAGTCTCGTTTTTGTCTGGGTTCCCGAGATCGATGAGAACGTGTGTGAAAAAGGCCTAATGAACGATTTTTTGCGTGTTGTACATCTCCAAGAATGGCATTTGGGGGAAGCGGTATAATGGTTTGGGCTGGCATTTCCTTGTACACGAAAACAGATCTTGTTCTATTGAAAATGGTACTATGACGGCTGTTAAGTGTTAATCTGATAACGTCGTAAAATTTGCTCCATTTGTAGGTGAGGACTTTAATGCACCATAACACGCGATCTCACACCATACGGGCGGTTGAGCAATAATTGGATGCGGTTATCTTTCGCCGTTTGCAATGGCCAGCTCAGAGCCCGGACTTGAATCATATCGAAAGTTTCTGAGATTCATTAAGGCGACCTGTCGACACCGACAACCCATACCGGTAACCATTCGGGATCTTCGAATAGCTCTTCCTGAGAAATGTAAAAACATTACACAAGAAGAGATCGCCAACGCCATTCAAAGTTTACCACGCCGTATGGCAGAAATCATTAGAGTTCGTGGAATCGCTTGAATTGTGTGAAAACATAGATGTAAAACTTAAACAATAAGACCAATGAATTTGTTAATTTTGCACAATTTACTGTTATAAAATACTAAATATCTTTTTTTTTTTTTTTTTTTTTTTTTACTAAATAAAACACTTGGTATATTTGTTTCACAAAATGTATTTAAAATATCTCTGACATATGTTTCGACTTATTCAGTCATTCTCGAAGAGTCACGTAAACTGACTTTTACATGTTTACACGTTTACATGACTCTTCGAGAATGACTGAATAAGTCGAAATATATGTCAGAGATATTTTAAATACATTTTGTGAAACAAATATACCAAGTGTTTTATTTAGTAAATTTTTAGTCATGTTTCACCAACAGCCAACCGTGAATTCTATACATTATATCTTTTTGTTTATTTCACATACTTACTTTGTAGATAACGTTTCATGTCTTGTTAAAAAAAAAAGAAAGTTTCGTACCGGAATTTTTTGTCAACGAGTGTAGTTTACATAAATTTTTAAAAAATATATTTTATAACGCTTCATAATGTCGTTAATAAACTATAAACTTTGTGTAATATAATAGCTATTCATTTTATTTTTTTAGTTAATAATTTAAAGAAATAAGACCGAAACGCCCAAGAAAATACAAAACTAGAATAGCAACTTATAAATTAATAGCGGAAGCACACTCATACAGTTAAAAAAAATCGTTGGATTATGATAGATAGCATTAATAATTTAATATACCATTTACATAATAAATCAAATACTGTACTGTCTCTCGTTTATAAAAGTAAGAGGTCGAAATAAACGCATCAGCCTGTGAAACATGTTTTCAGGTGAATGAATATTTTAAGAGGCATAATCGTTTAAAAATAGTCCACATCGTGTTATAAGCACTCAATGAACGGCTGTAGGCTTTTACGTTTTTTTTTTTTGGACTACGCCCGATCGATAATGATAAAAGACAATCATCATTACACGTATGTATATGAGAAAGTTTAAAAATAAACTTGTGATCAAAAAGCGTCCTGCCAAAAATTACATATGTACGTTGTACTACCGAACAGTCATGGTTGGTTTTTTTATGTGCACAACACCAGATGTGTAACGCGTTTTTAATTAGCGAGCCTTCTGTTTTAATTCAGTTTGTTCGCGGAAAAACGTTACTATTTCTGTTCTAATTATATTTTGAACATGCATTTCTCCCTTCTTTTTCCACCAAATATTAAATTGTTTTGGTGTAAAATGCAAAAAGATAACACAAAAATTATTATTTTGTTTAGGTTAATTAGTACAGCATGTTGCGTGATAATCGGATTTTAAATCTAATATTATTGTTAAATTAATTAAAAATTATTAAATCTAAAAATTACCAGGCGAATTGTTTAACGTGTGTTCATTTGAAAAGTCAATCTAGGTTTCCTTGAAATTTTGATAGAATATGACGCATATATATAAGTATGTGTTTGTTGTTCCGTAAACGTAAATCCAAATGACATTTGATAATGTCAATCACAAATATCAGTTAGTGCATTCGTGCGTCGATTCCGATTTAAATAAATTGCTTCTCAGTTTTAAAATGGCCTTCACTTTAGAACATAAAATTTTTTTAGTCCAGGCTTATTTTCGAAGTGGTAATAAAATTGATGGTTTATGGGTTTATTCAGTTCAAGATTGCATGGTAGAATTTCAAGTTGAGTTTCCACATTTTGTAATAGATTATATACATGATTAAGAATACTTTGGATAGAACTTTAAAACCTTTTTCTGAAACTGGTACCTCTCTTAATAAAATCAGGCAGCGGAGCAGTTAAGAAACGTACACCTCAAGTTGTCAATCGTGTTGAAGAAATAATGGAAAATGAACCACAGACATATGTTCGACATTTGAGTCAACAAATAAACCTTTCTGTTGGTACAACTCACAAGTTACTAAAAAAAGATATGCAACTTTATCCATACTGTGTCACAGCAGTACAAGAATTGTTAGAAATTGATTACCAACGTAGACTACAGTTTTGTATTTGGTTTGTAAATATGAACAATAATGGAGAACTTTCGCAAAGAGTCATCTTTACTGATGAAGCATTGTTTTATAAAACGGGATACCTAGATTCACAAAATACAAGAATTTGGAGTAGTGAAAATCCACATGTAATTAACGAAGAATCGCTACATCCAGAGAAAATTGGTGTTTGGGCAGCGATAAGCCAAAGGTGAATCATTGGACCAATATTTTTTCAGGGAACGTTAACTGCTCAAAGGTACCGTACGGAAATTTTACAACAATTTGTCAATCAGTTGCATGGTGATAAACTTCAAAATTCATATTTCCAACAAGACGGAGCACCTTGTCACTGTACTGTAGAATCTTTGGATTATTTAAGAGAATTTTTTTATGAGCGTATAATTAGTCGAAATACTGAAATTGCCTGGCGTGCACGTTCATGCGATTTAACACCTTGCGACTTCTTTTAGTGGCCTTATCTAAAAAATAACATATTTCGAACACCTATATTGAATTTGAATGATATGCTACAGAGAATCGAACAGAAATGCAGGGAAATTAATAACAATCCAGTAATGTTGTAGAATTTTATCAGAAATTTTGAACGGAGGATTTTGAAGTGCATTGATCTTGAAGGACAACATTTGCAACATTTGTTATAGTTTTCAATAAATACCTATTATTTGTTATTTATTTGTATGTATGAAACTGTCAAAATATACGACTTCGTAGGTTAAGTAGTAAATTTTAATTTACGACATACTTCAAAATGTTCTCAGAAAATCACATGCTACTAGATTGACTTTTCAAATGAACACTTGTTTTGTTATCCACTTAGTTATGAAAACAATATGTTATCGTGATAATTTTCTTACGTCAAGTTTTTATGACATTTATAGTATCATCTCTAAAGCTGGGATTATATGAGAATGCATATTTTTTATTTATGTTATGTTTACCAAAATTCTTGCAGATCTATACGAATCACGTAAAAGGAAAGCATTTGCAATTACTTTTGTTTTGCATATCTTGCATATAAATACTGCTTTGTATATATTTCATATAAAATTGCATATTTGTTCATATTTTATAATTTATACCGTAAAAAATGTATAAAATAATTTATTCATAGTATATTAAAATTACAGTAACAGTCAGCATGACCATTGCCGTACAGCGGGAATTCCCAGATTTGTGTTTATCACGTTTATCACATTATTTATAATGATAGTGACCTATAGGTATATTTAGTTAGTTCTCGAAGGTATATGTACACGTATTCTTGCCCTACTATATTTGACATGGCGAAATCATATTCACATGTGTCGATCTATATAAAAGATTATCCTGAATTTTGTGTAGATATTTTGTATTTTGTAAGTATTGCAGTAAAATTGTAAGCTTATATTTGTTTACGATTAATTTCCTGTGTTTAATTACCTGCAATTAATTATTTTAGATCCGTTGCGACAAAAAAAATCATTAACGCAGCATGTAGGAACTGATTTGCATAAAAAAATATCACGAGATTTAAAAGTGCCACCACAAGCTATTCTGAATCAATCGTTTACTTCAACAAGTAAAAATATGGAACAGCATAGTTTCCATTATGGCTTGTAGCGCCTTCTTAAGTGCAAACATTCCACTTTCAAAGTTGGATAATTCAACATTTAATTTTTTTTTAGAGAAGTATATGAAACTGTCAGTTTCTAGTTGCTCAACTACAAGACGAAAGTATATTAATTTATTGTTTGAGGAAACTATAATGAAAATTGAGGGAACAATAGTGAATACTGTATTTATTTCGTAGTCAATGAGACAATAGACAGTTGTGGATGCTATATTGTCAACTTATTGATTGGCATTTTAAATGAAAATTGCGCCGGACAATCCTTTTTAATTGTTACAGAAAATTGGATAAAGAAAATAACTTAACTATAACAAGATAGTTTAACGAAGATTTATTTGCCGGATGCCGTTCCAAGTGACAAGCTTTTATTGATGTTATCGGTTGCTGCGACATATATGATGAAGTCAGCACAGAATTTGAAAATTTTTTACCCAAATCTGATGTACGTAACATGTTCGGCCCATGCTGTTAACAGAGTAGGAGAAGAAATACGTTATACATTTCCAAATATTAACTCATTGATAAATTTGACAAAAAAGTATTTATTAAAGCACCGCTGACGGTTCAAGCATACAAAGATTTTCTGAAGTTTTCTGATCTGGCACTGCCACCAGAACCCATAATAACAAGATGAGGTACGTGGCTTGATGGCGCTGTATTTTATGCAGATACCTTTGAATAGATAAGAGAATTCATTCTTTATTTTTTAAACGACTCGATAGCAATTGCAGATTGCAAAAATATACTAACTAAACCACAAATCCACCAAGAGTTAGCTCTTATCAAAGCAAACTATAATTTATTAGTGAAACACTACGAAAACTTGAAACTCTAGGTGTTGAACTCGTGAATCGATAGAATTAATTCAAAGTTATGAGAGGTACCATAGGAGAGCGGTTGAAAATTAAATTACAGTAATTTTTCTTTGGTTTTTCTCTTTTGTTAAATGTTTAACATTGTTTAATGCTATTGTGTATTAAACAATGGTTACTGTATAAATATTGGCAATAACATCCTAAATAGCCAACAAAAATCTAAAACCCTTTCCATAGTTTATCCAAAATTAAAATACAAGATTATTAATTCCTATAATTCAATCCCTTACTTAGAAAAAATTTCGAATAATAATAACGAACATATATCATTTAAAACAGACAATACTATACAGAACATTATTAAAAACAACAAAGAAGAAGTTCTGTAATTGTCACTGGACACAAAATCAGGACGAGCAAAGGGTTAAAAATGTTTCACCGAAGTTGTCCCAGTATTAAAGAAATACAATGTCCAGTCTAGGATTTAGCGTTACTTTGTTAAAGTATAATGTCACTGAATAGTAATTTATATCTCACAGGAGATTATGTATTGTTTTTATTTTAATACACTTCTTCGTTGACGATAGTACTTGAAAATATTTATGGTAAAACTAATAGGTTATCCATTTCGTGGTTTAAAAACCGCAGGGCTGTCATTTGACAGCTGTCAAATATTAATGTAAACCGAAGCATCAAATTTTTGAATGTTGCCATTTACGAAAATGCATCAAATACTAACAGAAAAACGCGTTAAAATGGTTAAAACCTATTACAAAAGTGGCGATTCAAACGAAGCCAAGTTTCGCGCAATTAGAAACAATTTTAGCCGTCGTAATTGTCCTACTGTGCAAGCAATTGGCAAGATAGTGAAAAAATTTGGAAGAAACGGGTACCGTGTTAGATATTCAGACGCATGCGCATAATGGTAATATACGCTCTACTGAAAATATTGTCGCCGTGTTTGAAAGTGCGGCCGAAGAGGCGAATTTGTCGATTCCACGACCTTCTCAGCAATTGGGCCTGTCTTACTGATAATTAAGCCAAATTTTTCATCTGGATTTAAACCCACATCCGTAGATAGTCCAACTCATGCAACAATTAAAGTCTACTGACTATCAACAACACAGGAGATACGTCAAATGGGTCATTAAGTAATAGGCCATAAATAATTTTTCGAACAAAATTCTCTTCAGCGATGAGACACATTTCTCACTTGATTGGTACGTAAATAAGCAACATTGTAGCATTTGGGGCTCTAAAAGTCCTCAAATAATTGAAGAGAGGCCGTATTTTCTCGAAGATGACAAGGAAAGAGCTACGTCAATTCGGAGCGGTATGGTCGAATGATAATAGACTTCTTTTGGACTGCGATTGAAGATATGGACTTGGAGATGATATGTGGTTCAAGTAAGACGCTGCAACAGGCCACACAACACGACCTATTTTGGCTCTATTACATGAGAAGTTTGCTGGCCGTTTAATTTCACGTTTTGGCGATGTCAATTTGCCACCAAGATCATGCGATTTAATGCAGATAGACTTTTTTGTGGGGCTACCCAAAAGACCATGTTTATGCGAACAATACTCTAACTTTAGAACATTTGAAAGATAACATTCGTCAACCGAGATACCGACCGAAATGTACCGAAAAGTGGTTCAAAATTACCTGAAAAGGATCGAGTGTTGCCACAAAACGCGAGGCGGCCGTTTGAATATTATTGTATTTCACACATAATGGCAAGGTCCAAACTTTATAATAAAAAAAATTCATTAAAAATTAAATTTTATATTTGTTCTCTTTACATGTTTTTGAAACCTATAAAAAATTGAAAAGCTTTTGTAAGTCTTCCAATTTTGCTTCCACTAATAATATACGTACAGGACCTGTAAGTTCGCTCAGTAAGTAAATTTCTAACAACTAATCATACTACGAATCTCAGATTTCACAAGCTTCTTACAACGAGATTTATTTATCATCCTCGAAGTAGACGAGAAAAAGTATTCAATCATATAAACTACACACGCGATATCTCGTTTCCTAGTTTCGAGTGGCGATAATTCCAAAGTAAACATTATTTAAGGAACCTTCAGGAAGAGTTTAAATCTTCGTATAGATTTCTTGAAATGATCTTGTTTTAAATATTATAAACATGGAATATGTTTCCTAGGTAATTTTTGATAATCATTAACACTAAAAATCTAAATATACATCAATATTAAAATTTTGTTAACAAGATCTGAGGACCATTGATGTAATGAAAATTCAAATAGGGAATAAACCACAGAGGTCGCGCGATAATTTTAAATAAAGAAAAAACTACAAAGTAAATTCTTTATGTAACCGATATCATTTCGGATGGCGAATTTACGATCGGCAGCTGTTCCTGCTTTGAAAACGCCATAAAGTACATTACTAAAGGATTTAACTGCTCCTCATGTTGCGGAAATATCGGGAAAAGTTAAGTCTATATTGGATTGGTTCGAACTCGTGCACGCAAAAGTACATATTTCTTATCGAAATGTTGGGTCATTGAAAAGAGAGTTTAATATTGCAAAGAAAAATAAACGATAAAATAACGAAATCCTCTTTGTGTTCCTAAAATATAATTATTTTAGAGTGTAACGGTCTTTTTAAATGAGAAAATTTAATAAAATTGGATCTTATATTTTTCTTTTTATAAAAATATGAAAAGCATATGTGTGTTCTCGTCTTAGCTAACATTGCAGGCTCTTATGAGACTATATTTATCTCCTTCTAGTTATAGAATTAACGCATCGATCTCTCTCATTTACTAATGCACATTCCATGTCAGATTCTCTCAAATAATTTTAATATAGTGAAATTAGCGGCATCGTTCGCGATCATGTTTCTTGTTGTCATAAGTAGGGTTGTTATTCTTCCCTACATTCCAGAGTCCTACTCAGTACAATTTAATATGTACAAATGTTTTCAATATACACCCCGTTTTGTAAAGACGTAAGGAATGATTACTAGAGACCGGACACGAGAGGTTGATGACTCATCGCCCACGAGCGTACTATTGAACATTTGTATTTTTAAAGTTTTTAATTTTATTTAGATAATTATACTTATAATAATAAAACGGATATATATACTCGTATATACGACTACGAAATACGAAATACATTTTTATTTGTTCATTTTGTAGTTCAAGTTGACTAAAGGAGTATTAATATTTACTAGCATTACTTACTCAAGGTTCTCTTCTGTAAAATTTGTTCTCTTTGAATGAAATAGATCCTTGTAAATACAAAGCGTCCTTTCTACATTTCAACTGGTTATAGGTGCATACTGGAAATATTCTTTTATTTCAGTGTATTTAGAAGTTATAGTTTGAGGAATTGTCCCCATACACAATGTTATTAAATCTGGATTTCTATTAAAAACTGCGTCTAACTTTTGCCGAAAGACACATCAGAAGTGACTTGGAATATTTTTCAAATTATTAATAGCCACACATCTAATGTGGTTACTCCATCTTTAATTTGAGATTTTGATTTTCCAAATAAGCAATTAGCTTTGACAAAGTTCCAAAGTGTTCCTGAAGAAAGTACAATTGATTTTTTAAATGTGTAATTTATGTTAGTTCTTTACACTCAGAAATACTCCGAGCGTCGTCATTTAAACATGCAACGAAATTTTGCTATCGAAATTCTCTGCATAAAAACTAGTAACTTCCAATCATGTCCCCCATCTAGTTATTACTGGAGAGGGAGGCAGTGACAAAGATTGTAGTTTTTCCCTGTAAAGAGCTACTCTCAATGGTGCTTTCCTGAAAACTTTCTTAAAAGCGGATACAAGTCTATCAACTTCTGGAAATCGTCTCTGATATATTCACAGATTCTGTAATTCTGTGAAGAACATGTGCTACACAGGTAATATGCAGCATATTAGGATATGTTTCCTTTAATAGTCTGCCTGTTTTTCATATATATATATATATGCAGCACTGTCACTGACAAATAAAAGTATTTTTTCTTTGTACCTGTCGTCCGAATGAAGAAGCATTTGATGAATATTCTCGTAAATGGTTTTAGCTACTGTTTCCGCATGAACATATGCGTTATGGAATAGTTGAATGTAGTATACCAGCTACAACATTTGCCACCACACAGCATCCTAATATATCGACAGTTTCATCGGCATTTATACATAGGTACTGATTTGAAAGATGGCTTCTAATGCGCTCTACTGCTTTCGTGGAGCACTTAGAAACATAATATTTGCGTAAGGTGGATTCATCAGGAACATTTCGACCAGTATATTTTTGGAGAAGTATTTTGAAGGTGGAATGGTTAAGTTTATTTAATGGAATATTAGCCGTCATAAAAGTTTCACAGAGTTCTTCGTTAAAATTGTCAGATTCCAACGGTTCCAATTTCTGTGCATGTGTTTGTCATGTTAGGTGACATTATACGTGCGATTTCATGGAATTTTTTAACGATATTTTACAGATTTTGCAATAAATTTCGAAATCATACAATCAGTTTGACCATCAATCCAACTCGCCTTTGTTTTATGATGCCGTTCTCGACGTTCTTCCATATCATATCTGAAAAAGTAACTTAAACAATGCTCTAGATCTAAATAAATGAAAACTAAAAATGTATGAGTAAGTTATTGAAACTGAACGAAATTCAATGACACGCACACTTATGTGAAATAATTGGGAGAAGTAGATTCAATCAAACGATATTAAACAGGATCTATCACAAAAATTACGATGTAATTAACAGACAAAACTATGAAAACAAGAAACCAACTACAGCACTTTATTTATCTTACGAAATATAATCTAAATAGACTAAATTATTAAAACTCCACAGGCTTCTATCTACGCCCATGAAAACAGAAATTTAATTGTAAATATCCAACAAAAAGCGTCGCAATTCTCGATGAAGGCAGATGTTCGCGCTAGCCAAATCAATAGTACATACAATAACTGCCTGATGTACTTACAGATAGTAGACTACGTATATCGTCCGTCGTAATGACGACGTCATTTCAACCCGATGTGCCCGCTCTCTAGTTATAACCCAGCGAGAGATTAAAAAAAACGTTTACGTAAAATGGATGAAATCGACAAAAAGCTTGCACTATTAGATAAGTTTTTACATTTGTCTCGGCGTAGTGAGAAAGTTTTCTTATAATTTGAGAAAGATCGTTCGACATCTAATGTTTATAAATATGTAACGGATCTGCAGGTGGATCATCACAATCTTAATCTACCTTAATCTAAGTAAAATCAATACCTTTGCTCAAAACACTATCTACGCGAACGCTTTTTCATTTCGTGTGTTTTCACTTCGTTCACTATTTGTACTGACTCCACTGACGACAACCGATTATCTTGCAATTTTCCAATAGCGCTTAACTTCAATATGCTTAACTAAAATATAAACATCTGGCCGGCATATACGACCTAACACAATGCATACAATGATCCTGATTATCTTCAAATTCGCATTCTTCCTTTTCGCAAACATCTCTTACAATAAGTAATTTCTTTGTTAATACTTAAATCTTATCGGACAGTACATATTAACAAAAATGCTGAGTTGTAATTTTATACAAACACATGTTCTTTATGAAACCCGATTCCTTTTGTAAACGTTCGTACGTATATATTAACTTATGTTGAATAGGATACTGGAATGTGGGGAAAATCTGACAACTCTTGTCATAAATAGAGTGCAAAATATGGTCGGCGCACCAGAACCGTGCGCTAGATAGTAGGTAAATAAAATAAAGTAAATAGTTATATCTAATTTGGAGATAAAACAGAAATAGGATTTAATAATGTATAAATTAAACGTAAACTGAATAGGTGAAAACTAATTAAAAAGAAATCAACCGAGGTTGTGTCTTTCAAGTGCACCTCGTATATAATATTATTTTAGTATTAAAATTTTAGATGTATTTTACTAAGAATTATAAAAGTGATCCAGATTGAACTTTAGGATTTGTTCTTTGAATAAAACACAAGATATTTGAAAAAATCCGAAATTTATTGTAAATAGTGTAAAGTAGAGTGGACCAATTCGGAGCGAAAGCAGAGGAATTGGTTCCCGCATGCGAAACATTATTAATATCTAGAGATATATGTACTATCACGAACGGTGCTGTTATTATGTTATTAAGTAATATAATAAGTTATTATATTACTTAATACTACATATTTGTATTATATTTTGTTTATTTTAGTTCCAATTTACAGTCGTGTATTGTGTATTGTGCATTCTATAGAACAGGAAAGTGTTTTATATTTATATGAATATGAATATCACCTATATTTCTCTTAACACTGCTTTATAGAAATTATGTGTCAACAAATTTTTGCTGTTCCCTAGTTTTGATTTATTATAATTCCCTAGTTTTGATTTATTATAATTCCTGCCTTTATCCGTCGTCTAAAGTTTAATATAAGCACTTATATTTAGAGAACGGACGCAATTTCCATAAAACGCAATAGGCAATTGGAATTGTGTATAACATCGCACAATACATTCCGGCGTAATTCAATGAAGTATTTGTTTGACTTACTCGGACACCTGGGTTTTCGGCGATAACAATGGACAAGCCAGCTATTGTACTAGGAGAATATAGTGCTTTTTAAAGTGTTTTCATGAGCGTGGATAGAAGCGGGGTTTTTATAATGGATTTTATTTATTAATTTATATTTCGTAAGTTAAATAAAGTGCTGTGAGTTAGTTTCTTGTTTTCGTAGTTCTAACTGTTATTTACATCGTAATTTTTGTGATAGATCCTGTTTAATATCGTTTGATTGAATCTATTTCTGCCAATTATTTCGACGTAAGTGTGCCTTGAATTTCGTTCAGTTTCAATAACTTACGCACACATTTTTAGTTTTCTTTTATTTAGATCTAGAGCATTGTTTAAGTTACTTTTTCAGACATGATATGGAAGAATGTCGAGAACGGCATTGTAAAACAATGGCGAGTTGGATTGACGGTCATACTGATTGTATGTCCATTGTCAGTGATTCCGAAATTTGTTACAAAATCCGTAAAATATCGTCAAAAATTCGTCACTTAGGATCGCAAACACATCTGAACTCTGTAAAACTTTTATGGCGGCTAATATTCCATTAAATAAACTTAGCAATCCCACTTTAAAAATATTTCTGAAAAAATATGCTGGTCGAAATGTTCCTGATGAATCAACTCTACGCAAATATTATGTTTCTACGTGCTATACGAGAACAGTAGAACGCATTAGAAGCCATCTTTTAAATCAATACATATGGATAAGCGCCGACGAAACGGTGGATATGTTAGGACGCTGTGTGGTAAATGTTGTAGCTGGTGTACTACATCCAACTATTCCCTGTAACTCATATGTAATAGCTACAAGTGTTATAGATAGAGTTGATGCGGAAACAGTTGCTGAACCCATTAAGGAGAATATGCAAAAAATGCTTCATTCGGACGCCACGTACAAAGAAAAAATACTTTTATTTGTCAGTGATAGTGCTGCGTATATGTTAAAAACAGGACGTTTTCTATTTATAAGGATGTACTTAATTCAAACAGAACAAAATTGACAGAAGAAAACCTTGAGAAACTATTGCTAGTTAATATTAATACTCCTTTACTCAACTTGAACGACAAAATGAACAAATAAAAATGTTCCAATTATAGAAATAAAATTAAAAACTTTCAAAATACAACTTTTCAACAAATACGTATGTATTTCGTAATTTTATAGATCACCACCCGTTTGTTTTCCAATTATATAAATAAAATTTAAAACTTTATAAATACAACTTTTCATCAAATAAATATGTATTTCGTAATTTTATAGATCACCACCCGTTCGTTTTCCAATTATATAAATAAAATTAAATATTTTAGAAATACAGCCTTTCGCCAGTACTGCACTGAGTGGTAAGCGTGTCCGTTCTCTATTTATATTATATAAGAGCTCATATTAAACTTTAGACGACGGATAAAGGTAGGAACTATAATAAATCAAAACTAGGGAACAGCAAAAATTTGTTGACACATAATTTCCATAAAGCAGTGTTGAGAGAAATATAGGTGATATTCATATTCATATAAATATAAAACACTTTCCTGTTCTATAGAATGCACAATACACAATACACGACTGTAAATTGGAACTAAAATAAAGAAAATATAATACAAATATGTAGTATTAAGTAATATAACAACTTATTATATTACTTAATAACATAATAACAGCACCGTTCGTGATAGTATATCTCTAGATATTAATAATGTTTTGCATGCGGGAACCAATTCGTTAGTCACGCCTCTGCTTTCGCTCCGAATTGGTCCACTCTAGTGTAAAGTATAGACTTGGCAATTATGTGTGAAATATGATATCGTCCAAATGCCCTCCACGACTCTGCTGACATATCACTCTTTTAGCGAAGATTTCCGTACCAAATTCCAATAAATGCGGTTCGATTTAAGTAATTGCACGTCTGATGTTCTCCTTTAGTTCTGGAATCGAAGCAGGTTTGTTGACATACACCCTTTCCTTCAAAGAGCCCTAGAGGAAGAAGTCTAGTGAGGTTAAATCGCGAGACCTCGCTGGCCAATTGATGTCGCCCCTCTGAGCTGTGTGGCTGTTTCTCGTGCTCTGTGACATGAGGCTCCATCTTGTTGGAACCACATGTCATTTAAGTTCAAATCATTGGTTTCATGGAAGAAAAAGTTGTTTAGCATCTCCCGATAGCGTACACTGTTGACTATAACAGCGCTCCTGGCTTCATCAGAAAAAAGTACTGACCAATAATTCCTGCAGCCCACAGTGCACACCAAACAGTGAATTTTTCTGGATGCATTGGTCATTTTTGTATACCATGTGGATTTTCACTTCCCCAGATGCGACAATTTTTGAAATTCACATACCCATTTAAATGAAAATGGGACTCATCGCTATGATTTTTTCATAAAAATCAGCATCCACTTCTTTGTTTTGTGAAATCCAGTTCACAAATGTACGGCATTTGTACGCAAATGTACGGTTTTAGTTCTTAGGTCAGTTTAATTTTATACGCCTTTAATTGCAGGCCTTTTTTTAAAATTAGTTGACTAGTGCCATATGAAAGGTACAATTGCAGTGAACGGTGAAAACCAATAATCTCAATAGAAACGTTGACAAAGGAGATAGTTTTTCTGCAGATGTGTGTGCGTCCTCACGGATTGACGTGCCCACACTATCAGGTATATGCGCAATATTTTCATCTGAACGACTTCTGCGTTGATATCGAACTCTTGGTGTATTAATAAATATATTAATTGTTTCAAATTTTTGCAGTAGATCACGAATTTCACGCTCATTGGAACATTATTCCGTCCAAACAGTGGTCGAAGTTTTCTTCGCGTGACCGTAACTGATCACCTGTTTTCATAATAAACTTGCGCAATAGTTATGCGTTGCTGCACTGTATACGACGACATGATGAATTTGCCATGTGTTTAGATACCAACTGTAAAAATACAAACTTCCAACATTTATAGAACGAAAATGGCGCGCAATTCAAATCCTGAAGTTCAATCTGGATCACCTTTTATGTGAATAATTCAAAAATATGTCAATAAATTTTAGGTTAGCTTGATTATTAAACACTTAGAATATAGTTAACATTCTGAACTTACTGCAAATGAGAATTAATGAATATTAAATCTCATTTTTACATGTAAATGTCGCCTTATGTAATGCGTTAATAACTCATATGCAGTAAGTTCAGAATGTTAACTATATATAGGTACACAAAGTATAGAAGTGAAAAGCCATATCTGTCTTCGAGATACCGTACATTGATAAGCTTCAATAAGAGCGAAACGCGTCTGTACGTTCCGTTGATGGACGTGGCTTTTTCAGTAATTTTTAATTATCCTAACAACCGGGAAGGTCGTAGTCGCGACGAAGTGTGTTATACATGCTAGTACAAACTTGGTTTGTCGGATTGTAGTTATTAACGCATCACATAAGGCGACATTTACATGTAAAAATGAGATTTAATATTCATTAATTCTCATTTGCAGTAAGTTCAGAATGTTAACTATATATACACAAAGTATAGAAGTGAAAAGCCATATCTGTCTTCGAGATACCGTACATTGATCAGCTTCAATAAGAGCGAAACGCGTCTGTACGTTCCGTTGATGCACGTGGCTTTTTCAGTAATTTTTAATTAACTTAGAATATAAGTAAACTAATAAAACACGCTGTGCGTACTAGTAATATAGTAAAAGGATAGAGAATGTTTCTTTATGCATTACTAACGTTAGTAATCACATTTAATTTCAATTCATTATATTTTATAAACAACCTTGTCAAAATTTATGAATTAACAGAAGACATCCATGGCATTTTAAAAATAAGAAAATTAATTATATAAGCCATACAAGCGACAAAACCAGGAACAGGAAAATCTAAAAACAACGGAAATATCAATAACAAGAACCAAACAAACATTGTAAAATACAAATAATGAGAATAAAACATTGATGTTAAAAGATGTAAACAAACAAGTAAAGCGGGTGTCAAAATTGGAATACATATCAAAGGCGCATGCTCAGCGCGATATGGACATGCTGTTAAGTGGCACTCAAGTGAAAGCAAAGAACAAGAAGGCACCACACGAACAAGCAAAAGGGGAAGAAAAATAAGGAAAACTCTACGAGAATTAGTAAATGATACGTAGATAGATTTTCCGTGAAAATTTTCGTGTTCAAACGAGCATTAGAAGTCGTTCCTAGAAATAACGAGATTAGAAGTTTACAATTCAATAATCAAAGTAACAAATATTAAAATTACGACGAAAAAGAAAAATATATAAACAGAGATGCGAAGAACGAAACTACCTATACAGCGGTAAAAATATTAAATAAGTGTGAAAATTAGATAAAGCCGAATTAAATGATATTAATGGGGGGCGCAATTCTAGAAACAATCAAACGCAATGGGATAAATAGAACAAGCACCGCGAAATTAGTACATTCACTGATTTATTTGCGAGAGCCACAACATTATTTCTAGATTATTTGTGCTACCCTCACCAAGTCATTTTTGATATTTATTTTCGATCTAATCGATAATATCTGAAATTTAAGCCTGCTGGCATTATATGTAGTTAAGAATAAATAAAAGTTTAATTTCATTTTTATCACAACTATTATTATTCTCGTTATTATTCTCATCATTATTATAAAAGCTCAATAATGTACCAGGAAGAGTTCGAAAGTTTGTATGCTGAATTTGGCTCCGAGTAAGTAAGAGCTGTACACACAATGGATTTGGAGGACATAGAGTTAATTAAATCAGGAAAAAGTGCATTTGTATCGTTATTAATTATCAGTCATAAATACACGATTAAAGTGTATCTCCGGCCAGATATTAGAGTCTGCTGAGGAGGAAGTAGAGTTCCCCGAATACTCTCGAAATATCTGTGCCATTGAAACTTTAAACTTAAAACGTTCAGCAATAGGCGTGGAAAACAAGAAAATACTTATACAGTGTGATAAGCGTACTATTCTGTAGACTTAAATACACGCTGAATAGCACACTCGCATTGTAAAGAAAGATATTATAACGAAGTTTTTCCAGAGGTGGCACTGCCTTGTCTCTAGAAAATGTATTTTGTTTGTGTCATCACTCATTAATATTGAACTTGTATTTTTGTTCTTCACACCGGATTTTTAATAATATTTTATATTATTAAAAGTACTTTTGTATTATACAAAACTGGTGAGGCTTTACCCACTCATGTATGTTTCAATTATTCTACTGTATTTTTTAACTTACCATCAAATGCAAATTTTTAATTATCTATCGAATAGTATTTATATTCAAGCTTTAAGTCTTCGCGTTTTTACAGACTACGCCTATTAATCGTTTTTCGCACCTTTTAGTGTTTCTTAAATAAAAATTTTAAAATAATTTGTAATTGCTCTAAAACTATCTACTAATAGTAAATTTACCATAATCAAGACGACAAAGAGCAATGTAGAAATTGCGAAAGAACAACAATAGCTTGAAATCAAATGACATTTGATAATTGTCTTTAAATCAAAATATATGTATTCATTAGACAAAAGTGAGGCGTTTCTAAATTTTGATAAACAAAAATTTATCCAACTATCTATATCAAGCATGTTTTACAACGTTCCAAAAGTATATTTTTGAAAACTAATTATAAATAAGGAAGCTGCGTCTTAAAGCAAATGTTTAGAGTTTTCAAATATTACTTTCCTCAGCGTTCCATCTGTGAAGCTAATAACAATCGAAAAGCTAAATCCTTTCCGCACTAGAATAAACCTGTCAGAATAAACCAAACACTATACCAAATTGTGAAACGTTCCGAGAGGATAAATAAAAAATATGAAACACAAACGTAAATAAGTATTTCTCTCATCTTCGATATTCTCATTGATGTCCTAGAAAAACTGAAATTAAAATCGTTTAAAAATATACTTCAACAGTGTTAAATACGAAATGTGTTTAATATTATTTAATACAATTTACGTACTGTAACTATCTACTACAAGGTATCTAAGGAACGTGATCAATTTTAAATTCCAATAGATTGTCTATGGTCTAAATGGTGCAAGTAATCAATGTTGGTTGATGCGTGGCTTTCTCGTTAATTAATGAACAAACTTAATTACAGCAGTGAAATTTCTAACTTGTGCATATTGCTGTGTTATTTTACCGTGATACAATTTAATCTAAGAAAAATAAGAATATATGAGAACAAAACGTAGTTAAAACGGGTAGTGAATTGAGTGAACGTGTATAATACGTAATGTAATAACAAATTCTATTTCTAAATTAAATGAATTTGAAGTTTCGATTCAATATCTGTAATGTATTTAATAAAATTTTGAGCCTACGTGCAAAATATAAACAGGTATATTAAGATTGTTTTAACGCAAAGAAATAAGTAATTAAACTTCTAGTTTCAAAAATTCCTTTATTGTAAATACCACTACAATATTGTTTCGCCATACAATGGCTTCATCGGGTGGAAGAAATACTGAATATGTACAATAAAAGTTTCAATATTTATGTGTAAATTATTGGAGAAAAGGTGGTGGAAAAATTTTTACAATCTTAAATTTAGAAGAGGGGAGTTGTTTAAATCTAGTTGGTCATTTAAAGCTAATCCTAAACTATTGTATCTATTAATTTCTAAGTTTTCTAACAGGTTAAGTTTTTTACTTTTTTCTTGAATGTGTAAAATTTTGAAATCTATATTAAATCTATGATTGCTATCTATACAATGACTTGCTAAAGTTGAATCTGTTTTCTTTTCTTTATGGCTGCTCTCGTGTTCTTTCATCCTAATTTTGAATGTCCTCCCCGTTTGTCCTATGTATACCTTATTACAATCTTCGCATGTTAACTTATATACACCAGAGTTTGATTCTTTGTCTATTTTATCTTTGTTGTTTTTAATAATGTTCTGTATAGTATTGTCTGTTTTAAATGATATATGTTCGTTATTAAGTTTTTTAATGAAAGTACCAATTTATTCCGAAATTTTTCCTAAGTAAGTGATTGAATTATAGGAATTGATTATCTTGTATTTTAATTTTGGATAAACTAAGGAAAGGGTGTTAGATTTTTGTTGGCTATTTAGGATGTTATTGACAATATTTATAGAGTAACCATTGTTTAATGCTATTGTGTATATTCTATTTAGTTCAAGGTCGAAATTACTTTTACTCATAGGTACATGAATTAATCTATATACCATTGATTGGTATGCTGATAATTTGCATGTTATAGGATGAAAAGAATTAGCGTGTATTGTGGTATCTGTATGTGTTGGTTTATGGTATATAGCGAACTCGTGTTTATTAGTTTTGTATGATATGGTTAAATCTAGAAAATTAATGCTTTTATTTATTTCTGTTTCTATAGTAAAATTTATTTTGGGGTGAATAGTGTTGATATAATTATGTAAAGTTCTTAATTGTCTATCTGAACCGTTAAAGCAAATTAATATGTGATCAACATACCTAAATCAATATACACAATTACCAAACAAGGGATGTGTACTAATTATAGTTTCTAAATTATTCATGAAAATTTCCATTAATAAGGGGCTTAGTGGGTTTCCCACTGCTAGCCCCTCTGTTTGTTTATAAAATTTCATTTTAAATTAAAAATAATTTTGTTCCAGGCGCGTTCCAGGCAAGAGCTGTAAAATTTCGGTCTTTGTGACAATGTTTGTGTTTCTACTTTCTAGTTGTAAAGTAATTATTCAGTATTTCATCCACCTGATGAAGCCATTGTATGGCGAAACAATATTGTAGTGGTTTTTACAATAAAAGAATTTTTGAAACTAGAAGTTTAATTACTTATTTCTTAGCGTTATAATGAAGTTTCAACAAGTATCTCCTTCGTCAATTAACTATTTAAGATTGTTTTAGTATTTAAAATCCAGTTTTTGTAAAGTAACTTGCAGATGTAGATATTCCATTAAATTAATATTCCATAAAATAACTTTTTGACACAATATATAATTAATTCATAAGTTTATAAGTCATGCAAATCATACAAGTTATAAATTTCAGTATAATTCATAGTTAAAATTCCATTTATAAATATCCTAGAAATAAGTATATGTAAGGTATTAGGTACGGAACAAAATACATTAATTACATTTATAGCAACATTCAATATTGTAGACACAACTAAGGAAAAACCAATTCGTTCGTACCGATATTTTACGTGTTCGTAACATATTGGTACGAAGTGAATTCAACAGACATAAAAAACAAACCATTTAAGTTAAAAGAAGTGAAAAAACATATCGAAATAGCCGACATATTCACAGCAAGCAGAATCTGACGAAAGAAAAGAAGTAAATAAATGTAAACCAAACAATGTTAAGCGTACACGAAAACTGAGGTTAATGGCATATAACAATTGAAATAAAAAATGGGAATACGTAAACCAAAAATGACAAAGGTTAACCACGACACTGGAATTTAAAATTCAAGAGCGAGATACGAAAAACCAATGAAAATATAAAAATCCAATTCAAAAAAAAAAGAGAAAACTGATTGGAAGAAGAGAATTTGAATAGAAGAAAATTTTAATTAAAAAAAATAAATTATGATAAGAAAAAAAATTTGAAATAATAGTATACGAAAATCAAACAGAAAATGCATTTTTATATATTAGTAAATAAAATACAAGAGACAGAATGAAAAAATACTCATATAGAGCAAAATTAGAAAATAGTCGACGCTGAACCTCAAGAGCAGCTAGAAAAGCCATGTGGCAAGAAGTATATAAAGCGCGAACAGCGATAAGAGGAAAGGACGAAATAGAAATTTCAAACATAGTCTGCATACGTGGAACGTAAAATAATATAACATTAGTAAAACGATTTTAGAACAAACATTTGATTTATATTCATGGTTTAAATTAATTTAGTAATTAATTGTTAGGGTTAAGGTTTCAAATTAATTTTAAACTCTCGCTAAGTTAAAATTGAATTTTATTTTAAAATAATGAACTTTGTAATAAAAAAAGAACGTCAGAGTAAGTAATAAACTCGTGCAATAATTTTAAGCCTATAAAACTCATTTGAAATTTTTGAAAATTTATACGGAAAATTAGTTTTGAATAATTTGGATATAAATTATGATCTATTGTTACACTTCACTGTAAATTTTGTTTAAATAACTTAAATACAAATAAATTATTTGAAACATGAAAATTAGGTTAGACTTTGACAAAATTCAAATTATTTAAAAAACCTTAAGGTTTAAGTATTATAAACATAATTAAAACACAGATTTATTTTGATTGGAGAATCCAAGAACGTAATAAAATACAGGGAGCTCCATTTGAAAAAACAAAACTTCGATACTTTCAGGGCTTTTGGAACATCCTGTATAATATGAAAATATTTTTAAAAAGTAACCATAATAGACCCCCCCCCCACATAGCGCGAAAGTGAAACTTTTTGAAAGTTAAGTATTCTGGCCACAATAGTCCGTGTCGTATAGTGTGAATAACCCTGTATACATATTAAAGGTAACAGACCTAAAATCTCCGACTAATTAAATCTACTATAACATACAAAGGTCAAGAAATGTTATCTACATACAGGGTGCGGTAGGGAAACTTGCTGATTTGAATTGGACGCCAATGAGCGAGGCGTAGTCTGAAAGGGGTGGTGAGGGTCTCATTAGAAAGAGGGGGTTCTGAAGTTTTGTTACCCCACAAGCCAGTTGTCGTCATGCGTTGGACTAAGGAACAGCGTGCGTTCGCCGTCGAGGCCTACTTTCCCACGGTCATTTGGTGGTCGCCACCCAACGTGCCTTCCGAACTTGGTTCAATATTCACCCCGCGGGTCCCGTTCCTGGCCGGCAATAGATTGTTTCGTGGGTGGACACATTCAGGGAAAGTGGGAGTGTTGCAAAAAAGGCCCAGGAGGTCAACGGACATCCAGAACTCCAGAAAACGTCGAAAGGGTGAGGGAGTCGTTTTTGCGCTCTCCCCGGCGTTCGGCGCATAAACACGCTGCTGCTCTGGGGATTTCTGATCGCACAGTGAGACGAATTCTTCACAATGAACTCCAGTTTCATCCCTACAAACTTGCTGTTGTCCAACAGTTGAGTAAACGCGATTTCGCTTCTCGCCAATCTGCATGTGAAGCGCTCAGTAACTTGCCAGACGACGCTCTCGTGTTTTTTAGTGATGAGGCCCATTTCCACCTTTCCGGCTGTGTTAACAAACAAAACATGCGGTATTGAAGTGATGTCAATCCCCGCGAACTTCATGAGATGCCACTTCATTGTGAACGTGTTACTGTGTGGTGTGCATTGTCGAGAGTTGCAATAATTGGGCCTCATTTTTTCGAGGAAGATGAACGCGCTGTTACTGTGAATGCAGTTCGCTACAGAGAAATGATTGAGACATTTTTTCTTCCACAACTTGAAGAAATGGAACTTGGGGACGTATGGTTCCAGCAGGACGGAGCCACGGCGCACACAGCGAGAACTTCGATGGAGGTTTTGAGGGAACACTTCCACGAGCGCCTTATATCCTTGAGGGGTGACGTACCGTGGCCGCCGCGCTCCCGCGATTTGGCACCCAGCTATTTTTTTTTTATGGGGATATCTTAAATCCATCGTTTACAACGACAAACCCCGGACCCTGCAACACCTGAAGGACAACATCCGCCAAGCCATCGCCAACATTCCCGTCGATATGCTCGAACGAGTGGAGCGCAACTTCAAATCAAGGGTAGATTAGGGCACTAATGAGGGCCGCCATTTGCCCGATGTCATTTTTAAAACTACTTAAAACAAAAATTCAGAATGTGTACTATACGATACAAAAAGAATTAAATCTGTATATGAAGTACTTTTTCTTTTATTGACTTTTCAAATCAGCAAGTTTCCCTGCCGCACCCTGTATAAATACATATATTAAATTTCTTTGAGAAAGGCATTATGTGTCGAAACATGTAAGATTATTTTAACTATATACATATTAAAGTAAATCTACTATACAGTGTGGCCATAAAGTTTGGAACCAAGCTTATAACCGCATTATTTTACATTTTTTGGAAAAACGCTCGGACAGGTAAATTTTCTTTTTTAAAACGCCATCTTTTGACATACAACTTTTTTCTATGACGTTATTGGTTTTCGAGTGATGACGTTATCAACACTTTCTTTAAATGGCAACCATACTATTTTTTCCTCGTTTTTGGTAGATCTTTATATCCACCAAATAGTGATATAAAACAATTGGTCTGTTGCATCACAATTTTTTTGAAAAAATAATATAAATTTAGAAAAAAATACGAAAATTTTATTTTTGAAAAAATTAAAATTAAATTAAAAAAATACATCTGAACTTAAATTTATTGTAACAGTTAACGTAAATTTTCAAAATGGACCCCACCAACCAACTGACACTGTCCCAGCCGAGTGTAAATGCTTTGCGATCAATAGTAATCTGCGTTATTCGCTCCAGGTCAAAAGAAATTCGTCTTCCCAATCGGCCAATTACTTATTACAAATCTTATTTAACATTAAATAGTTTCACAAAAAAGGGCCAAAGAAGTTTAATTTATTTAAAAAATTGACATGATGTGACAGACAATTTCTTAATTAAAATTATCGCCCAAAAATTGAAGATTTCAAAAACTAATTAAGCTTACAAAATTTACTGAAATATGTAAGTAAGTTTTTTTCACACTTCTGTCTTGTGTGAGGACTTAAATATTCTTCTAGAACAAACCGGATCGTCAAAAGCACATGTATTCATGTTACTATGCAAAAAATTTACAAAAACAAAAACACGCACTTTTTTGAAAGATATTTCTTCATGACATTCTTGCTTCTTTTTATACAATTTATGTACAAAAATTTTAGTTTGAAATTGTTTCTATGGCGACAACATTGTTGAATTATTTACTTCTATTTTTGACGTTAAATTTTTGAGATATTGCGTAAAAATTGTTCATTTTCGCTAATATAAAAAATGGCACATTTATCTGAGCGAGAAAGAATCGAAATATTAATTATAGTTGGGTATGGGAACAGACAAAGAACGCATGCAGAAGCATGCGAATTGTTTAACCGTGAGCACCCTGATAGGCCTCCAATTACCTGGTCTACGGTGACAAAACTAGTTGGTAAATTTTCCGAAACTGGATCCGTAAAAGATCGACCACGGCAAGGTAGACCTCAAGTAGGAGAAGATGTGAAATTAAATGTGCTTCTAGAAGCAGAAGAAAGGCATCATGTTTCCACCAGACAACTTGCGTTAGCCAATCAGGTGGCTCACTCATTTGTCGTCAACTTATTTAAAAAAGAACACTATCGTTCTTACAAAGTTCAACTTGTACAGGAATTACATGAGGATGACAAAGATCGTCGACTGCAGTTCTGTGAAGACGTAATGTTACGTTGTGACCAAAATCCTAATTTCTTGGAAAACATCGTCTTCTCAGATGAAGCTACGTTCTGCCTAAATGGATCTGTTCACCGCCATAATTGCATAAATTGGTCGCAGAACAATCCGCATTGGACTCAAGCGTGTCATACTCAACGCAGAGGAAAAGTTAACGTATGGGTTGGAATGATTGGACGACGCATTTTAGGACCATATTTTTTTTAAAGAAATTTGACTGCTGTGCAATATTTAGAATTTTTAAGATTTGAACTGGTTCCAGCGCTCGCTGTTATTTTCCCAAATCACGAGGATGGTGATGTACCCCATCCAAATATTTGGTTTCAACAAGATGGGGCGCCTCCCCATGATGGTGTAGAGGTTCGCCACTATCTTGACGAAATATTTCCCAATAAATGGATTGGACGGAGAGGCGCCATAGAATGGCCACCTCGTTCTCCTGACCTGACTCCGTTAGACTTTTTATTGTGGGGTTATTTGAAATCGAAAGTGTATTTTAACAAACCGAACAATTTAGAAGATTTAAAAGAACGAATTCGCGTAGAACTTACACAAATATCCCCAGACATAATTGAGGCGGGTATACGAAGTGTTTACACTCGGCTGGGACAGTGTCAGTTGGTTGGTGGGGTCCATTTTGAAAATTTACGTTAACTGTTACAATAAATTTAAGTTCAGATGTGTTTTTTTTAATTTAATTTTAATTTTGTACAAAAATAAAATTTTCGTAGTTTTTTCTAAATTTATATATTTTTTTCCAAAAAATTGTGATGCAACATACCAATTGTTTTATATCACTATTTGGTGGATATAAAGATCTACCAAAAACGAGAAAAAAATAATATGGTTGCCATTTAAAGAAAGTGTTGATAACGTCATCACTCGAAAACCAATGACGTCATAGAAAAAAAATTGTATGTAAAAAGATGGCGTTTTAAAAACGAAAATTTACCTGTCCGAGCGTTTTCCCAAAAATGTAAAATAATGCGGTTATACGCTTGGTTCCAAACTTTATGACCACACTGTATATATAAAATAAATAGTAAGTGTTTCTTCAGAGTAGTGGACAGGTAATTAAAACAATATATAATTTATGTTGACGTTTCGGTACTATATATGTTAAAATGTTTCCTATCCCATGTTTGATAGATTCTATGTAGAAATTACACGAAACATCAAATTAGTTAGAATAGCATGTTAAGATTTCTAATTACATTTAAAAAATCGATAAACATCCTTTATTTAGATTTATCACATAAAATTAGCCAATATTCAATGAATAACTTGTTTAATAACGAATTTAATATGGTATATAATGTAATGGAATAATTATTACAAACACTGCACTTTTCGAATTATCATGCACGCCAAAAAGGAATAAATTCAAGAAACACAGGAATAACCAATTATAAATATTTTAAATTTCCTGTTGCGGAAGACGCTCAGCCAATTTCCAGACTCCTTCAAAAGCATCCTGACTAAGTTTTAATAATTCGTACATGCACATGTTTACACATCTAAAGGTTATTAACCTTTACCTAAAAAGATTAAGAATCAGCATATTATTTCAATACCATAAATGAGTAATTAAAAATCATATACAAGTATAATAATAACTAACCGAATAATTAGCCTTGCCCCACATGTATATTTTACATATATTAATCATAATTAATAGTTATTAAACAACAAAGGTTAGAATATAAATATCGTGAGAGAATTCAAGCAACTAAAATTTTCCTCACCCTTTATCTAATCATATCAATGTGCACAAATGTGCCAAAATTCTTTATGACTACTGAATAAAGAAATCATTATACCTTTAAACCAAATTGTTTTATTTATATTTGCCATTAAAATTAATTCAGACCTTTATATTCAAACAAACTAGTGTTATTTATGATCATGAACTCGCAAATGCCCTAAGGCCCAAGTGGCCCAAGTGCCCCAGTGGCCAAAGGCCCAAGTGGCTCAAAGGCCACTAATAAAATAAACATATCATTCTACAAAAATACACCCTGAGACCTCGCTAAGTAAATATACCTATGGGCATGAAAATGAATGTGTAAATATCAATTTATATTATTATATTATCTAATTATTTAATTAAAGATACGAGATCACACCTTCTAAATCCCATGTATATACTGTTTTTCAATTTTTTTTCAGTGTCCGCTTTAATTTAACAGCCTTAAAAGTCGTAATTTAAAGATGGATCTAACAATAGCTACTTAAAATATTTAAATATTCGAAAGATCTTGGACCTTTTAAGAGTAGATTAAGAATTTTTAAAACAGAAAATTTATATTGTTAAATTAAATTATGAAGTTTCTAAAATATGAAATCATCGTTTATTGTGTTCATGTTATTCTTGTTTTCAAGATAAACTATTTCGTATTTCCTTCCCAAAGTTAATTTTCCCATTTGAGAAAATTTTAATAAACCACATATTTTGGAGGTTTTTGCCATTTTCTACACTTTATAATATAAGAAGGAAAATTGTTATTTTATTTTTTAGTATAAAATTCCTTGGAAATGGGTTCCAAATTATATGCTACGCTCATTTGTGTCGTACAAACAAATGCATTTTCAGAGTTGCTAGACATTGAAATAATGACAGAGCCTGTTTTCGTTTAAAAGCTAATAATAAAAATATGGTTTTTAAATAACTTGGTCTCGTTTCATAACTGGCATCATTAGGAAAACAAGAATGTACTGCGTAATTTATAGAACGCCATCTGTGATGTAATAAATTTGTGAACCTCGCTAAAATGACAAAACAATCCCGAACGATTTTATTAATTTAATAGTACACATTTATCTTTCCTAGTTGTTATAAATAGCAATGATATTATTTTTACTTCAGATTAATTTTTATATACAAACTATTTTGAAATGATGTGACGGACATCTACAATAAATTACAAAATACAAAGAAAATATCGCAATGATCTAAATTTTTCAAAGCTTTATCTATGATAAGATATAAAAACGTTTAAAAATATGTTGCTAAATACCGCTATCTAATAATCGTGCAATCTCTTTAGATACATGCAGCATACAACGTGGTTTTTAGAAATAAAGTTAATTGCTGTCTAACAAAGTAAGGGTTCTCAGAAAGTCTTTACGTCCCGAACAGTCATGGACAGCAAAACGTATTTCTGTATTTAAATCTATGCAATGTAACCTTAAATATACGAGTAACATCGTTTAGTCACAAAACAAAATGACATTTATTATATGGTACAATTAACCAATTAAATAAATGTTAAATATGTGAATATTTAGTATATATTGTGATGTGACTCATCACGGCGACGAATATAAATAAATACTGAAATGTAAATATTGTGAAATAAATACTGTTATTAGTTCCTAAGTGTGTTAGTGTATATTTATTATTAATATAGTGTTTTTAGTTACCATTAGTTTTATTTAAATGAATCAGAAAGACAAGTTCTTCACAATATTATTAGAGGAGATGTTGAAAATATTGATCATAAACATTTAAACATAAATTAATATGACGCTTCCTATATAGGGCATTAGCAGATATTCATTAGTTCGCAAACATTGTCTCTTGATATTGTTCTATAAATCTTCTACTTAGCGATCTGGAATTTTATAAATTGAAATTGGTTTATAAATGTGTAGCTAATCATGCGCCCTTGTTGCATTAAATATTTGAATAAATCCACCGAATATTTATTAAATATGTAGCTGAAATATTTCATAATATTTAGGATATCATACATTTGTTGAAATATTAGCTTAATATTCACGTGGTTTTCTCGGATGTGAAAATCGACGTTAACATTAAGCCATTATTTTAACAAATGTATGAAATCGTAAATATGTTTCATTCTCGTTCTAATTTACCGCGTAATTATATTGTTCTCTCGGTATTTGTCAGTACCACAAAAAAATTTTAAAAAAATTATAGGTAAATAATTCCATACAAAGAATTAAAGAACAGGTAGCTATCTCATTGGACACGCAATGGACACACTACATAAATCTTTTTGTTTTATGACGATTTTTGCTTTATTACAAACAATAATTTTACTTTTAAAAGAAATTTAACGTTCAAAGTATTTAACTTTAATCACATTTTAATTAATGCCGCATAGATTTGTCGACATATTCGACGTAAAGGCTATTATTGATATCTACACAAAAAAAGAACATCGCCATATATGCGGCCGTGTATGTTTTGGTAAGAAAACAATAAGATTCGCTATCTATGAATAGCAACTTATGTTAAAAGTAACGTCCGGAATTTTATCGGTTTTTCTTGAGGGTCAATGAACTTGAATTACAGCTGTATTTCAGTAAATATAGAATAAACAAATATATGAACTACATTTTGGTTATACAAATTTGGTTGTTTTCGCTAAATTAAAAAAAAATTATTTTTTTTATATTTTCAGTTAGACAGTTATACGTATTCTTCAGATTCGCATAGCTTGAGCGGTAACCCTATATATATATATACATATATATATATATATAATGAACTTCATGTGTATGAGAATCAATAATTATTAAATCTCATTTTACATGCGATTGTCGCTATAATTTGTTGCATTTAATTCTACAATTCGGCAAATCACTTTTGCCCTAGATTGTAGACGCAACAAGCCGCGACATCAACTGTACAAGTTGTCAGTACAAATGAAAAATTTTGTGAAAAACTTATCTGCGCGGAATGTGCATATATCGATATTTCACTGTTTTTTACAGATCATCAGTGCACCATACCGAAGACAGACATGATATTCACTTCTATACTACGTGTATATATACGAACTGTAATGAACTTCATGTGTATGAGAATCAATAATTATTAAATCTCATTTTACATGCGATTGTCGCTATAATTTGTTGCATTTAATTCTACAATTCGGCAAATCACTTTTGCCCTAGATTGTAGACGCAACAAGCCGCGACATCAACTGTACAAGTTGTCAGTACAAATGAAAAATTTTGTGAAAAACTTATCTGCGCGGAATGTGCATATATCGATATTTCACTGTTTTTTACAGATCATCAGTGCACCTTACCGAAGACAGACATGATATTCACTTCTATACTACGTGTATATATACGAACTGTAATGAACTTCATGTGTATGAGAATCAATAATTATTAAATCTCATTTTACATGCGATTGTCGCTATAATTTGTTGCATTTAATTCTACAATTCGGCAAATCACTTTTGCCCTAGATTGTAGACGCAACAAGCCGCGACATCAACTGTACAAGTTGTCAGTACAAATGAAAAATTTTGTGAAAAACTTATCTGCGCGGAATGTGCATATATCGATATTTCACTGTTTTTTTACAGATCATCAGTGCACCTTACCGAAGACAGACATGATATTCACTTCTATACTACGTGTATATATACGAACTGAAATGAACTTCATGTGTATGAGAATCAATAATTATTAAATCTCATTTTACATGCGATTGTCGCTATAATTTGTTGCATTTAATTCTACAATTCGGCAAATCACTTTTGCCCTAGATTGTAGACGCAACAAGCCGCGACATCAACTGTACAAGTTGTCAGTACAAATGAAAAATTCTGTGAAAAACTTATCTGCGCGGAATGTGCATATATCGATATTTCACTGTTTTTTTACAGATCATCAGTGCACCTTACCGAAGACAGACATGATATTCACTTCCATACTACGTGTATATATACGAACTGTAATGAACTTCATGTGTATGAGAATCAATAATTATTAAATCTCATTTTACATGCGATTGTCGCTATAATTTGTTGCATTTAATTCTACAATTCGGCAAATCACTTTTGCCCTAGATTGTAGACGCAACAAGCCGCGACATCAACTGTACAAGTTGTCAGTACAAATGAAAAATTTTGTGAAAAACTTATCTACGCGGAATGTGCATATATCGATATTTCACTGTTAAATGCAACAAATTATAGTGTAAAAAACAGTGAAATATCGATATATGCACATTCCGCGCAGATAAGTTTTTCACAAAATTTTTCATTTGTACTGACAACTTGTACAGTTGATGTCGCGGCTTGTTGCGTCTACAATCTAGGGCAAAAGTGATTTGCCGAATTGTAGAATTAAATGCAACAAATTATAGCGACAATCGCATGTAAAATGAGATTTAATAATTATTGATTCTCATACACATGAAGTTCATTACAGTTCGTATATATACACGTAGTATAGAAGTGAATATCATGTCTGTCTTCGGTAAGGTGCACTGATGATCTGTAAAAAACAGTGAAATATCGATATATGCACATTCCGCGCAGATAAGTTTTTCACAAAATTTTTCATTTGTACTGACAACTTGTACAGTTGATGTCGCGGCTTGTTGCGTCTACAATCTAGGGCAAAAGTGATTTGCCGAATTGTAGAATTAAATGCAACAAATTATAGCGACAATCGCATGTAAAATGAGATTTAATAATTATTGATTCTCATACACATGAAGTTCATTACAGTTCGTATATATACACGTAGTATAGAAGTGAATATCATGTCTGTCTTCGGTAAGGTGCACTGATGATCTGTAAAAAACAGTGAAATATCGATATATGCACATTCCGCGCAGATAAGTTTTTCACAAAATTTTTCATTTGTACTGACAACTTGTACAGTTGATGTCGCGGCTTGTTGCGTCTACAATCTAGGGCAAAAGTGATTTGCCGAATTGTAGAATTAAATGCAACAAATTATAGCGACAATCGCATGTAAAATGAGATTTAATAATTATTGATTCTCATACACATGAAGTTCATTACAGTTCGTATATATACACGTAGTATAGAAGTGAATATCATGTCTGTCTTCGGTAAGGTGCACTGATGATCTGTAAAAAACAGTGAAATATCGATATATGCACATTCCGCGCAGATAAGTTTTTCACAAAATTTTTCATTTGTACTGACAACTTGTACAGTTGATGTCGCGGCTTGTTGCGTCTACAATCTAGGGCAAAAGTGATTTGCCGAATTGTAGAATTAAATGCAACAAATTATAGCGACAATCGCATGTAAAATGAGATTTAATAATTATTGATTCTCATACACATGAAGTTCATTACAGTTCGTATATATACACGTAGTATAGAAGTGAATATCATGTCTGTCTTCGGTAAGGTGCACTGATGATCTGTAAAAAACAGTGAAATATCGATATATGCACATTCCGCGCAGATAAGTTTTTCACAAAATTTTTCATATATATATATATATATATACATATTAAAATAATAGACATTTTCTTGGTTTAGCGACCTTTAATGAATTTCAGTTTTTTTCTACGACGTTTCGACTTTTTTTTTATATAATTAGGTCTTTTTCAAGTGATTAGAACTAAAAAATTAATACAACGAACGGTAAGAAATATATTTACAATTTTTATGAATGAATTAAAATTAAAATAATAATTAAAGTAAGGAAAAATTAAAGTATCCAAAACTCACCAATTTATTTCGTGTTAAAACACAAATTTTGTGTAATATGTTTGGTCAGACATGTCGACCTTTTTAGGGTCGAACTGTCTTTCTCGGAATATTTAGTGTAACTAAATGTCTTGGTGCAGAAATGAAATTGTTTATTTCGTTTTAAAATTAGTTTGGTCAGGCCATATGTTTGGGAAAATACAGTATATTTACATTGGGAAAAAAAAATTTTTGTGTGGTTGGGGTCGTGTTTTATTGTTTAATGAGCGGATAATAAAGTTTAGAAAGGCCATCAATCTCGTTGCGATCGTTGATTGTTTTGTTGTTTTTGAATATATGAATCATTTCTAAGACCTCCCTAGCCTATGTATTTTTTTTTTGGTTATTATTTTTGTATTTTCAAAATCAAAATTATGTTTTAATGTTATCTGGTGTTTTTTTAAAGCTGTCTGATCTTTTGCGTATTTGTGTCCTTTTAATCTTTCCTGTAGTAATTGTTTTGTTTGGCCTATGTATACTTTGTCACAGTCTTTGCAGGGTATGTTATATATTGTATGTGATTGTTTAAGTGTTGGTGTTGAGTCTTTTAGTTTTGTGTGTAGGAATTTTAGGTTTTTTTTCGCTTTGATGTGCTATTTTAAAATTAAATGGTTTAACTATATTGTTTAATTTTTCGGATAATCCAGTTATATAGGGTGTAGGGTGTATGTTAATTCATTGGTTGTTTTATTTATATTTTGGCATTTAGTTTTGTTATATATTTTATTAAGTCTATGTTTTATAATGTTTTGTATAAATTGTGGTGGATAATTGTTTTCTGTTAAAATTGTTTTTACTTTTTTCAGTATTGTTGGTCTGAAAACTGGATTGGTGAGATTTAAAGCCCTGTCCACTAACGCTGTTACAACATTTTTTGTGTGGGATAGGGGTTGGTTTGAATAAAAGTTTACGTATCTGCCAGATGTGATTGGTTTAGTGTACCATTTTGTTTGTATGTTGTTGTTTGTTTTTATTAGTGTTAAGTCTAAGTAGTTTATGGAGTTGTTTTTTTCTACTTCAATGGTAAAGTTTAAATTTGGATGGAAGTTGTTGAAGCTATTTTGTACATTGCTTATTTCCTTTTCTGGTAATATCATTATGCAGTCATCGACATATCTTTTGAAGAAAGTTGGTTTGATTTTCAGGGATTTAATAACATTTTCTTCGATGTGTTCTAATACTAATTGGGCTACCACGCTCGATATAGGTGCTCCCATTGCTAGTCCTTCAATTTGTTTGAAATATTTATTGTCGAATTGAAAATATGTGGAAGTTAACAAAACTAAGTGCCAAAATATAAATAAAACAACCAATGAATTAACATATATCCCTACACCCTATATAACTGGATTATCCGAAAAATTAAACAATATAGTTAAACCATTTAATTTTAAAATAGCACATCAAAGCGGAAAAAACCTAAAATTCCTACACACAAAACTAAAAGACTCAACACCAACACTTAAACAATCACATACAATATATAACATACCCTGCAAAAGACTGTGACAATGTATACATAGGCCAAACAAAACAGTTACTACAGGAAAAATTAAAAGGACACAAATACGAAAAAAATCAGACAGCTTTAAAAAAACACCAGATAACATTAAAACATAATTTTTATTTTGAAAATACAAAAATAATAACCAAACAATAAAATAAAAAGGCTAGGGAGGTCTTAGAAATGATTCATATATTCAAAAACAACAAAACAATCAACGATCGCAACGAGATTGATGGCCTTTCTAAACTTTATTATCCGCTCATTAAACAATAAAAGACAACCCCAACCACACAAAAAAAAATTTTTCCCAAACATATGGCCTGACCAAACTAATTTTAAAACGAAATAAACAATTTCATTTCTGCACAAAGACATTTAGTTACACTAAATATTCCGAGAAAGACAGTTCGACCCTAAAAAGGTCGACATGTCTGACCACACATATTACACAAAATTTGTGTTTTAACACGAAATAAATTGGTGAGTTTTGTATACTTTAATTTTTCCTTACTTTAATTATTATTTTGATTTTAATTCATTCATACAAATTGTAAATATATTTCTTACCATTCGTTGTATTAATTTTTTAGTTCTAATCATTTGAAAAAGACTTAATTATATAAAAAAAGTCGAAACGTCGTAGAAAGAAACTGAAATTCATTAAAGGTCGCTAAACCAAGAAAATGTCTATTATTTTAATATTATGACACGGCCAATAAAATAAATAAGAAATAAATTTTAATTCTTATTAACACTAAATATATATATATATATATATATATATATATATACCTATATATTATATATTATATATAGTTGTAGGAAATCCAAGGGAACACACACAGTACGACGAAAGACGCGTTAAAGAACAGATATAGTGTAGTACAATCTCATAAGTAATACGAAAAGACGATTACGATGAACATTACTTTATCTAAGACGCATTTTACTTATTCAGAACATTTATATTAATTTATCTACTAGAATAAACGTTTTACTTTATTTGTCAATTTATTTGTTCAGAACATAATAATAAAACATTTCCTACATGTATATTATATAAGTGTGAATAAATAAATGAATTTTGTTTGTTTGTGTGTCTTCGATAAATTCCGAAACTACTCGACCGATTGAGCTCAAACTTTGACACAAAGTGTGATTTGAAAATAGGAAGGTTATGAACATAATATGATTATTTTACGATAGGTGGCGTTCGACAACAGTTTAAAAAATTGACGAATAAAGCTGAAAATGACAACCAACACTACGACCACATTTCTCTTGCTACAAATAAAATATTTCACAACGATTTCACAATTATAACATGAAAACCATTTAAATTAAAACTTGAGAAAATATAAATCGACGTAGTGCAATTAATTTTGTTTTTAGCGTGTGTTTGTGTGATTAAAACATAACATGCAGATACGACAAAAATGCAGAAAGAATTGTCTGCTATGAACCATCAATCCGCCACCCCATTGCAACGGTTCCAGACTTGCACTCAAGCTGTTGATGAGCAACATCATTAAGCCCACATTATTGAATGGCAAATATAAAGGAGAAAATTTGCTACTGCTACGTACGAACATCATCCAGGATCAGTTGGCCGACTCTTTAAAATTTCACTCATTAGTCATTAAAATTCAATGAATTTTTTTTCGCTACATACTACAATTAATTGAACATTTTAATACAATTTAAAATTAAATAATTTTTAAACAATAACGATATTAAAAAGAAACAGTAAATTTATTTTAAATTACGGCCTCAATTTTTCCTGGTATCGTGTCAATTAAGTCCTGACAATCTTGAGATATAAATTCATCCAAATTTCTTTTGGGATTGCTCTTGCAGGACTGGCAGGCAATCATTTTTTTTTCATGTTATGCCACAATGTTTAAATTGATGACAGATCAAGACTACTGGAAACCCACTCTAAGAGCGGAATATTATTGACTGACTACCATTTGAAGGCCCTTTTTGACGTATGACAACCTACGCCATCTTGTTGGAAAATGAAATCCTCTCCAGCGTCCAAAGGATCTTCAATAGTTTTTAATAACGAGTCTGTTAAAATATTTAAATATTTTTTGTATTGACGATCCCGTCAAATAAAGTGTAATTTTCCGACACCATTTACAGACATTGACCCTCATACCATAACAAAACCTGGAAATTTTACCATCCTTTTGAAGCATTCTGGATGATACGCTTCGTGTTTCTGTCGAATGACTCTGCTTCGACTATCACCCACAGAAACTTCGAATCAAAATTCATCGCTCCAATAAATTCGATTCCACTGCTCAGGAAACCAATTTTTATGTTTTTTAGCACATTTCATTCTATTTTTTGTTTGTTTTGCTGTCAGTAATGGTCTATTTTCCCGAATTATTTTTTGTAATGCCCTTCCGCTAATGTCTGTGATTTTAGATTTTCTTAGATATCGAGCCTTTGGTGCAACTGAATTACTTGTTTTATACAAACGCACTATGTTTCTTGCACTATATCATGATAAAGATAATAATTCACCTATTTCTGCGTTTGATTTGGCACTTTTAGATAACCTAACTATAATAGATCGAAGTTTTTCATCAATCAGCTTCCTCTACCCATATTTACCCTTAAACTCACTTTTAATGCTTTTGACAACCTAATGACAACCAACCGGAATTGCTTTCATATAATTTTGCATAACCACCTCGATATTTACCTAATTTCTAAACAAAATGTAAATAATTCGTAAACCCATAAAATACGCAAAATTCATAAGTAATGTATAATTTAGTTTTTTGTTAAAAATTAAGAAAAAGATAAATATCTTTGTCAAAATTATAATAAATCAATATTAAAATTTATACGTATGCATAAATTCAATAAATTTTACAGTTTTTTAAAAATGTTAGAACTTTGGAGAGTAGGCCAACAGATATGGGACGAGGCTCGTATATCTATGATACCGACGAGTATGACAGTTGAATTTTAAAAGACTGCAGTTTGCAATTCGAATTGCAATCAATAAAGCACAGGACAATCGGTTCAAGTGTGTGAGGATTAAATTTACAAAATCCATGAACAGCTGCTGTATGTGGCGTGTTCACGCGTTGGCAAACCGACGAATTTATTTGTATGGTCGAACAAAAAATATTGTCTACCCGAAGGTATAACAATAACTAGAATTACTATTATCGGGATAAAATAAAACAAATTTCAATGAATTTCACTACTTTTTACTATACAAAATTACTATCGTTTCACTCACACAGGAGCTTCGTCAGACATGTAACTAACTTATGGACATATCTTTACATAAATAACAAACACATGTTTTGTATAGTTGGAGGAATCGCCAGTCTTTATTACTTAAGTGTCTATGAACCATAATTTTCACAAAAATATTGAACTGAGCGATTTATATAATACAGTTCATAAAGTGATAACACGAAGTTTATGTTAAAGAGATTATGTTAGAGCAGCACTTTGGAAAATACAATATATGACGGTCTGATTAATAAATTAAGCAGCGGTGAATTATTAATTTCAAATTGATCATTGAGGATAATATCAGTTTTCTTTAATTTGTTAATTTCAAGTGACTTTAACAAATTAAGCTTTTTGCCCTTATTTTCTACGTGTAGTATTTTAAATTCTTTGTTAAAAGTTGTGATTTGCTAAATTAATTTGAGACGCATATAAAGAGTCACTTTTATTATTTCTAAAGGAAGAAAAACGTTTTTTGATGCGTATTTCAAACGATCTGCCTGTCTGTCCGATATACGTCATGGGACAACTACCATAGAGACCTGACTTTTTATTGATAATTGTTAAATACTTGTTGTTTTTTTATAAATTTTTATAAATTGTTGTTAGTTCTATGAGCTGTATTAATGTCTAATTTTCTTAAATATTTACTAATTTTTATGCGAGCCTATACTCGAATTAATAATAAATGTAACATTGCAATTTACCACAAATCGTCAAATACAGATATAAGTATTCATAACACTTCTTGCCATCCGATACAACACAAATTAGCGACTTATCACAGTCTTATATATACGAGGGAAACCTTTTATATTTTTATAATCGACCACTAGATGGTGCTTTTGACATATGTTATCACTATATTCTTAAAGCTTGACATTTGTCAATGAGAACTACGCGATAGCTTAAAAACTGAGTAAGTAGTTTGTTGACAGTGACAGTTTTAAGACGGTGAGTTTGTAAAATAAAGGAGCTTGCTCCTGAAGATTTTCGTTGTATGATTTTTACGATTATAAAAAAGGCCTAACTCCACAAGAATGCATTATATCGCTTCGGTCAACTTTTGGTAATGAAGCACTATTAGAGAAGACAGTTTAAAATTGGTTTGCAGAATTTCGTTATGGTCATGCCTCAGTGGGTGATGAATTACGTAAAGGTCGACCAAATATTGTTGTGATTTCATTTTACATTAATATTTATTTGTAAAAAGAAATATGTTCCAGATGGATTCCACATAACTTGATCGAAGCACAAAAAGCAGCTCGTGTCAATTGGTGCAAAGAGATGCGCAAAAAATTAGACGTAGGAACCACAAAAATCCGTATACAACATCGTCACAGGTGACGAAACACGGATATATGCGTATGAGCCGGAAACCAAGCAACAATCTACTGTATGTGTGTTCCAAGACGAACTGAACCCTACAAAGGTTGTTCGTGCAAGGAGCACTTCCAAGAAAATGATCGCTTGTTTCTTCGGCTGTACAGGACACATCGCAACAATTCCTTTAGAGGATCGGAAAACTGTTAACGCTGAATGGTATATAGTAATTTGTTTGCCAAAAGTTATAGACGAAATCAGGAAGAACAACCGAAAACATCTCGTTATTCTTCATCACGACAATGCGCGTTCCCGTACAGCACATATAACAGTTGATTATTGGAAGGAGAAAAGTGTTGAAATAATGTCTCATTGTCCATATTTACCTGACTTGTCGCCGAATGATTTCTTTTTGTTCCAAACTGTGAAACAAAAAATGCGTGGACAGCGATTTTCACCACCTCAAGAAGCAAAAAGTCTTTTGAGAACCGGTTCGTACGCAATCAAAAGTGTATAGGCGGATAAAGGCATATAAGACGGATATTTTGAAAACAATAATTTAGTTTCTTCCCAAAAATTTTCCTTTCTTTCCAGATTTTGTAAGAATATAAAAGATGACCCTCGTAGATTAATCAATATTCCGTTGAACCGAAAAGATTTAGAAAACAGTTAAATTTAATTAAACAAATAGCAATTAATAATGGATATAAAAGTAACATAATACATAACATTTTAACAAAAAACTCTTTACAAAAGCCAATCACAAGTATACCCAATATTAAATAATAATAACAAATTTAAAATGATGTCAAAGTTATCAGTGATAATTATGAACATCACTTATATAACTTTGACATTAATATACTGTCATTTATAATTTTTTGATAAAGGTAATATTTACCGAAACATGTAAGAGATTATTTTAAATATATATACATACTAAAGTAAAACAGACTTTAAATCGCCGAATATATAAATCTGCTATATTTCATTTATTTCTTGACTTTTGTATCTTATAGTAGATTCAGATAGTCGGCGATTTAAGGTGTGTTTTACTTTAATATCTATATATTTAAACATGTTTCGGCAATTAATGCCTTTTTCAAAGAATTTTAATTATAAATGGCGGTATATTAATGTGAAATTAATATACTGTTATTTATAATTTAAAAAGAGCAATAAAAGCAAAAGCGGAAAACAATTTTCCCGGTTCCATAAGAACTAGTTGAAGACGAATAAAAGAGAGTGAACTATGAAATCGAAGTGCGGTCAATCAGATATTTTTGTCAAAAGCAAATAAAAACGAAAGACTGCGTTTCGCCTTTCAACATATAAACAGCAATGTCAACTTTTGGGTAAACGTAGTCTTTTCAGATGGAAAAACTTTTAAATCATGCAGTGGTTCATGTTTATAGACCAGTTGGTGAACGATTTTCTGAACAATATGTTCATAAAATTATGCGCAGTGGACGTTTTTCTGTGAATGTTTGCGGGTGTGTAAGTTCCCGTTGAACGGGAATATGTGTTATAGTGGAAGAACGATTGACAGCTTTAGTTTATAGAGATATTCTCTAGCAAGCACTGTTACCTTCAGTTTGACCCGTTCTTGAAAATAATTTAGTATTCCAATAGGATAATTGCCCAATCCATACAGCGCATATAATAAGGGATTTTTGCAAGCTAATGAAGTAACCACATTAAACTTGTCAGCAAGAAGCCTAGACCTTAACACCATGGAAAATATTTTGAGTATCATGACCAAAGGAATTAATAATAAGATCTTGCTTCAAAACCGTCAAGAATTGAGTCAATGTATCTCGGATACATGGGGGCAAATATCTGTGGACTGTGTACAACGTACATTTCTGTCAAATGGTCACAGATGCTAACGGTGTCACGATAAAATATCAAATTTATTGTATTTGAATTTTTGAATTCTTCAAATTTTTTATTTTATACGCCAATGACTTTCTTCCCAGTTGAGTGACATTTTATTAACTTTAATTTTAGGACCATGTTACAAAGCCAACATTTATTAGTTGTCATACTATCTGAGTTTCTAGGGGCCGCAGCTGTACCTCTAAATTTTCTATTGGTATAAAACATAAATTTTACGCGAAAAGTTTTAGAGGCTATGGTCCTTTACCATTATCATACAATCAAAGTCATAAAAACTAAATGGTTATTAGTAGATTATTGGTTTACGTGAAATTATATGTAGTAGATGTACACTAGAAAATTGCAAAATAAACCACGACCTAAATGAGTTGTATTAATATTCACCACGGACTGCAATTTCACTAGAATATATATACATATATATATATATATATATATATATATATATATATATATATATATATATATAATCTATTTCTTAGCAGTACAATTAATATATATTATTTAATAAATCTTGGAAATTCGGCTCCAAATTCTTGTTTTTGTGACTTTAGGTATCCCGTTTTATAAAACCATGCTTCATTAGTAAAGATGACTCTTTGCGAAAGTTCTCCATTATTGTTCATATTTACAAACCAATTACAAAACTGTAGTCTACGTGGGTAATCAATTTCTAACAATTCTTGTACTGCGGTGACACGGTATGGATAAAGTTGCATATCTTTTTTTAATAACTTGTGAGATGTACCAACAGAAAGGTTTATTTGTTGACTCAAATGTCGAACAGATGTTTGTGGTTCATTTTCCATTATTTCTTCAACACGATTGACAACTTAAGGTGTACGTTTCTTAACTATTCCGCTGCCTGATTTTCTTAGGAGACTACCAGTTTCATAAAAAAGTCTTAAAGTTCTTTCCAAAGTATTTTTAAATTGTATATAATCTATTACAAAATGTGGAAACTCAACTTGAAATTCTACCATGCAATTTTGAACTGAATAAATCCATAAACCATCAATTTTATTACCACTTCGAAAATAAGCCTGGACAAAAAAAATTTTATGTTCTAAAGTGAAAGATATTTTAAAACTGAGAAGCAATCTATTTAAACCAGAATCGACGCACGATTATTTTATGCACTAACTGATATTTGTGATTGACATTATCAAATGTCATTTGGATTTACGTTTACGGAACAACAAACACATATTAATATATTTGCGTCTTATTCTATCAAAATTTCAAAGTAACCTAGATTGACTTTTCAAATGAACACTTATATATATATATATATATATATATATATATTACTTATATATATATGTATATGTATATATATATATATATATATATATATATATATATATATAATTGAAAAGAAATGATCGACCGTGATATATTATCAAAAATTTATTTAAATTCGGGTAAGCGGTCAATTAAAAAACTCCTTTATTAAATTACCCTATATTTCGCAACACTTTGTCGCTTCTTCTGGGGTAAAAAATGTAGAGTTAAAATGTAGAGGTAAAAAATTTTTTAACTCTACATTTTTTACCCCAGAAAAAGCGACAAAGTGTTGCGAAATATAGGGTAATTTAATAAAGGAGTTTTTTAATTGACCGCTTACCCGAATTTAAATAAATTTTTGATATATATATATATATATATATTACTTAAATAGACTATTTGAAATATAAATTTCATATTATTTTTCAACTTGCGTAATTGATGATGCGTTGAATACAATTGAAATTTGCATCGCAACTGTGTACAATTTATTTTGGTGTCAAAAAAGTAACAATTGAAACAGGAACTTTGTTTATTATATTAGTTTACGTCTTGGCTATTTGATTATTTTTACTTAAGTATTTATTAACTAAATTAATCTAGAATACATGAGCTTAAGAGTAGATTTAAGTATATTGTGAAATTCTAAACATCACATTAATGTTTCGACAGTTCTTTCTACACAATGCACCTGCTGTTTATATTCCTCTTTCAAGAAAGTTATATTTAAATGTGTAATAAAGACGTCTTTGTATAACAGGAAATAATCCTGCCTCTGTCATTTCATCACTCCAAAATAGAAGCAGTAATTGCCCGAATAAACAAAGAAAATTAATATTTCTTCATTAATCATTGCCATCTATTATCAACAGTTGTGTAAAGCGTCCAAATTTATATATAATTAAAGACTTATTTTGTTTCTGCTATTACAGTGAAGTTTTAGTAATTTATTATAATGTTCACATTGCTAGTATATTAAATTTTAAAGATTAATTACTACTAATTACCATATTATTAAGAATATCACCCCAATATTGTTGATATATTCATTCTACACTGAAATAGTGCGATTAAAGGTATAAAAAATACATATTTTGCATAAAATTAAGCTTTAGTTCGTATTTCTAGTGTGTATAAAGTGAATATTTTTTACATTTTCAACATAAAATGGCATATTTTCGATGAATCGTCCTATGTTCGTGGTCGCTATATTGCAAATTTATTAGTTGATGTTCTTATCCAAAATATTTTGCCAAAATATTTTAGTCAGCACGAAAGAGTCAGAGAAAACCAATAACGTTGAAATTGTTCGCTTTGTGAATGAAAGTTTGACGACTATTTTGCTCCAGATATTCTGCAACTCTTCTTCTCTTCACATAGGCGTATATGACTAAAGCAGAGGCAAATTAAAAAAAAATTACAAAAATTTAATACACGTGACTTGTCTAGCGCATGGAATAAATAGAGTTTGCGGCAAATATAGAGGTCAGTTTCCTTTAGTTAATTCTTTAATTTCGAACTTCGAGTATATAAAGATAAATTGCCGATTGCCGAATGTTCCTCTACCTCCTGAACTGGTAATAACTCGATGGGAACGCATATAACTGTAATCATATACAAAACATTGTATTAGATTTCTCTGATTCAGCTGAATCAATTATAAAATCCGAAAAGTTTATTCGAAAAACGCGAGATTCTAGATCAATTGTCGAATATTAAAGCCCAGTTTTAGTTTTTTAAGTAAATTAATTAATAAATGATAGACCGATCAAATATTTTTATTCGAGTCGATTTCTATTGTAGAACATTGTGAAAATTTATTGAAAAATGTTTCAGGTCGAACTGGTAAAGTTATAAGTACTAGAAAAATGTTGTAGTGTTACAACAGAGAATGATGGTTTTAAAAGATGGTTTAACAGAAATATCAACTATTTTATCAATATCATTCAGTTCGGCTGTTAAAGATAATAATTTACATTTAGACCTCGAACACCTGGCGTCATTAAAATATGCACCTATCACTTCAGTCGAAGTCGAAAGAATGTTTTCAATATATAACGACAAAAGACAAAATTTTAATGTGGAAAATCTAGAAAAGCCCTTAATTATTAATTGATACATAATAAGTTAAGTAGATCTCATTACGAAAGTGAATAATTCTTAGTAATAACTATAAATATAATTTTATGGATGTTATTTAATAACATAATAACTTATTATGTTACTAAGTAACATCCATGGAATTATATGTACACTTCATAAAGTATATCTTTTCAGTTCCTACTGCCTAAGTGGAACAGCAAATTGTACTTTATCTCTTTTTAACACACATGAATATGCGCCGTAATACTATACACGTTTGTCATTTTAAGTTAAAACGTACGTCTTTGAAATATTATATTAAATGAAAAAGATAAGTTGTCCAGGAGATAGTCTTATGATATTTGGCTTGCTGTCCAATTATTTCAATATTCACGTTTATTGACTTTGATTCCGGTATTCTGACTTCTAGGTTAAGCATTCTTCTATTATGAATATTTAGTTAGTCATAAAAAATTACAAAATCTGTTCTTTTTTAGTGGCTATAAGAACGAAATTGTTTGATTATCACATCGACATTTCTAACCTACTTATTTTACAGAATATTTCGTAGATGGATGGTAAACCTCTTGGTCTCAGGCTCAACAGCTTGCATTAAATTTTGCAGCCTATTTTGAATATTAAAGTAATAACTTCCGCATAGTTTTCTAGGATAGAATATATTTATACAAAACTAGAAAAGAAACAATACTTTTGAATTATTCAAGGCCGTTTGTCACGGCATAAATTTTGTTAGAAAGTTTACAACAAGAAATATAAAATTTATTTTCAAAATTAACAGCGTGTCACACACAATTATGTTTGTAAAATTTTATATAAAATATTATTAAAAAATATTATAGGATTGGTTCTATAAATTATAAAATAAAGAATAAAAATTGCGCAGTAAAACTGCGCGTACGGGTGATGCCGGCGGCATGACGAGATTAGGTTATGTGTCACGTGGCAAGTTGGCATCAAAACATCAAAATTCTTTGCCCTAGTTTCAAATTGATTCTTAGGTGTCGCTTCTTTGAAAAAAGTGAATATGATCGAAAACACGTCACGCAACTTAAAATGCGCATGCTTACTCACAAATTTTTCAAATCGCGTCAAACGACTTTATTTTTTTCTTACAATTTTTTTTACAACTTTTAAGGTCAAATTGCATAGTATTTTATAATATTTTTTATTGTAAATTTTATAACAAAATTTATGCCGTGTCAAGCGGACTTAACTCATTATTATTTTGACATGTAGGTTATATATATGCTTTCTTTGGTTATATTGCAAGTAACATACTAAAATTTTGACAATATTGCATAACATGACGTTTATATTTTATGATGACAAACGGTTATTTCCGCGATTGAATATTAACTTTACTTGACTCTGCAGTACTGATTTGAATCACATTCTTTGAATTTGACCTTTAACTGAAAACTTATTCTTTATGAATATATAGCTATTAATTGTAACATTTTACCATATTTTTATGCGACGTTCTTATCGCATATTATGTAATAATAATTATGTTTTATGTATAAATGTAAATCAGACTAGTTCTTGTTGTTTTACTATTCTTTCCTTGATTTCCAGTAAGCAAAATGCTTTAAAAATAAAGTGCATAAAATGCACAAATGGTAAAAATAAAGCATATATTTGACATATTTTAGGGAAGAACGCAACATATTTATGCGCATATTTAAGGTAGTTCTTGTGCATAAAAAACTTTAATAATTACATTTAACGTTTTTTTTCGATGTATGTACAAGGTCTAGTTATATATTTTTTAGATAAGACCGGCAATTCAGTAAATTATAAATTGTGAAATAGTGGAAGCATTAGTAAAAATAATAATTAAATCAGTCACTAAATCAACGCCTTAAATATATTATAAATATCAATAACTTCATAGTTGGTGCTTAGGATTTGTTTGGTATACATTTCATTATTGAGTATCAAGTAAATATTACCGAATGTAATTTAGATGACAGACAAAAAATTAGTTATCGCGCTGCCAAATAAATTGATATTTTTTCGTGTTTTTGTCTTGAACTGTAGCTCCGAGGGAGCTGTTGCCCCAAACCCCGGATTGATAGTTAAATGCCTCGTAGGCAATTCATAGTAGATATACGAAGCTTTCTTTATCTCACCAGATGCACTTCACGTGCACTGTTTGTTATGATTAAGCAATTCTTTTCTATTCCTGATGTTAAAATAATGGTGCCATTTTTCACTACCAATAACAACATAGGAAAAAAATGGCCGATATCGGAGAGAAGTTAAACGATGGCGAGCTAGCAAAGAGACACAAATGTTGACATGCTGATTCTAATGGTTTTCGCTCAAAACATGGGGCAACCAAACACAGAGTTTTTGAACTCCGTGCATATAATGCAAAGGTCGTTTAATCATAATCCATTATAATAATCAATTTCAGAGTTTTACGGCGTGGAGGCAATTAAAGCTTTCAGAGGGTCTTCATCAAAGGCCATTGGTCTTTCTAAATGTTGAAAATCGTACATAATAAAGTGGCTTTCTTTAAATAGAGAAAACCAATTCCGTGCTGTACTCTGGCCAGTTAGGTTTCCTCCGTTAATTGCACAAATTGATCTAATGGTTTGCGATTCAATGACTCCTCTACTGAAATCGAACAAAAAGATATGTCCGAAATGTTCGTTTCTGCTCCTGTATATTTCATTTTCCTTTGTCAATAATTAATACAATTTTTGCCCAAATTCACAAATTGAAAATCTATTTAATTAAATATGAATACCACGTTAAAATTGCTTTGACATGTACGTAATATTTTTTTAAAGGCACTCTAATCCCAAATATCAAAAAACTCTAGGAACTAATGCATCAACCCGAGATATTCTAGCATTACTCTGGAACTAGTATTATGCAAATTTTTGAATTAATTTTGAAATTTGTGTGACAATTAACAAAACGAGTACATTGACTATGTACTCGTTTGGACTTATTCAAATTTTCCTAGACTTGAATTTATAACTTTTATTTATTATATGGTTTGGTTTCACATTATTCAAGACTAAATCTACTAATAATGTTTGCACACTGTATTTTTGAAGCTGCCAAAATTCGTAGTGAAGTATAATAATAATTATTAAAATGCTTTTAGTATACACTCGCGGACAACAAATTCCGGACACAAAAGTAAATATCTGTTAGTACATGAAAAATTAATTAAAAAAAAAATTTTAAATATAAATGACATTTATATTTTATGTTTCCTTGAAAAAGGCATTATGTGCCGAAACATGTGACATATAACATACAAAGGTTAAGAAATAATTATCTTTATATATATATATATATATATATATATATATATATATATATATAACGTGTGTTCATTTGAAAAGTCAATCTAGGTTACTTTGAAATTTTGATAGAATAAGACGCATATATATTAGTATGTGTTTGTTCTTCTGTAAACGTAAATCCAAATTACATTTGATAATGTCAATCACAAATATCAGTTAGTGCATAAAATAATCGTGCGTCGATTCTGGTTTAAATAAATAGCTTCTCGGTTTTAAAATGGCTTTCACTTTAGAACATAAAATTTTTTTAGTCCAGGCTTATTTTCGAAGTGGTAATAAAATTGATGGTTTATGGGTTTATTCAGTTCAAGATTGCATGGTAGAATTTCAAGTTGAGTTTCCACATTTTGTAATAGATTATATACAATTTAAGAATACTTTGGATAGAACTTTTAAACTTTTTTCTGAAACTGGTAGTCTCTTAAGAAAATCAGGCAGCGGAGCAGTTAAGAAACGTACACCTTAAGTTGTCAATCGTGTTGAAGAAATAATGGAAAATGAAGCACAAACATCTGTTCGACATTTGAGTCAACAAATAAACCTTTCTGTTAGTACAACTCACAAGTTATTAAAAAAAGATATGCAACTTTATCCATACCGTGTCACAGCAGTACAAGAATTGTTAGAAATTGATTACCCACGTAGACTACAGTTTTGCAATTTGTTTGTAAATATGAACAATAATGTAGAACTTTCACAAAGAATCATCTTTACTGATGAAACATGGTTTTATAAAACGGGATACCTAAATTCACAAAATACAAGAATTTGTGGTTCTTTTCTTAGATAATTCTAAAGTTCCATTAGAAAATGTTAAATTAGTCTTTCTGCCGCCAAACACCATTTCGCATTGTCAGCCCTTAGATCAAGGAATAATTCCGAATTTCAAATTGATTTACCGTAATTCGTTGATTAAAAGGCTTCTAACGCACTAATTGATAGTGAATGTGATTGATGAATGAATGAAATTCATTGGTGAATGAGAATTTTGAAAAAAACATAAATTTAGCCAATACACTTATATGAATTACAGCTGCTCGGAAAAAGGTATCTCCTTCTACAGTTAAGAAATGTTTTTCTAAGGCCGGATATTTTGATGTTATCCAAGAAGATACAAAAAGACAAAATATCCCTTGCCTAACTCTTTCCTACAGTTCGTAACGCAACTGCGGATTTAGATGAATTTGCTTTTGTTGACAGTCATGTGCGTACAGAGAATTAAGAAATACTGAAAAAACAAGTCAATCAACGGGAGGAAATGTACAGACGCGCGTTTCGTTCTGGTTGGAACTTTTCAATGTACGGTATTCCCTCGATGACGGACATTGCTTTTTCATTTCTATACTTTCTGTATATATAGTTAACATTTGGAATTTACTGCAAGTGAGAATTAATGAATATTAAATCACATTCTTACATGTAAATGTCGACTTATTTGATGCATTCGTAACTACAATCCACAAACTAAGTTTGTACGAGTATGCAGAACACACCCTTTCGCGACAACGAACTTCCTGGTGATTAGGTTCCTCCCGTTGATTGACTTGTTTTTTCAGTATTTCTTAATTCTTAATTAACCTAATAACCAGGAAGTTCGTTGTCGCGAAAGGGTGTGTTCTGCATACTGGTACAAACTTAGTTTGTCGGATTGTAGATACGAACGCATCAAATAAGTCGACATTTACATGTAAGAATGTGATTTAATATTCATTAATTCTCACTTGCAGTAAATTCCAAATGTTAACTATATATACAGAAAGTATAGAAATGAAAAAGCAATGTCCGTCATCGAGGGAATACCGTACATTGAAAAGTTCCAACCAGAACGAAACGCGCGTCTGTACGTTTCCTCCCGTTGATTGACTTGTTTTTTCAGTATTTCTTAATTCTTAATTAACCTAATCACCAGGAAGTTCGTTGTCGCGAAAGGGTGTGTTCTGCATACTGGTACAAACTTAGTTTGTCGGATTGTAGTTACGAACGCATCAAATAAGTCGACATTTACATGTAAGAATGTGATTTAATATTCATTAATTCTCACTTGCAGTAAATTCCAAATGCGTACAGAGAGTTTAACTTCAGTATTACGGAAATTTGAGGAATTTGGAAGTTGAGGAATTGTGCAATAATAATAAAGAACATAACTCTGTTAATAGTGATGTAGACGAATGCGAAACACAAAATCTACTTTATCTAGTATGAGTTAAGTGTGCAAAATTAAGAGACATACAGAATTATTGACTGTGCAATAACAATGGTGAAATTTTTATGGATGTTTCTGGAATTTTACTTACATGTGAAGCTCTACTTTCTAAATCGAAGCTAAAAAATTTAAAGCAAAAAAGATCGAACCATACCTTAAGAAGCTTAACAAATTATGTTTTTTTTCTATGAATATGTTGTAATAATATGTATAAATAATGAACACATGTATTATCTATAACAGATATATGTACATATTATCTATATGTACCTAGTCTATGTTTTGTACATATTACATACATTGAAATAGTTTTGTTTTTCGTATACATAAATGTATTTCTATAATATTTACTTTAATTATTAAAATAAAGAAAAAAAATAAAGAACCCATTAAGTATTTTACTTGTAAGACGAAAAACCTGACAATTACGGCCACCTTTATATAACAGCCAATATAGTTTCTTTTTTTGGTGGCCTTTATTGACAGGTTTTACTGTAATTCACGTAAAATGACTAAAATATAAACATATGGACTTTGTTATCAATAAATTATTGCATATTAGTATCTTTGTTATCAGCGTTCTTTATGCATTGTGTAAGAGGTTATCATTCAAAAGCCGTCAGTAAGCATTAGCAACGACTGAAATGCGAATATCTATCCGTACCTACATATTTTCGAAGGATGTCAGACTGAAAATAAATTGACCTTTCCAAACTTGAGTGCCTAACGTATTAGGATTGAGCAGCGGAGCGAGTATTTTGTCTCCATCGAGGCTGGAACAACCTCTCGGAGTGCCTTTAGTCCACATGCATCCTTACACCAAAGAAATTCGAGCAATTTTTTCTATATAACTTTATTCTTGATCCGATTTCACGAGAATAAGTAAAAGTCCTGTGATTCAAATACTTTATTATGCTACTTCTTTCATACACATATCTAGAAACATATTTTGCTTTGGGGATATACGTTTTCATTTTAGAATTTTAAATCTACGAAAAGGGATTTTAAAGATGAAATCTCTATTTAAAAATATTAATTTTATTTATGTTATAAAGCTGATGAAACAAGAAAAGTAAAACACCACTAATGCAAGCGTAGGAATGTTATAATTAGAAGGTTAATAAGCGTCCTTCTTCAGTGATATGATACGAGATAAAAGTAATATTTTTTGGGAGTAGCGGTCGGGTAATTAAAACAATATTTAATTTGACGTTTCGATACTATATATATATTGTAAAAGCACTGATGATGCTGAGATTTAATAATAATAAGTAATAATGTATAATAGTTTTAATTGTATGTTTAATGTTAATTAAATAGTATAGGAATTATACTAATGGTTGGGCGCCTTGGTTTGTTTAAAAACCTATTACACAAGTTCACCAGCTCTTCTCATATAATTTCTGTATTTGCGGCTAGATGTCGGAGAGCAAGAAATATTTCGCAAAGTTGACTATCTTAGGATCTTCGTCGGTCTGTTTTATCCCTATGTGTATGGAAGTAAATTGTTTAATAAAATAACTACGTTTTCTCCAGCTAAGCACCGATAAATAAAAGAGTTTGTTTAAGGAAATATGTGTAAAAGTTTATTAAGATAAGATTTCTGTAAACAATAACAAATAAACGTGCCTAACGACGAATTATACAATTAATATTAAGTGCACGTGTGAATAGAAAAAGGTTATGTTACAATGGTTATGATATCTTCATGTAAATTATAATATAAATTAATCGACAAACAAATTCAGGTGAGTACTACAATCCTTAATAATAAAAGTTCTTCTACAAATTCTTTGTAAGTTGAAATGTAATTTTTAAAGTAAAATTATGAGTTTTTTATTTAGTAAAATTTTGTTTAGTTGTAAAATGTTTTTATAAGTCTTTTTCGAAATAATTTAGATGAATAAAACCTGTTTCTCGAAGAATAAGGGCAGGTATCTTGGATGATGTTGGCGTGGATCAGTATTTTCGTAGTATGGTTCGAGTAGGGAGTCTTAGATACTGCGATGCCGGCTCTGGCGTGCTTCGGCGGCGTTGGTTTTTCTTGGGCCGGTGTACCAATTGAAAAGATGCTATGAACGATTACTGGCCGTTCTTTGGTGTTATCGCCTGCAAAAATGGTTTAAAAGTAGCTCCAAATTTATGTGTTTCTTTTCCGGATACTTTCAAAATTCTGACACAGGTATTTTAGATTTTATTAAATTTTAAACTTCGGAGTAGCATTTTTTCCTGACACTTGTAATAAAAATTTCTACTCACGCCTTGATGGCAATTACTTCTTTCAAAGCCTAGTATGCAATTATGAAATAGCCTCGAATTTTACTTTAAATTACATGTAATAAACATTTGAATATAAATAAAGTATTGGTTTCAATATGAAAACAAAATTAAAATAATATTTTTCAAACAGTTGTTATGAGTTTCTGAATGTGGGGTTATGTTTTATGCGTAGAAAGAAAATAACCTATTCGCGGGTTTGTTTACATTTAAAAAGTGGGCGTGTCTAATTAGTATCGAGACAAAATTTTAAAGTAGATAAATTAGCTATCTGTTTATTTCGCGCTAATGATTTTAATTATGAAAATGACAATTTAAAAATATGAAAAGTAAATTTTGAAATAAATATAAATTAATTTGAAATATACAAGGTTATGGTAATATTAATTTATTTACATTTCGATACTAATTTTACAAATTATGTCCGCCAATTTAACCTTTCTATTGTATGTTATTTTTATGTTAAGTTCTGTCTTTCCCTTTGCAGTTAGCTGGAATGATGGTGCAATTTGTCCCATAACAATATATATATATATATATATATATATATATATATATATATATATATATTATCTTCGTCGCAATATATTAACACCACAAAAATTTTATTTTTTTGAGAAAGATAATATATAGTATCGAAACGTCTAATTAAATATTGTTTTTATTGCCCGGCCGCTATTCCCAAAAAATATTACTTTTATCTCGTATTATAACTGCCGCTAAAAAAGTAAGAAATTCCTTCTAATACTGTAATACTGTAATATATATATATATATATATATATATATATATATATATATATATAGTAAACCTAACCAGTAGGCGATTAAAGGTCTGTATATTACTTCAAAATATATGTATTTAAAAAACTCTACATGTTTCGGCTGTATACGCCTTTTTCAAGAGAATACCAATGTATTCTCTTGAAAAAGGCGTATGTTATATTTAATGAACGGCTAAGAAATTATCTAAACATATATATATATATATATATATATATATATATAATAACTTCGTGACCTTGGTATGATATGGTAAACCTAACCAGTAGGCGATTAAAGGTCTGTATATTACTTCAAAATATATGTATTTAAAAAACTCTACATGTTTCGGCTGTATACGCCTTTTTCAAGAGAATACCAATGTATTCTCTTGAAAAAGGCGTATACAGCCGAAACATGTAGAGTTTTTTAAATACATATATTTTGAAGTAATATACAGACCTTTAATCGCCTACTGATTAGATTTACCATATATATATATATATATATATATATATATATATATATATATATAGTAAACTTAAAAAGTCGGCGATTAAAGGTCTGGTTTATTACTTCAAAGTATATATATTTAAAACCCTACATGTTTCGGCAATGATGCCTTTGTCAAGGATATAAAAAATATAAATAATAATTGTGTGTGTGTCTTATACTGATGTTGAGTTTGTACTATTAAGTCTCTTGTTGCTGTTATGAGACTCTGAATGATACTGTAAGGCAGTGTGTCTTATACTGATGTTGAATTTGTACTATTGAGTCTCTTGTTGCTGTTATGAGACTCTGAATGATACTGTAAGACAGCATTTATATTTTTTATTCCGTTGACAAAGGCATCATTGCCGAAACATGTAGGGTTGTTTTAAATATATATACTTTGAAGTAATGAACCAGACCTTTAATCACCGACTTATTAAGTTTACCTCATATATATATATATATATATATATATATATATATATATATATATATATATTTTTTTACGTAAGTAAAGATATTTTTTTGAAAGATATCTTATTATATTTAAAAGAGTTAATTACTGTATTTTTCTATATTATTATTATTATCGTTTTGAAATTTAGTCTTAGTTATTTGATATAAATAACAAAGAAGGTTTTTAAAATTTCTAGTAAAAAAATTCTGTAACTGTAAAACCGTAAAATTTTATACGTTTGGTATCTCATGGGCATTTTTTTGTTACATGTGGGTGCACATGCGTTAGAGTTTGTTTCGGGCTGTCAAGTTAATTTGTTTATTTTGATTTTGTTCTCTTGGGAGAAATTAAAAAGTTTCTTTGTAATTTATTATTTTTAATTTTGATCGGCTGTCATTAAGGTTTTTTAAACGTATGCTGTGGTCATTTCCATGCGTTATTTTTTACCTTTATAATATTGTTAAATGAGGCAATATTAATCTTTATACTTTGTAAAGATTTTTTTTTATTTTTTTTTTATTTTTGTATTAAATTTTCATTTAAATTTTATATTGTGTTCTTTAATTTTATAATCCTTTCCACACATTTTTAATAAGTAACATAAAGACATTATCATAACTTTTCTCAAACAAATTTTGAGTGGCGCTCAACTAAGTAAATTTTACTAATTCAATAATTTTCCACTTTTCCGATTGGAACCCTGAGAGGAAAGCAGTCCCATTTTGGAAATAAGCCGACTGAATATCCTAGCTGGATAGATTGGTCGTGAATGGTGGAATAGCTAATTTCCAAACCACAGTTCATAGCAATATGTAAATGCAAGCTATTTACGAGGTACTACCCAAAAATTCCCAGAATTTGACTATGACGCGCCAAGGGAGGCTAGTACAGCTCTATAATGCTAGATGGGCTGAGCTACGTCTGTCAGTGTGTCAAACGCTATTTAGCTAGGTGGTGAGACAAACAATTTTTATGTTTATACGAGGATCGCCTTTTACATTTTTACAAAATCTGGGAAGAAAACAAGATTTTTGGGAACAAACTATTTTATTGGTTTTCAAAATATTCGCCTTTATGGCCTATACACTTTCGCATGCGTACGAGCCAGTTCTCAAAATATTTTTTCCACTCTGAAGGTTTTATCTCAGAAACATGGTTTTCAAAGGCTTCGACTGCTTCTTGAGGTATTGAAAATCGCTGTCCACGAATTTTTTGTTTCACAGTTGGGAACAAAAATGAATCATTCGGCGACAAGTCAGCTGAATATGGACAATGAGACATTATTTCAACACTTTTCTCCTTCAAATAGTCAACTGTTAGACGTGCTGTATGGGAACTCGCATTGTCGTGATGAAGAATAATGCGACGTTTTGGTTGTTCTTCCTGATTTCGTCTATAACTTTTGGCAAACAAATTACTATATACCATTAAGCGTTAACAATTTTTCGATCCTCTAAAGGAATTGTTGCGCTGTGTCCTGTATAGCCGAAGAAACAAGCGATCATTTTCTTGGAAGTGCACCTTGGGCGAACACCTTTTGTGGGTTTGGCTTGTTTTGGAACACTCATACAGTAGATTGTTGCTCATACGCATATATACATGTTTCATAACCTGTGACGATGTTGTATACGGATTTTGCGGTTCCTACGTCGAATATTTTGCGCATCTCTTTACACCAATTGATACAAGCTGCTTTCTGTGCTTGGTCAAGTTATATGGAATCAATCTGGAATATATTTTTTTTACAAGTAAATGTTCATGTAAAATCGAATGAATTGCAGTCTGCGATATATCAAGAGATGCCTCTACCTCACTGTAAGCCACATGTCTATCGTGTTCTATCATTTTCCGCACAGCATAGATGTTTTTTGGAATCACAACAGTTTTTGGTTAACCTTTACGTGATTCATTACTCTCTGATGCACAACCATGACAAAATTCTGCAAACCAATTGTAAATTGTTAGGATTTTTTTATAATCGTAAATATCTTCCAACGAAAACCTTCACAAGTAATCTCTATTATTTTACAAACTGACTTTCTTAAAACTGTCACTGTCAACAAACTACTGACTCAATTTCTAAGCTATCGCGGATTTCTCTTTGACAAATGTCAAATTTAAGAATATAGTGATTACATATTGCTATGTATTGTGGTGTTGATTACTTATTTAAATTAGCTCACAATACACAGTAGCTTGCCCAGCCTTACTCAAATCGGAACAGCCTTCCAGGGGCTTTTGTATCTTCAGGGATACCCTCAAAGGGTAAATGGCGAATAAAACAAAAGGTATTAGCAACGCAATAAAACTCACATTAACAACACAAACATGTAATAAAAAAAACAAAAAAAAATCGACTTTATAAAGTATAAAGACGTACTGAAACATCAATTGTGTGACAGAGTGAGGAAAATGTTTATACAAATGACAATAAAAGATAAAAAACCTCACTAGTGACAGCGAACAAAATTAAACTAATTAAATATTTAGGAAAACTATCAGACTTCAGCAATTACCAATATTAAACGTCAAACAAAAAAATAACTGTAAGCGCGCGCATCAAAATTAACCCATGCGCACATTCAACATGGTAAAAATGTAATTTTCCCACCAATTCCTAACCTTCTAGAATATATTACTCATAGAAAAAAATACTTCATAAAAAGTATGAAAATTTTCCTTGATATTTATTTGACTACAAAAAATATATTATAAACTAATAATTTACTGAATTTACGAGCTCATTCAATATTCAAATTACATAACTAAATTAATATATAAAATATACTTGCAAAATATACACGTACATTAATTAATGTAGTCGCACTTCACTAAAAAAAATTCTAACAGAGAGATTTCAGATAGGTCGCACAAATCAAAAAAATTACAAGTATGAGAGACTCATAATAAATCGAGAATTATTTTAAACACATCAATCTCACACAACTAAAAAGATAAAGCGAAATTACTATAATATTCTGAATAAAAAGGAAGTTTTTATTCAGCAAAATGTAACACAACCTATCTGTTACACTAATCAAAAATCTCTCACTCCTACTTCTCGGAAATGGAATCATCACCCTACCTAAAACAAAATCAAAAGTCCGGCTACAATAATGTACTTCCTCTGACCGGTACTGCGTACATCAAGACTACGCTCGAATAACCTACAGACGTGGACTAAAATACATATTATAATAAAATTTAAATAAAATATTTACTATCTCTAAATATTTTGCTGGAATAAAATGTACATAAATATATAGTCTTTTATAGTTTCTTTAAATTCTTTCTTCGGGGAAAAATTCATGACAATATGTCAAAAGCACCATCGAGTGGTCGATTGTAAAAATATAAAAGGTTGCCCTCGTATTCGTTGAGTTGTGTTTGAGTTATTCTGCGACACTACAATGTCAGATGTGAAAGAGTAAAGAACGTGCATCGAATTCAGGTTCAAACTAACGGTAGCGCAACTTTGAAAGTGCTTAAACAAACATTTGGTGGGGATGCTTTAGGCCAGACCCAAATTTATGAGTGGTACAACCGTTTTAAAAAATGGACGTGTATCAATTGATGATGATGAGCGTTCCGGTTGCCTATTCACGGAAAAGACGCCACAAAATTAGGCAAAAGTGCATGATGTTATCCTACAAGGCCGAAGCAGAAGAATCCATGACAATTGTAATATTGTCGGTATATATTTGTAGTATTGTCGCTTGTCGCTTGTTGTACGGCGTTTGTCAGCGTATTCTGTCCATATTAATGTGTGCACAGAGCTGAAAGAAGCTGGATAACTTCAGTATCATATTACTTACTCGCGAAAAATCATGGGTGTGCTGTTATGATTCCAAAAGAAAGCAGCAGTCATCGCAGTGGGAAACGCTATCCTCATCGCGACTGAAAAAAGTACAGCAAGTTCGAAGCAGCGTTTCAAGTCAATATTGATTTGTTTCTTTGACGCTGATGGGAATGTGCACAAGGATTTTCTATCACCAGGTGAAACAGTTAATGAAAGATTTTATTGAGATGTTCTTCGGCGACTAAGTGAAAACATTCCACTCAAATGGCCTACCAAGCGGCGCAGCAATTCGTGAATCCAACACCATGACAATGCACCAACCCAATACAACAAGTGGCGTGTGACTTTTTGTGTTTGAAATGATTGAAAGAAACCGGACCGAAGCGCAGGCAGTGTTGAACACATTAACACGCGAAGATTTCCAGCACTGCTTTCAGTCATGGTATCGGTGGATTCGTGTGGAAGGAAAGTACTTTGAAGGGGATGGTAGTGAATAAGTTGTAAGAACAACTAATTGTTTTTCACATTCCAGGTATTTCTGGGTAGCACCGCGTATATATCAAAATCACAGTACATATTATTTCCAATTCTAGATCTAGAATAACATATATATGTATATATGATACAAAAATCTAAGTTAGAAATATGCACGCTTTAAATGAAAATCAACAACAATAAGTATCTAGGTTCATTTGCCGAAAATACTCGTTAATTTAAAATATTAAAAAATCAGGGCAACGAATACCCAATAAATGTATATATGTAAATATCTAAAATATAAAAGTCTGCATTCCTATAAATTCATTTTTATTAATATATTACACTTTATTTTTAACAATTATCTAATTTTGTTTGCTCTTTAAGATAAATTTAAAACAATAAGTCCAAAATAATGCAAATATTTATCAATTAACGTTATTTTCTATTTTGTTTGTTTGTAAAAGGAACAGCTGAAGCAAAGTAGTAAACTGAAAAGTATTCATACAAAAAAGGTTTTAAATATATCTATAGGTTAATATGCACGTATAACGCTTTTGTTTCATTATGAAACAGACATGTAAAAAATTTAAATATCTGTAACTGTATACTTGGGCAAAACCTCGTATTTCCAGCATTTACTTCTGCTTAAGACATATGTTTCTGCCATCTATAATAGGCGTCGCCAGTTAAGCTAGTGAAGCAATTATCCGTAACAACTGCGTAATACGTGCAAAACGTATTGATAAATATCCCTTTTTTGTATAGTGAAGCAATCTATACAAATGATACAAATCTTTATAAATAGATCTGTATCTGTATATGCCATTAAGCCGGAATCCCTTACTAGATAAAGCAAATTTCATCCTATATTATTAAATAAATGCCACCTTATAGCATGAAATTTGCTTTATCTAGTAAGGGATTCCGGCTTAATGGCATATACAGATACAGATCTATATATAAAAATTTGTATCATTTGTATACATTGCTTCACTAGCTTAACTGACGACGCCTATTATAGATGGCAGAAACATATGTCTTAAGCAGAAGTAAATGCTGGAAATACGAGGTTTTGTCCAAGTATACAGTTACAGATATGTAAATTTTTTACATGTCTGTTTCATAATGAAACAAAAGCGTTATACGTGCATATTAACGTATAGATATATTTAAAACCTTGTTTGTATATTTACCGCCATCTGGCTTATTTATGGACAACCCGTATTGTTTCGTTTTTTGTATCAGCATAGCTGGTCAAAAGAAAGATCCCTTTTTTCGGCAAAGTCTCTTTCGTCCGTCAGATGTCACTTATTAAATAAGTGTCACCTTATAGGATGAAATTTGCTTTATCTAGTAAGGGATTTCGGCTTAATGGCATATACAGATACAGATCTATTTATAAAGATTTGTATCATTTGTATACATTGCTTCACTAGCTTAACTGACGACGCCTATTATAGATGGCAGAAACATATGTCTTAAGCAGAGGTAAATGCTGGAAACACGAGGTTTTGTCCAAGTATACAGGTACAGATATGTAAATTTTTTACAAGTCTGTTTCATAATGAAATGAAAAGTATTCCTAACAATTTCAGTACTTTGTTATTTTTAGTATAAACGAAGTTTCGAGAAATTATTTAAATAAATGACTACCATCTTTGTGATTCGAAATTGGTGGAGACTGTGGCTTGTAATCTGAAACAGAAATAATAAAAACACCCTAACAACAATATATATCAAAAAATACTATATACGTATTTCGGAAGTTGTCATCTTCAGTAGAATAACCTTAAAAACTGAAAAATGTTAAACGTAGCTTTTTGGCTAAGGTAAACCTTAGAAGATATGCTCTTCACCAAATCGCCAGTGGGATAACACTAGAGTGTTAACACTAGAGTGTTATCCCACTGGCGATTTGGTGAAGAGCATATCTTCTAAGGTTTGCCTTAGCCAAAAACGCTACGTTTACCATAGCCAAAACGCTACGTTTAACATTTTTCAATTTTTAAGGTTATTCTTCTGAAGATGGCAACTTAGTTGCCGAAATACGTATATAGTATTTTTTGATATATATTGTGGTTAGGGTGTTTTTCTTATTTCTGTTTCATCTTTGTGTTGCCTGTTAAAAGAGAAGTATATTATTAGCTTTGTTTTCTTGTAAGTAATACACGAAATTGTGTATTTAGATTAATAATATTTACTAGTTTATTACACTGTACGTGATATTTATTTAGTTCTTCAATTTTATTTCTTTTCTTTCAGAGTGACAACGTAACAGATTCTGATCCTCCTGCGAAAGATATGACAGCTGTAAATGCGGTAAGTACATACTGTGTGTAATACTATTTTTTTCTAATTTGTCTATGAAATAAATGGATTTATAATTCATATACATATTTTTTGAAGTTGCAAAGACATGCATCGATTTTGTAAAAAATGAAGTAGGTACACTACCGCTCAATAGTATTTAGACAGCTTTGTTTCTTTGCGCGTGTATGTTTTTGTGCGCTGTTTTTTTCACTTCTTTTAAATCAGACATTATAAGGCCAATTTAATATATTATATTGATAAAAACACTTATGTACTTTTTGGTTATTTTATTTTCATAGAAGATCTTGTATATACAGAAGCGATGTATATGTGAGAGATGCTTTCTCGTTGAAAGTGAATGCACAATTTTCTTACAAAAGAAATGGTTTAGGTTCATTCTGTGTTTACAAAGAGATCGCAAGGGAGTGAACGGCAACAAAATTAAGAGCAATAAAAATGACGAAACATGTTACGGGTTAAACCGGAAAACCCCTACGCCTAATTTTGTTAGCAACTAATCTATAAACATATGACAATAAGATACCTATACAGCAAAGCCACAGAAATAAATTTTCAGGTAATTCTGCTTATAATAGCATACGAAAATTCCAAATACTTTACAATTATAAACGAAGACGTGCTATTTACCTAATCCTTTGACAATTGAAAATATTAATTAAATGCATTTACAAACAGAGATAAAGGATAAATTCTGTACAAATAAAAGTAATGGTTTTCTCTTAGGTTTTCCAAAGTATTAAATGCATTTCTAATTCTAAACATATCAAATTTATTGCGGCAATGACAAAATAAAGATAAACTAAAATATAAATAATAAAATAAAACGTATGTTTTTATTATAATGTCAACAGCGTTATTTGTATTATATTGAAAAAATACATCTTATTACTAGAGTGGACCAATCCGGAGCGAAAGCAGAGGCTTGACTAACGAATTGGTTCTCGATTACTTAGTATGTTGTTCACGGTTATCGTGTGTACACGTATAATAGCAGCAGGAAAGTGTATTCTGTGTATTTAATAATGTTGCCCAGCTATGTTCGATAGAAGACGCAAGAAATGAGTGTATTTTAAGTAAGTTTGAAAGGCACGCCTCTGCTTTCGATCCGAATTGGTCCACTCTACTTATTATTACTAAATAGTTGTGAGATACGTACTTTAAAATGGATGAGATAATAACTATCAATTTATTTACCGCAATAATCCGATAATCCTCTTTTCTTCGTAAAAGAAAAATTCTGGAATCTAGGTAATGATCATTTAACGACGTTAGATATAAGTTTTAGGTTAAATGGTCTCAGTTGCTGTCATTTTGACTTAGTTGATTTTGGTATCAATACTAACAAAATTGCGATTTATAATATAGTGGAATGCAATTGTCAGAAATGCCTAAACCGAAAGAGTTAAACGTTGGAGCACGTGCGCTTATAAAAGCACATCATAATGCTGGCAAAAGTAATCGTGCAATTGCCAAACAATTAACCCTTAGTTACTCGCTGGCGTATTTTGTACACCATTGCGAAATTATCCATCCTTGTTTAAACAGGCATTCAATTCGCGCAGATGCCCTTACCTAACCTATCACCGACAAATTGTTGACGTTAGTATCAGCAAATTAACGGTCCATACGTGTATAATATAACCAATTCGCCAAGCGAAATTTTAAAAAGGCGACTATTAGTATATCGGCTATACATTGGCTTTGTCATTACTAGAGCGAAATATAAATTTAGTTGACACCCTACAAAAAAATAACCGCTTCGATTTTTTTACATAGTAAAGATAGAGCAACAAATTTGTCAGTATTTGGTTTCCAAAAAAATACAATGATAACATCTTATATAAGAATAAAGCGGTCTTTCTGCTTTTATCTATGTATGACAATGAAGAAATCAACAATGAAACACGAAATCCAGCGGTGATTTTTTTTAATTCAACTGATACAATAGACAAAATTTGCGGCCATTTTGCTATTTCAAGACGAAGTAACGAATGGAAATTATGTATTTCTTTTCATGTGCTGAATATTGCTGGGCTTAATGCACTGCTCAATTCAATACTTACGTGAATCACCCACGACATTTTCCTAAATGGTATACTCCCGAAGTAATTTATAACCTACAATTAAAATACAAATACATTAAGCATTTTAAAAGTATCAAAAGTGCTGCATCACTAACACTGTTCAAGCATCTGAGAGAGCATTAGTTTAGAAACAAATATCTTCAGCTTATTAAGACTATCTTAGAAATACTGAAAGTAAGCTTAGAGACAATCTTAGACAATTTTGGTCTTACATTGGTGTATAGAAGAAGAGAAGTCGTATTCCAGGTAGATGCAGCTCTCGGCGATCGGTCCTGAGGATCCTCAATCTATAGTTAACGCATTTGCTGATTTTAGGAACGTTCATAATACACCCTCTACCACTACTTACATAGATCTCCTATCAACCAATTCAATGCTTCTCCATTGGCATCAGTTATCAGATGATCATATGCTGTTCAGCACTAAGATGCTTAGGGATAAATTTACTTCGGGAGATAATCAAATTCCTGTTTTTGCTGTGAGGGACTGTGGAAACGTGTTTGCTACACCATTACCGAAGATATTTAATTTGGCTCTCGCTACATCTTCTTTTCCTGCTATTTGGAAGAGTACTAAAATTATTCCTGCCTTAAAAGTTGATACTTTAAAAGCTGATACTTCGGACATTACAAACTATCGTCCTATTGTCATATTGTCGAGCTTCGCGAAAATTTATGAAATTGCACTATACCGAAAAGTATACCCTCTTATTAAGACTGCAATATCACCGAATCAACATGGCTTCATGAAAAATCGATCTACTGTCTTTAACCTTGCGGTATTTTCTCAATACGTTGCTGACGCGTTGAATTGCGGGTCACAGGTTGATGTCGTATATACTGACTTTGCCAAGGCATTTGATCGAGTGGATCACGCTATCTTGACAACTAAATTGACGAGTTTTGTTCCGCAAGGCTGTAACTTAGGACCACTGTATTTTATTATTTTCATTCACGATCTCTCAGACCAGCTCGAGTCTAATAATATTTTCTTTGCCGATGACTTGAAGTTGTTTTCTCAAGTCTCCGACTCGTGGAGCTGCCTTCGACTTCAGGCCTATCTGGATAGTATACAAACTTGGTGCAAAGATAACAATTTACCTTTGAACCTCGTTAAGTATAAGGTTTTATCTTTCACCAAAAGACTTAATGTTATGCACTTTAATTACCAAATTGGGGATGTAAGTATATCTCGTGTTGAATCAATTAAAGACTTGGCCGTTACTTTCGATATGAAACTGACTTTCAATAAGCACATCAGCAATGTGTCTAAGCAGGCCACGCAAGCTCTTGGATTTATTATCCGCAACTGTGGCGAATTTTCTAACGTGAGCGGATTGACTTACTTATTTAACTCATTAGTGAGATCACGTTTGGAATATTCCAGCTTGATATGGTATCAATTTTATCAAGCACAAAAACGTCTACCTGAGCAAGTTCAGCGGCGTTTTTTGAAATATATGTGGTTCAATGTGGAGGACGTCTATCCCGGCAGGGACTTTGATCACACTCAACTCCTATCTCGCTTCAACGTGCCTTCTCTCTCCTTTAGACGCTTTGTAGCAAGCCTCCACTTCCTTCATAGGCTTCTTCACAACGAAGTTGACTGCACAACGCTATTATCCTACTCTAATTTTCTTGTCCCACTATTCTTCATACGTCCTTCCTGTACTCTCTATCTTCCTTTTCCTCTGGTCAGGTCTCCTGTCTACGTTATCAGCAGCAACTGCAATTAGGTTTCTTCTGGAATGGATATACATTTCTATGGTTTGTTGACCTTCAAACGGCTTCTCTGTAACATCTGCTATATATATTCCTTGTAGTATGTATGTATCTTAACTATGAATTCCTTGTTTTTTCGTTTTTATTAGTTTTAATCACTTGTGCAGACTTTTGTTTATATTCATATATATTATTAGCTTGAATATTGTATATTGTTTTAGGCTTCTTTATAATTTTTGTATTTAGGGAGATGTCTTTATAATACTTTTCTTTTGTTTCTAATAGTACTTGTTGTTATATGTATGATATACAATTTTGTTTTGATTTTATCCTGTAAATGGAATCATAATGCTGTTGGTTGGCGAAAAATCACTTAGATGAAAGAACGAATATAACAAAACTTCCTACGGGTATCAAAGGGTTACTTAGTCAATAGTGCAAAAGAAGAGCAAAAGAAGACATTGCCGATGGTAACCGACCCCTTAAAATTTGAACCGACTGTGTCCTTTGTGGAAGAGCAAAAAATAGAGTCACAACTCTTAAATGTTCTTCATGTGAAGAAGACTAGAATAAGGGGCTGTGGACTGATTAGTCCGAATTTGAAATTTTTGGTTCACGAAATCGTGTCTTCGTGAACCCGCATCTTCGTAAACGTGTAACAGAAGATATATAACGCCTACCATTAAACGCGACGGTAGTTGGGTAATGATTCGGGGATGTTTTGGTGGTATACTCGTTGGTGATATTGTTCGAATAGACCTAATTATAAAAAGGGACCAATATTTATTGCAAGTCACTGCAATACAATGTGGAATTAGAACTTTGGCTCAAAATTGTGTATTCCAACAGGATAATGACCCGAAACATTCTTCCAAAATTGTAAAAATTAATTAACGGGGGAGCGGTTTGTCCGATAAAAAACTCATTTATTTCACTCTATATATTTTATAACGAATTTGTTACTTCTTTCTTCAGGAGTTCAATTAAGACTTCAAATCTAGCAAAGACGCCACTAAGCATGCTAAAACCAATCGTCTAAATTTAAAACATTAAATTAATAAGAAGTTGGTTTCTCGTCAACCTTTACAATATATATATATATATATATATATATATATATATATATATATGGTAAACCTAATCAGTAGGCGATATATATATATATATATATATATATATATATATATATATATGGTAAATTCAATTTGTTGGCGATTTAAGGTCTGGTTTTACTTCAAAATATATATATTTAAAACAATCCTACATGTTTCGGCAAATGATGCCTTTTTCAAGGAATATAAAATATAAATGACAGTATATTAATGTCATACATTTGTAGTTGCTATGGATAAAATTATTCAAAGATACATTCCAATTGAATAATAATAAATCATGCCTTAGTACTCTAAAATAGATAGACAACAAAAACAGGGAAACGCAAGATATGAGTTATTATTATGTATGCGCCCGTGGAGGGTCTTAAGATGTAAAGCTGTCGGTATTCGCCTTAAACGAGAAGGAAAACCACGAAAACCTACTCGGACAGCCAGACAGGAATCAAAACACGGAACTGTCAGCATGATAAGCAAATGTATAGATGTTTAAACAACTTAAGATATATGTATATATTAAGTTATTTAAATATCTATACATACTATCCGTTAGTATCAGATAATTAACGTTATTTGTGTCTCTGTTAATGTGGATCATTTCTAAAAAGGTTCTTTTCTTATGGTTATTTTAAACGTTTAAGATTTTAACGTCGACAAAATTAAATGTATGAGACGTAAGATCAAATTGCATGGGCCAGCCGTGCACAAGATCTCTTTCCAGTACGGACATCACTTTTATACTGTGTGATGCGCTATTTTAGCTATTGCGATGTCTAACCTATATAAACGCCACAACAATCCGAACATAAGTATAATTTATTTCAATATACTCGGTTTGATATTTAGTCGGCCATCTAAAATTTTTTGTTAATTGGTCCTTGTATTGTTAAATTGATTGTTCATTGTTTTTTTGTTTAGATATTCTTGCGACTTTAGTTTTTGCTATATGTTTCGTTTTATATTTTTTCTATTTTAATTTTTACATATATGTTTTTAAAGGTTGATATGACACCTTATATCTATAGTTACATTTTTAAACTTAATCACTTTTAATATGTCTGTGTACGTCACATTTGTTTAACGCTACATTCTGTGAGTATTTTATTATTGCTTTATACACTAATTTATTTAATGTTTTGATCATTAATCTTGTAGTATCTCCTGAAGAAGCAACAAACTCATTGTGGAATATAGAGATAAAAAATAAATGAATTTTAATTTACAGAACGCTTGTCCGTTTTTAATGTATTATTAACCAACATATTACGCTCGATAATTTCTTCTAAGTTATATATATATATATATATATATATATATATATATATATATAATCAAGTCCCTTTAGTACCCAGAGGGTGTAAGGGTTACAACTTGCATTTTACACTAATTCTTTATTAATTTTTTACACTCCCTTCTGTTCTGAGCGAGCTTCTTTGCTTCTAACCAGATTTTGGTTTTGTTCTTTAAGATTTTTCCGATTGTATTGTACCAGCTTTCTCTCGATCATCCTCTCTTTCCTAAATTTTTTTCACTTGTGCTGTGCTGTTTAGCCTTGGGTGATGTCCACACCATCCGAGTTGTCATTGTTATATGTAGTCTTCAACTGATTCAATTTTAAGGTTTCATCTGATTTTTTAGATTTGTACTTTATCTAATTTCTTTATTCCTTGTACTCTTCTTAGGTATTTCATTTCCACTGCTCTAATCTTTTTATTATATATGTCAAGCAACACCCATGATGCACACCTGTATGTCCGGATGGGCCTATATTAATTTATTTACTTGCATCTTTGTCTGACAGAAAACTTCTATCTTATTTATGAGGCACTTACCCATTGCATAATAAACTTTGATGGCCTTTTCTATTCTGTTGTTGAACTTAACTTGTCTCCCTTTTTGGTTCAAAGTTATCCCCAGGTTTTTAAAGATATTCACCTATTCTATTCACCTTCTGGTTCACCTTGTATTTCTATTTGTATTTTCTTGTGGTTCTCAGATATTGCCATAGTTTTGCCATTATACAAAACAATATAATACTAAACAAAATATTCGAGGTGAAATGCACACATTTCTTGTATCACATCCGGATTTCAAATTATTAGTTGTTAAAAGCCATGAAGGTTGCAATTCAATCCACCTATAGAGTTGTTTCATTTACAAAAATACTGCCCTTTTTTCCTCTAATACAAAATTTATTTTCTAGCTTAATAATAAACTCTTATTTTAATGTATTTACATAATATGCAGCAGATATTATGTTCAACCTACGGTTGCCACGGAATCCCGTATAAAATTGGATTTCACAAAAACATAATTAGAATTGGAAACTAAAACATAATTGAATAAAGCTCCGGCTCATTCAATACAAAACGATGAATTCATCCGTACGCTCGGCTTTAGTTTTCCACTATCGATCTGGGTACCGATTGTTGTCCTTATTAAACGGTCAATAGGCGCACGAAGTCACGTACTGAGAAATACCTTTGTCTGACCCTAGAAATTACCGGTGATCTTTTATTGTACTAGTTCGATGAAGTTTATCATGGACCCTACGTTAAATTCTCTGGGGAAGCCCTCATTCTCATAATTTAGAATGAGATAATAAAGGTCGATATGATGAATTGGTTTGAGCACGTTTTGATAAAATATACATAAAATAAATTGTCAGTCCTTACAAAGCTTCATACCTATATTACGATGATTGTACAAAGAACAATATTCTATATTGCCTCATGTTTGACTAACTTTGATTTAATTTTCTTAAATTTTGAAACTTATATATATATATATATATATATATATATATATATATATATATATATATAAGGTAAACTTAATAAGTCGGCGATTAAGGGTCTGGTTTACTTCAAAGTATATACAATGTGTGTATAAATTGTCGCAAAAGCTACACGTAGAGACATTCTTCGTTCGGTTCTGAATAAAAAATCTTAATGTTAAAATGTCGTATCATGCTTCGTAAATTCGTAAATGTCAAAATTTGATAGTAATGATTTTGATTGAACTCACTTTGAAATACAAACTTATTGTTCTACAACGTTGCCAAATGTGTTTTTCGTGGAAGTACGTTAATGAATAAATGTTTAAAACAAGCTTTTAGATCAAAAAGAAAACGTTTACGAAATAATACTAGTAAAAATGTTTTCTTTAAACTAAATTGCATCTATCTCTATTAACAGATATCGAAGAGCAAAGGTTAGTTACGCACTAAAAGTCTGAACTTCAAGAACCCCGTGAAAACAAACGAAGCATGATACGACATTTTAACATTAAGATTTTTTATTCAGAACCAAACGAAGAACGTCGCTGCGTGTAGCTTTTGCGACAATTTATACACACGTTATATATTTAAAACAACCCTACATGTTTCGGCAAACGCCATTGTCAAGGGAATACAAAATATAAATATATAATAATAATATAAATATAATATATAATATATTTTGTATTCCCTTGACAAAGTTATTGTTCATCTGGCTTTAAGTATCGTTCTGTTGGCGATACGAACTCTTACCATAACAAAACTTATCGCTTCTATAAATATAAACACTGCCGCCTTTGAATACAATGCAGTATTATGAATTCGATATCCATATTTTATATTTCTTACAACCAAAAAACATTCTCATAATTCACATGAAATTTTAGTATGATTTTTAAAATGGATTTGTAAATGAATCTAACACACACCTTAATTTTTAATTATTTACTTTAATGTATAAAAGGCTTATTTTGCACGAGATATTTACCTTAGCGTACAAAATATTTTAGCTTTTATAACATCGATAGCCATTACGTATGTAAACATACGGTGTGTGTGTAACTGCAATAGAGGTATATATTTACATTCGTAATATTTTGAATTCATAGGCGGTATATATTAGAATTTTCAGGGGGTTTCTAATTTTGGGGTTCGCGTCGTAATCGACTCACAATATTTTGGATTCATATTCTATACAATTATATATTTTGATTTTTCATACGTTGTCTTTTTATTTTAAGGACACCTATATATATATATATATATATATATATATATATATATATATATATATATATATATATATATATTTACTTCCAATGTCCACAACCCTATGATTGATGTTCGTAATTAAAGATGCCATTGCGAACGCACCTAGCCATAGCGAAGAGTATATCCATACTAAATGTGACTTCTAGCGTTGTTTCTAATGGGGGCTTCCCATTGCCAGTCGTATCCGTCTGTGCAAATTAACAACTACGGGATAAGCTGAAAAATTCGGTAACTAACTACGAGATCGCGCTATGTAAAAGCAATCTTTGACGCCATTGTATATAGCTTGATGTTTCAATGATATACGCGTTCGACTTCATGTCGATCTGTCAAGCAGTTTGTTGTGTATACTCGTTCAAAGCAGAGTACTTTTGTCGCTTCTTAAAATGGACAATATCGAAATGATTAAATACCTGTGGTAAAAATATTCTTCGCCTAGAGAAATTCATATTGATATGTTAAATGTGTTAGGCGGGAAAGCTCCGTGATTTAAGACTGTTTGCAAATGGGTGAACGAATTTGAAAAAGGTCGTCCGAGCGTAACTGACGATTCCCGTACTGGACGTCCAAAACAGCCTCTTCTGCAGAAAGTGTGCAAAAAGTTTTGAAATTTGTGTAAGCTAATCGCCAATACACATTGCAAGATATTGCTGAGGCTACACGCACCTCTAGAGAACGAATTAGACATGTGTAAGCGGTGTGTTAGGTGGGTGCCGCGTTTACTAACAACACAGCAAAAACTTAAACGCGTGGAATGTTTTACAGCCATTTTGTAGTAGTTCTGTAGTAGATGGCTTTCGTTTTCTGGGATGCGAAGGGAATCTTGCTTATCGACCTGCCAAAGGGACAAACGATTACTGCACTATACTATTCTAAACTTTTGGATCGATTGAAGGCAGCTATCGCCGAAAAAAGACCCGGAAGAAAGTATTTTCCATCAAGACAATGCTCCAGTTCATACGAGTGGAATTGTCAAAGAAAAATTGGCCAAATTAAATTTCAAAACGCTTGAGCATCGTCCTTATTCGTCTGATTTAGCACCGTCAGACTTATCATTTGTTCCCCAAACTGAAGAAACACCTCTGCGGTATGAGATTTGCTTCGGATGAGGAGCTGATAGCTGTCGTTGAGCACTATTTTGCGGAGCTCGAGGAAAATGAGTACTGTAAAGGCATAAAGAAACTTGAGCATCGACTAAATAAATGTATTGATCTTGAGGGAGATTATGTCGAAAAATAAAACACATTTCACTGATATATTGTTTTTTGTTATGCTTTAGTTATCGAATTTTTCATCTTAGCCTCGTATAATATTCAATTTTTAGTTTATGTACATAAAAAGGAGATCCACGTGGCGTTAAGCCAATTCTGCTGGGTTATCAGAAGATACTCTAAATTTTCCTTGGAAAATAAACTACTAGTCTCTAAAATCATTCTGAAACCAATCTGGACATACCGTACCTAATTATGGGGTGCAGTGCAGCGTCCATTGATAATATTGAAATACTGCAGAGATTTCAGAATATACTATTGCAGATTAAGCCCGACGTTTTCGACTACATTCCAAATTATGTCTTTCAACGAGAACTATCAGTTCCCTCAGTGTCAGTACAGTGTAAATTACTGTAAGCGAATATCAATCCAGCCAAACGTGCTAACCCAAAGATTATTTTCGGAACTAGGAATAGTGCAAAGAATTAAGAAATTTAAATCATCTGACTTGGTGATCAAGTTTACTTAGGAGACAAACTATTAAAGTACTGTAGTTTTGACGACCTAAGAAAATCATTAGTCTAAATTCCTATTTATTCACCATTGTTGCATATTTAAGGCGCATAGTTATTGAAACATACTGAGCAAGTCCTCTTTTGTAGTCATAACAAACTAATTTAAAATGAAGACAGATTTTTAAAATTTTTCTCTTAACCCTCTATTGCATGAATTATGAAAAAATTGACAAAAAAATTTGTTTCAATAAATTTCATGTCAAGAAATGGTCGAGAATAAAAGAAAAACAATGATTTCGAAAAAATGTATTTAAACTAAAAAAAAAAAATTGTGTTCCCGTTTGGGAACATTATGCACAAAAGGGTTTACACAAATTCTTTTAAAGCTAAACTTGCATGGCTTTGGTATTTAATTTATAGTCTAAGCAGAGTGAAAGTCTTTAAAGCAATTATTTTCTTTATGGAGACATAAGTGCACTTGACATTTGTCACACATTATGCGTGATTTGCCTTTACAATTAGGTTTTTTGCATCTTTCTCTATTGTTTGTGTGAGAGGGCCAATGATCAACATTGTCTGAACTTACAAGATTTGTAGGACGAGGTTCGAAACATTTTCTTTTTGGAATCATAGGAGTCGGGGAACTTGTAGGGGTACTAGTAATCGGCCGCCCTCTTTTTTTCCTATTACTTTACCTACCAAACATAGATCCTGAGCTACAGTTGTTTTGAAGTCCAATAGAGAAATGTATTTTTATCTATTAAGCTGCTTGCCAATTCGCATAGACAGTAACCAGGCATTGACAATGACAACATCAATCATGTGACAAAAAATTCGCATATACCACTTCCTACTTTTGAATTTAATGGGATACAACCCTATTAATGAGTCCTGTAGATCAACGCTTCCCATGTGCATGTTATACACTGACACTATATCTGGACGTTCAATGTCTTTCTTGCAATTTTGGGATTTAAAAAATAGTTGAATTTGAGTAATCGGCAAAAAGAGGATGCCAATGAAACAATATGATTATCATACCATTGAACCACGTGAACATCTACTTCATTCATACTGGCAGTTTTTTCTATATATGTGCCGCGTCCATTCTTTTTCATTTCTTTTTCAGATAAAGCTTCAAAGTTTTTCAGGCGATTGGATCTCATTGTGGCTACGGATTTGATTCCCAGCTTATCTAAATAGGATATTAGATGTAAACAAGAGAAGTAGTTGTCGAGGTATAGTTTGTGGAAAACATTTCTCGGGACGAGTCGACATAAACGAACAATTATGTTGCTTACGGCTCCAAGTTCAGGTTCTCCTGGCATTTTGCCCACGTCGGCTTTCCTACTGCAGAGTTCAAAATCACAGCTAAATCCACTTACACCAGACAAAACATATATTCTATAGCCCCATTTGTGTGGCTTCTTTGGGTTATAGGTTTTTAGTGATGTTCTGCCTTTGAAAGGAATAATTTGCTCGTCGCAGGAAAGATGTTCTTCTAATGGTATTTTTTGGCAAGCTTCTTTTACTTGGTTGAGTACTGGCATAATTTTATCTGTATCGTTAGTAGCCACGTTATTGTCCGAAAAATGAAGAAACCGCTTTAGTTCTTCAAATTTATTTATGGGCATAATGTCTGCAATTTGTGGAGTTCGTGTATTTGGAGCCCAGTATCTGTGTGTTGAGGGTTGTCGAATAAGAGACATCCAAACTAGTATTATCAAGAATTGCTCAATTTCTTTCGAGTTTGTTGCAAGTGGTTTATTTGGTCTTTTCTGGACACTGTATAAGCAAGTTTGTTCAACTATATGGGAAATAAAATCATCCGTGAAGAAAAATTTGAACAAATCATATGGACTACCTAATTCCAAGATTTATTGTGGTAAATCGCGTGGTCCAGAGAATAAACTTTGTTGAGGATCTCTTGCAGTTCTTGAATCCTTCCATAGTATATTTTCATATTTGGGAAAATAAAGTCTTGTGCCAGGTGGAAGATGAAACAATTGACTTAGGGGAACATCATCGTCTAACTCGTCAATTTCTTGAGGCTCTCATATTTCATCCCTATTTTCAAGAAAATCAAGTTCTGGAAAATATGTAAAATAGGAAAGTCTCAGGTACCGATATTTCATATCGTACCTCTATCCTCGTCATCTGACAGTTCAGAATCTTCACTGTCAGAAGGAATATCACGAATAGCTTCTACCGATTTTCGTCCATAAAAAGCGTTAGCACATATTTCAGGAAATTCCCTAGCAATAAAGAAAAGCTTTAAAAGTAATTAATTTCGTAATAAATCTAATACCAATAATTTAGGTATATTTTATGTTTGTTGAACTTAGTATACACATTGTTCCCATATGGGAACATCCACGTTGTACCATGTTCTGGTAACAAAAACTTATAATAAATATAATTGATTGAGGTCTCGCTAGGCACTTGATGAAACATATTAAATGATAAAGGTAAAGAAAATACACACTTGGTTATTTGTTTCACTGCAATTTTATTTACAAAATACGGACAAATTTGTTTCGAACTTCACAGTTCATTCTCAACTCTTATAATAAATAGTATAAATGACACTATTGCACTGTTAATCGTCATATCTAACTGTTAAAAAAATTAATACTTACATATTTTTACTTTAAATCCTTTATTTATTATAATAAAAAGTCCATACGCTAACTGCTCTTGGTGGGGAGCACGTGGTTCACTTTAATTACAGGTTTCGTGCGAGTAGTGACATTTACGCATCACCAACCTACTTAAACCAGGAAACTATATTATATTTAAACCGATTTCTATAAAATTTTAACGAAATTCATAAGATGGCCCCATATTCTGTAACTATTTTTATTGTGTTCCCGTTTGGGCACAGTATGCAATAGAGGGTATATAATAATATATAATTGGATTGCGATAGCCGTGAAGTGTAAAAAACATATATTGAATGATTTACTTCTGTGTGTACTTCTTTGAAGTACACATAATTCACAAATAAAATAGATTTTAGGTTATGGTAATTGATTGCATTATATGTATATTTTATAACCAACTGAGTTGAAAGTTGTCAAGTAAATGTCAAAACTAATTGAAATAAATAATTTCATTAATATCTCGTAAATTCCACAGCAATAGCGATCCAAAGACTTTTTGATCATACGATGTATACTATGCCTTCAAGAACTTTTGCTGATTAGAGTAGGCTGTCCTTTAAGTATTTTCTTTAATGAGATTGACGACACTGCGATATTTTTAAATTACACTTTAAAATGTGAAAGCTGTCAGTGACAAACTTAAATTAGAAAACCTTACATTTGATTATATTATCTTATTATTAACATGTTAGAGTTACAACACAAAAAGTTTATAATCAACAGCTACTTTAGAACTGGTCGAAATTAGATAATGTAGAATGGGTTTATTCCATTATTGAGTGCTTGCATGATTTCCGGCAAAAGTTTCCTAATCTGCCAGTTACTTATGCACAGCTGCTAAGTCATGTTACAATAAACCTAGCAGTGGAGCACCTATAAAAGGAACCGCAGATGGCATGAGGATATTGGACGTCGAATGGACAACTCACCAAAAAAATCAATTGCAAAACTTTCTCAAGAAGTTCATTAGTCAGTGGGAACATGGTCATACCGTTTTAAAAAAGAACTTAAAGTTGTTTTCATATAAAATTCAAACATTTTTTGAACTTAGGCAGATAGATTTTGGTACGAGAACAAAGTACTGTAAATGGTTTTGACATAACATAGGTTATGACAACATTCGCAACAAACGCTTTTTTTCTGACGAGGCTTGGTGCGATCTTCCTGGCTATTTAAATAAGCAAAATATGAGAATGTGGTCGGCAGAAAACCCTCACTAATTCATAGAAACTGTATTACATCCACAAAAAATCGGTGCCTGGCTAGCAGTTTCAAGGAGACGAATTATTTGGCCCTATATTTTTTAGCCAAATCATAACTGCTAAAATATACCAAAATTAATTATTACAACCTTTTATTAATGGCACACAAATCTCGAAATGCAATAGCTTTTTGCAGCAATTTTTCGACGACAGAATTATGAATTTTCCTCCTAACAATTTTAGGTTATTTTAATTTTTCATATTTCTAACACCATCATGACACAATCGCAGAACTTCGCAATACTTTTAAGGATTCCTATGCTGGCATAACACCACAACTACTGGTAAATGGTTTCGAGAACATGAAGCGTAGAATTAGACTTTGTCTGTAAAATAATGGACAACACTTTCAGCATAACCTCTAGTACTATTATCTTTTAAATTCAACTAATATTTATAAAAATATTTAATAAAGTTTAATTTTAAATTTTTGCACACATATAGGTGACGTACAAGCTGTCAAAATGATTAGTGCTTGCATGCACTGTTGCCAATCGTTTTCAAAAAGCACGGCTTTTGCAAGATTTTGAATGCATTTTATTTATAGATCTTGTGAACTAGCCAACCAAGAATGTTAAAAACCATTTACAGTACTTTGTTCTCGTACCAAAATCTATCTGCCTAAGTTCAAAAAATGTTTGAATTTTATATGAAGACATCTTTAAGTTCTTTTTTAAAACGGTATGGCATGTTCCCACTAACTAATGAACTTCTTGAGAAAGTTTTGCAATTGATTTTTTAGGTGAGTTGTCCATTCGACGTCCAATATCCTCATGCCATCTGCGGTTCGTTTTATAGGTGCTCCACTGCTAGGTTTGTTGCCCCTGTTTCACGAAATTTGTCAGTGGAGGCATGAACATGACTTAGCAGCTGTGCATAAGTAACAGGCAGATTAGGAAGCTTTTGCCGGAAATCATGCAAGCATTCATTAATGGAATAAACCCATTCTACATTATCTAATTTCGACCAGGAAATAGGAATATATGCTATGGGATATTGGAAAATAGTATTGTTGCTCTGTTTTCTTATTGATGATGTATTAAATGCAAAGAAGTACCCAGAATTATCACAAAAGGATGGCCTTAATAGGTCGATTGTTTTGCAAGGTATTGCTTTCGAACTGTTTATTATTGAGTATATTTAACTGCTTTCGTATTGAGGCCGTTTCTGCTACGGCCTCTCAGAACGTCTTTCACAACTAAAAATACTTATATTTTTCAGAGTGCTTTCCACAATTTTAAAGATTATTTTGATTTTTGGATCCTTGAGAGTTTAAATTTCTTTTTATATTGCACTTGAAAGATGAGTTTACTATATTACCATATGCACTCTTACCTAATTCAGAATTTGTATTACATATTTTAAATGGAAAATAGTTATCCGTTATAGGAAAGGCAAAGGAAATAAAATAATATTTATACATACATAATAATTTTTAAGATTTCCCATATGCCCTCTTGAATTCTATATTAAATTATTTGCTCTATTGCGAATGGATGTCGTTAATTATGTTAAGAGGTTAGTTTTGGTTGTTAGGAAACGTAGGCACAAACAGCAGTTTTTTCTACTTCGGAAAAGCAAGTTGTGAAAAAAACTTTTGGATCACCATTTTTCTTTATTTACCAGGATTCTAAGATACTATTAGTAGGTAATTAGCAAAAGTAAATAAAGCATGAACATTAGTGACCAGGATGTTAAAGCTAATGTAAAAGCGATTATTTAAATACTTTTTCAAAATGTTTGACATCCATTTTTTTTATATTTGGATTAAAAATATTCGTATTTAAATATGTTAGATCTTGTTGCAACAATTTTTTAGTTAATAAATCAGAGGAAATGTAGACAAATATAATATGAAGAAGTGTATAAATGCCTGATGTAAAAAAAGAAAATCTTGGAAGCGTTCCAAGTTGACGACTTCGTAAATACTTTTCATATTAGCCTTTGATACTTGAAAAGCAAAGAATAATTTCAAATTGTTAGCGTTAAGTAGCGACTTCCTTTTTTTAAATTCTACAATATATTGCTACTGTCCATAAATTGATTACTAAAAGTAAAGGTTAAGGTAGAAATATGAATTTGTGGTATTAAGATAAAACAGTTGCTGCTAAAATGTGTTAACAGAATTAAGGGGTGTACACGGTTTGATAAAAGTTCCAAAAGAAAAGTTGTCCGTCGCGCTCTGGGAAGCTAAAACTTTTTGTTATCTTAATTTATGCAAAGCTTCTCCTCCAAGATCATATATTTTGGTCAATGGCAAATTACACTCTTCCCTCGCATTTTTCACCGACAACAAGGTATCGTGCTAAAGTATAATTTAGGGACATACACTCTGTTCGTTTTCAGTTTGCAGTCACATGATCAATTTTCATTTATTTTTAGTAGTATGAATCTAGTCGGTACTTTTGAGTCAAAAGAGGTTTAAGTATTTTATAAATATAAAATTGTTATTTCAATACATAATGTTTTCTATTTATTTTCTAAATGTTTTTCCTGTTTAATCAATCGATGTTATTGACCAATGTAATGGTAATTAAATTGGAACGATGCCGTATGACATAACCTAAAATTTTTGAAGTATAAACACAGTAACTTTGGAAGTTTTAAATCTCAAATACGCATATAAAATAATATTCTTTAAAGAAGACAAAGGTACATGTAGAAAATGCAGCTTTTCATGTATTGTAAACAGATGCTTCACTTATAGCATTAATCGCATTAAATAAATTTGGAATAAGAAATAATCTGGAAATTGCAGAAATCATACGAGAAGAAATTCACTAACATAAATGAATTACAAAGCAATCCAATATAACCAAAAAGTAGAACAGAAAGGTTGGGAAATAAGAAAATAGGAAGCTAAATTTTGATTGTTTCATATGTATAATCAAATTTTTTGCATTAGAAATTAAATAAATAAAAGCTCACCTTGATTATATTGGTATTATTATTTCCAAGAAAATGGTTAATAATAATTACACGAATAATTCATTTGTTTACAAAAACTATAGAGAACTATTAGTATTATGTATAAATTAATTATACAGTTCAATTATTACATTGCTACGCTAAGTAAAACCATTGAAGATATAACTTCATTTGGAATCAGTATGTTAAAAAATTATCATAACTGTTGTTAAACTTGCTCATATAAAAACTATTCAACTTAATAAAATGCAGATACTTTAATCAATACAATAAATACAAAATAGTGAAATTGTATTATTCTATTCTAGTGTTAACAGATATGGATGTGACTGCACAAGTGAGCGCTGATATTTTTTAATGTTATTCTGCATAAGACTATTAAAACCTGATTTTAAAATGCCATACAGCATACTAAACTCAATGAACAACAGTAGTGCAGTATGTGACAAAAGCTATTTTCTTTATCTTCGCAATTTATGTTGGTTGTATCTGCAAACTCTTGAGTTGTTCATATATTAACTGAGCATATTAGAAAATAGAAGTATGTAGAAATAGCAAATAATTCATCTAATTCATAATCGGTCTAATAAGAAATATTTATTTGAATAAAACATATTTACATGGAAGCTTAAATATATAATCTTTCTAATACAATCATAAAAACACTATCATAGACAGAAAATAATGTTGTCTTGTACTAACATAAAATATGACACCTTTAGTTGCAATTACATATATTAATCTGAATCAGAGTCTGATTCTGTACTTGATTCTGTAACATTGATTATTACTGGATCTATATCCAAGTCTACCAAGCAGTTTTCTCTTTCATACCATTGTTTTATTAAATTATCAGTATGCCTTATGCAGTTACTCCATGTATTACTATCACATGTATGTAATGCCTCCTTCCACATTTCTTTCACCTTTTCGTAGGTGTAACCAGCCCTACCGATGTGCACATTGTAATATGTTTTTGCTTTTGCCCAAATTAGCTCAATAGCATTGAAGTCACAGTGGTATGGTGGCAGTCTAAGAATTTCATGTCCTGCATTTCTTAACAGTTCATCAATTTCATAAACTTTCTCTTTACGGTTTCGATCCTTTGGAAAATATCCATGTTTCATCTAAAAAGACAACTTGACGCAAACCAGAATTTGTATTCTCAATGTACTTCCTTAAAAATACACTTCGCATTACACTAACATCAAGTTTTTCCATTAATACTCTTCTATTATCATCTTTTTTATATTTGAAACCGATATGTTTGAGTAAAATGGAAAGAGATGTTTTTCCTATTTGCACCATTTGTTTAGTTTCCAGTTCAGTCTTCAATGTTTTCAATGTAACATGTTTTTCTAAAAAAGTATATCGTTAAAAAATAAATCATTTATGAAAATAAAATTGCTTAGAATACTTTGATGAAACATGTCGTATAAAGTATTTCGGACTTCCATTTTCAAGCTTTCTGGCAAATCTTTGGTTTTTGGTTTACGTCGGGGTATTTGTTTTCCAGGTGATGATGTCCCACGTTTCTTGATATTGTAAACGGTTCGGACAGAGATCTTAAGAGCACTTGCTACTCTCTAAAAATATTTTTCCTCATTAATCTAAAGATATTAATTTGGTGTTATCTTACCTCATAAACTGAATCAACAGACAATAATGGACCTCTATTATATTTCTCTTCTTCAAAATAATGAAGAAGGTTGGCAACTAGATTTTGTGCCTGTGAATCTAGACGTTTAGCTGGCATATTCTACAACAAAAAGAACACAAACATGAAATTTTATATCACTTCATATTATGAAAATTACATTTTGCGATATGCATATCAATTTATCAAAAAATGTAATTTGTCAGTGTCAAAGTAAAATAATTTAATTAAGAAATATTACGTTAAATACTTACGATTAATTACTCGAAACTGACTATTATTGTTGCAAGAAGAACAGATAAATAAGAAATCTTAAAATATCAACGGAAAAATACAAACAAGCACTAAACATAACCTGTATATGTCGATAAATACGTATTTTCTCTTTTGACTAAAACAGTTGTCGGTATCTCATATTATACAAGACATGCTAATATTATTTTTCTTTGTCTTTGCTACGAAGAAATTTCAAAGACGTATGTCTTGTATCAAATGACATACGTTTCAATTCTGAATATTTGTAGCTCAATATATCTGAAAAACAAAGTATATAGATTCTGTGTCTGAGATAGTATGACATAGTTAGTCATGTGACTGCAAACTGAAAACGGACAAAGTGTAATAACCTCTTCATTTTATCCTGGTTTTTTCTCCAGCTTAAATCAAACATTCAAAGTAGGAAGTTTCGTTTCTAATAATTTGCGTAATTAATATTAAAGTATCTCTCGTACTTTAAGAAACTGGTAAACTTAATAATATAAAATAAAAAACGTTCGATTAATAGAAATAATATATGGTTCGACTTATGACGTAGCATATATTATGAGGAGTAATAACAAATGAGAAAGTTAAGTAGTTGACAACAAAAAAATATTAGTTATGTATTATAATATGGATACTAAAATAACAGCAATTGTATAATTTGCTTCTAACCCACCGCTCACGGGGCGTAATTCGGTATAATCTTGTTGTTTATTTTGGTTGGTGGTCATTAAATTGAAATTTGGTGTGTTTTTTTAATATTTAATTTTTTTAACAAAAACACTTAAATCTAATCTGTTAAGGTAATCTCACACATGAAACATTTAACGTAAACTTAAAACTTAAATTCTTTACTGTTATATAAGACTGTATGTCTCTTGTTGTTAATATGATACTGTTGAATTACTTGTTGCTAGTGTGCGACTCTTATGGATACTGTTGATATGAGACTGTATGTCTCTTGACGTTAATGTAATACTGTTGTTTCTTGTTACTAGTGTGAAACTGTTATTGATACTGTTCTGTTTCGTGTTGTGTTACAAGTAGGCAAGAATGCATCACTACCCCTACGAACTAGTACATCATTAAATGCGCGTATTGTAATACATTGTATTGGTTGACGTCATAGCGGGGAAATTTTCTGTGTGATCAATTCTTAGAAATTGTATCTATTAGCAGCAATGCCAAGGTTTACAATATGGTCTTAACAAATTTAATCATACTGATAAATAAATAATTATTATTTATTTAGCGTATGGCTAACATGGATTATACAATAAAAGTTAAATTTTAAAATCGAGGCTATTGATCCAGTCTAAGTCACTCATCTCACCTACATATGCTGTAAGGGGCCACTCAGCTGTAATATGGTGAATAGTCTGGCGAGGTTCTCCGCATTCACAAGTTGTTGTATCAGTCAGTCCTCATTTATAGAATGAGTCACGACAAATTCCATGGGACGTTTTTATTCTATTCTCATGGCGAGGCAGCTCCATTTCTGGTAAGGGTAACGTGGGATCAATGATATGATCCGCTTGAGCGAGTTTCAACGCTGCCCGATTCTCTCTCCATCTATCATTTGGGTTTAAATCTTCTGTTATAAGTCGTTCTGCTAGCAGTATTCTACATTATTTTATTATATTCTCTTACCAGGCATTCCTGTCTCCGGATTGTGGGAGGTGTAATATGGCTTAGAACCGGGAGCCAGCGTAGAGGTGTACTTTTAAACAACCGCTAATTATTCTCGTAGTCTCGTTGAGTTTGATATCGATCTTCTTTACGTGACAGCTGTTTAGCCAGACTGGGGCGCAGTATTCAGCTACCAAGTAAACAAGGCTAAGAGCTGACGTTCTAAGGTTGGATGCGTTTGTGGATTATGTTATTTCTGGTGTTTATTTTTGCTGCGGTGTTTTCTAGATGTTTTTTTATTTATATGTATATTTATTTATGAGAGTGTACGATCCATGATTACTTCCTGATATTTTGGGTAAGGATTATAACGTAGTAAGTTGTTATTGAAATACACTTGCGGCTCTAGACGTGCTTGTTTATTATTGAGGTGAAAACACGACACTTCTGTTTTATTCATATTCGAGATTAGTCCCAGCACGGATAGGTCCTCTGAAAGTATATTATTAGTTTCCTCTATGGTTTTACTACTGCATGGAAGAGCCATGTCTTCGGCATATCCAAATATTTTTTACTTTGTGTGTGGCATGTCATAAATATACAGATTAAACAGGAGAGGTGCAATCTTTCCAGAAACTTGTAACATGAGCTTAATAAAGCTATCGGATGAAAGTTTTCAGGAAGGTTCTTGGGTTTGTTTGGCTTCAAGACTGTAATTATTTTCGATCTCTTGAGCTTTGTAAGGATATGTACTGTCAATAGGATGTCTGAGTAGAATTTACTCAGCCATATCCTTACGTGTTTCCCACAGTTCTTGAGGAATTCGGAACGGATTCCGTCAAATCCAGGTGCTTTGCCAGATTTAGTGTCATTCAGTGCTTTATATACCTCCTCTACCGTGAATGGCCTGGAGTATTCAGGATGGGTTGTTGTTGTTTCGCGGCGGAGTGTGGGAATGATAAAATATAATTACTAATTAAGTATTAGTTGGTGTTGTAGATAAATTCCATTGTTTGGTCTTGTACATATCTGGGTAACGTGAGCCTATCAAAAGATGGTTGTATTAAATATCGTCTATTAAATTTGTTCACTGATAACCCTAGGTAATAGACAAGCGATCTAATGTATAACGTAATAAATAAATTTGAAAATCTATATTCTTAGAATCTAAAAAAAGTTTTATAATTCGAATATGTAAAGAAAATTATGTTATACAGTGGCTTAAATTCGAAAATGAATTGTTGAATATTTATAAAAAGGAAATATTATAGGTTAATTCTTTATCCTAGATTTACTTATATCTAACATATATACAATATAAATTTTGTTTTATGACGAAACATACCGCTCGCCTTGAAAGAATGTACCTTCAATGAAAATGAAGCTAAATATTATAACTAACGACGTGGGAGTGACTCCAATTGAACAATGATCGAGATTTAAAAGGGAAAGGTTTTTAAGCTCATTGGTTATGGCAGTAATAGAACGAGAATTGATAACTGCTTCATATTTCTTCGATTTTTCTATTTTGTAATTTATACTTAAACATATTTGGGATATAAAAATTAATTACACTTAATTAAAATCCATGCTTTGCCTGGATTTTTTGTCTTACATCTCGGCTTGCGGCCCACTAATTTTGAAGTTCTTGTTTATTAGCATTTGTTTGTTGCTAACAAGATAACGTAATGTTTCTTTCTACACCTATAATTAACTGAATTTTCAGCAACAAATATAACTGCCCTTTCAGGATATTTTTTTGTAGGAAAGAATATAATCTGCCTTGATATCTACATCGTCAATATTTTCATATTTTCTTTTACTGTTAGCACTAGCAAACTTCTTCGAGACTAAATAATATCACCCTTCGCATAGCTTCGTAAGATAAGGATCTGGTTGAATTATTTTATTATTCTCCTGAGGTTCAGTACCATTTTTTGGAATACGATCCTTTTGTCGGTAACAAACTTTTTGTCACATTTTATCATCAAATGTATGTGATAATTCTTTGATATTATTATCACTATGTACATTTGCTGTTGTTTTGTTTGAAAAGTTCTTTTTAACTTGAATCAATTGTGTTTGTAATTTTATTTCTCGCATTATTTTTTACAAAATTTGTTATAAAATGCTTTGAAGTGATTTGTGTAGTTTTTGCAAATGATATTAAGGCAAATAATCCACAATATTTACTAAATATTTTAGTATTTCTAACTGGAACTTCTGTTGTAAATTTACTTGCTCTAGTATAGTTTCCTAGGTTTCGGAATAATGTTTTTCATTTAATGACCGATTTAATGATAAATTGCATATAACTAAATCGCTGGCTAATTATTCTATTATTATTATTAATCTTAAAACATTTCGATTTGTATTGCTGCTCTTTTATCCACGTCATATGTATTAATCAAATTTTTATGAAGTTGTACTAGATAAAGTAGTTAAATAAAATTCAATATATTTTGGAACAGAGCCATTCGTGATTTTCACATTTTCTCCAAGCAGAAGTTGCTATTTTTTTTCTGTTTTTCGTGAATGATATGACGCATTGTCCATAAAAACGACATTTTTAGGTAAAGTAGGTAGCATGTTTTCAAACTACTTTTCGAAAAAAAGTATTGTTGGTCTCTTCGTAATAAACAGCTGTTCTCCTGCCTTCGAATATTAACAATCCATTGCTGACAAATCCCACATCCGAACCTAAATGAACGATAATTAGTCGGCGCCCTTTTCCAGTTGGATTTTTTAATACAGTAAACAACCCTGCATTTGCAGTGAAAACATTTCTATCGCCACACACCTTTTCTTTTGAATGTCCTTCATTTATCCATATCTCGTCTAAATAAAATATTGGTCTACTTTCTCTTCTGTATTGTCTAATTGTGGTCAAGGTTTTTCTTCTTTATCTAATAATTTCATCTCCTTCTATTAAAAATGAATTCTTGTTATCTCCAGTGAGAAAACTAAATTAATTTAAATTATAATTACAAAGAGCTTTCTACAACTAACTTGAAGTTGATGTATTCTAAGAATTTGTATAACATTGTATGACTCATTTTTGGTATATCATGGGTATCCATTTTTGTCATAATTTTATTCAAATTTGGAAGTTCGTTCCTGAAGAAGGAATTGCGTACTACTTAACGTACAAAATTTTTAAGAGTTTTATCAAAGTTTTGCAATATCGAAGGTCGGCCTGGGCTGTGTTTAGAAACGAATTTGGCAAGTTTGTAGTTTCGTCTGCTTGTGCGTTATAGATGTGAAAATTTCGTTTTACTGATACGGGAAATTATGATACCTTTAACATCGTTTGATACATGCTGGATTAGATTATGTACAGTGTTACTTGATAAGAGCACGCTGAAAATCAAGTTTACAATTTTTTCGTGAACCATATACTTCGTTACCTTCACTAATATTATTACGCCTTAATTTCTCTTTTTAATATCGATAAATAGTCCTTTTTATTATAAGACGAAACTTAAATTTCACAAAAACTTTAATAATACGAATTACTTGATATCCTGTCCCTATCCGTCGAAGGTGGTAATTCATTCCTTAGGTTGATTGCTGTACGGGGAATTAGACGACCATAAATTGCCCTTAAAGTATAGGCTGCAGTGCTCGTGAACTCTTCAGCAGGAAGCTATTTTTTTCCATTTACGTAGATGAAGTGGAACGCCGCGCAAAAACCAAGGTTGGGTTATATTTTCCTCAAACCTACGTAAGTCGCAAACGGCGAATTGGCTATTCCAAAAATTAGAATTCACCATTTGACATTATCCGTTTATCAACGATGAATTAACTAAAGGTCAAAGATGCGTGAATTAACTTCCATTAAGAAGATGTACACTCGTAAATTTTTTAAACGACTTTACACAACCTAGGTCTGTCTTCTGCTAATCCTCGAATCTCATCCCCGTGTAAGAGGAAGGGGTGATATAGTTACCAAAGTTAATCATAGACAGCGGAACAAGTATCCGAATCAACGTATTTAATATAAGATACTGGGATTCGTCAATGAATAATAAAGACTATTAATCGATACTAAAAAAGGGAAACTAAGGCGTAACAATATTTAGAAGTATTATAGAAGTTTGGGTAAGGGCATGGAATTTACTAGCAAGAACCAGGTCATGACTTACCAAATACGATGCCTTGACCGCTTTCTCTCAAAACGCCACCACATTTCATAAACTTTTGCACTAGCCCATTCCAATATACTCCAAATATGTCGAGAACTACTTCCCGATAAGGATATTCTACCAAAAATTGCTGAAGGTACCATCGCAGAGAATAATAAATTCATACTCTTACTTCGCTTTGTATTCCTCCTCTTAAGTGGGCATAATTATGAAATAGTCTTATTATACAGCAAATGGTATTATTCTAATGTCTATAAATCAACAACAAACAATATTCAGAGGTATACAAGCTTATATTAAAACATAAACAATGCTGCGAAATATACCAATATTAAAATGTTCTAATTTAGGGATTTTAATGCAGTAAATTACAGTAAGTTGCTCAAGGTGTATTATATTACAGCGTGAGCAACTTACACACGGTATATATATATTCGTCAGTAATAGTAATGTTATATTAAAGAAGAGGCCAAATCTAGGTTCTAATGGGTGAGGTTTATGACTAGGAATCGGCAGTCAGGGGTACATTCCAGGAATATTACTTGAGTTCTGGAGCTTCAAAATTCGACAGTATTCAACGCCAATGCAAAATTTGTAGAAAACTCCCGTAGTAAAACGTGTATCGTCGGATACACCTAAAGCACGTATTACTGTCGCTGTAACTGCTTATGTACGGCAAAAAGCATTTAATTTGGATGTACTTAAAATGCTGGTTCATGAAAAACGGCAAATCATCCTGAGTTTACTCACTTTTAACAAAATTGTTTTAACGGGAAATATTGTGACTTGCATATGCTCGCTGAATCCACCTTGAGAAAATATTATGTCTTCGATGTAACATGAAATTATGATTTCGATTGTCAATAACATAAACGATAATGATATTTTGGTGTCGGTAGATGAAACTACTAACATTAAAGGACACAATATCGCAAATGTTCTGATCGGAGTGATGAATAGCCACAAGGTAATGTTTAGATATCTACTTGCATCTAAGAGAATCGAAACAATTAATGAAGAATTATATCACGTAGCGTAACTTAGTGTTTGAAATCGCTATGGGGTGAAAAGCATGCTATAAATAAAAAAGATTATTTTAGGCGGTTCTTACAACAAACATACAGTACTATGACGCATATGACATATTTCGCACATCGAGTATCAGAGGAAGTCAGAAAATGCGACCTGAATGCAGATAAATCGATATCTTCTGTCAAGAATGTGAAGCCACCTGCACGCAAGAATTTATTTCCTTAAAGACCGCCACATGTACCACTATCACCAGAATCTATTATAACGCGCTGGTGTATATGACCACAAGTAGCACCTTACTATCCCATGCATTTTGACGACGTTAAAAGTATAATACAAATTCTGGGTTCGAATGCTGTTGTTTCTATTTTACATGCTCAAAAAGTATTTATGGACCCTACTATTCAGGTAGGTTTAGCTAATATTCGTTGACATTATTCCAGAATACCTGTAGCCATCTGCTATCTAGAGGCTACTCCGACCAACCCAGGATATTCTATAACTAGTGCCATGAATATTGTATATGATCTTCGTCAATTCCTTTCCCAATTACCTGGAGCTGCTATTGATTATGTGAAAATAAAATTTGAAGCAGTTCTAAAGAACAATCAAGGATTTCGTACACTACGCCCAATTGTTGACTTGTTTGGTAGAGAAGTAGATATTTCCGAATCGGGGATAAATGTGCCGTTACTAGAAAAACTATATGTACTTTAAGTATGCTCCTATTTCGTCGGTAGATGAAATTATTGGTGATTTACTATAATTAGTAAGCTGGATAAAAACGGTAAACAGTCAGGATGCGTGATATATTTTATAAACCGCGCAATATTTTCTTCTGAGAAGATGTACTTACTCTTACTTGGTAAGTACTTATTTTTCTATACGTATTTTTATTCGCGTGTGAAAAATTTTAAATCGAGATTCATGATGTCCTTGCTTCGTGCCTGGCGCTGACGTCTTGTACCTGTGTGGCGATTACTGTTATTTTTTTCAATTTACCTCTTTACCATTATTTATGTAAGAAAAGATATATTTTTTTACGTAAATAATAGTAATTTCAAAATTTGGGAATTTTCGTAATGGTTGCCTACAGTCTGCCTATAAAGTCAATATACAGTCCTAAAGTAATGGATAAATTCATTTTCTACGTAATTATTAATACAAAAGGAAAATCCTGAAACAGGTCAATTTTTATATATGAAACTACACTTTTTGAATAAAATTATCTATGTGCCCCTTCAACCCCCTCGAAGTAATAACTACCCCTTTAAAAAATTTAAATGAAAAGGGGTAGCGTGTGTTACTGCTTTTATAAGGGATTTTAATTCTCTATTCAGCAGTATATGCCTTTTTGATTTTTGGACGTCGATAATCAAGAAAAGAGTAATTTTATGATATACAAACAAGTCGGCGTAGAACCAAATAGCTGTCACGAGTGACTAGCCTATTAGTTACCTTTATGTCAAAAAAGTAAATTTGTTTCTTTTTATGACATTTACTTCTCAAATTTGTTTTAGTTCGTTAGACGTCGTTAACAATTGTTAGGCATTAAACGTTTTTTTAGAGATTTCTAAGCGTTAATTTAAATTGTTCAACAATGAGCCTTTCCGAGACCCAAAGAATTGACGTATTAATATTAATTGGAGTGGGTGATAAAACACGAACGCATTCTGAAGTATGCAGAATATTTAATGATAAGTATCCTGACCGTCACATTTCCCAGTCTACGGTGAGTAGAGTCGAACAAAAATTCCGTCAATTAGGAACTGTCAAAGATCTTCCAAAATCTGGTAGATCAAAACTGAATGACGAAAAAAAATTGGATGTATTATTACACGTTGAGGAAAACCCACATAAACCTCCAAGAGAAGTAGCCGGTGATTGCGATGTAAGTAAATCGTCTGTCTTGCGTGTTTTGAAAAAAGAAAAATACCATCCGTATAAAATTCAAATGGTGCAGGAATTAAATGACGATGATCCTGATCGTCGATTACAATTTTGTGAAATTGTTACAAATAGATGTCAACAGGATCCGATGTTTCCCAAAAACATTCTTTTTTCTGATGAGGCAACGTTTACCCTACATGGAACAGTCAACAAGCAAAATTGTCGGTATTGCAGTAAACAAAATCCGCACTGGATGAGGGAAAGTCATACTCAGTATCCTATTAAAGTGAACGTTTGGGCTGGCATAATAAATAACAGAATTATTGGACCATATTTTTTTGAGGGGACATTAACAGGGGCGATTTACTTGGAGTTTTTACAAACATTTTTAATACCTGAATTAATAAGACTTTTTCCTGATACTGTTAACCCCACAGAAATTAATAGAAACATATGGTTTCAACAAGATGGAGCTACACCACATTATGCAGCAGTAGTACGAGCTTACCTTAATCAAGTTTTTCCGCATCGGTGGATCGGTAGACGTGGTGAAATTGAATGGCCAGCCCGTTCTCCTGATATGACTCCACTGGATTATTTTTTGTGGGGTTATTTAAAATCAAAAATTTACTCCAATAAACCAATCAACATTAATGATTTAAAAAACCGAATAATGCATGAAATTAATCAAATCAGCGCTGAAATGTTGCAAAACGTTTTGGAAGAATTCCAACATCGTCTATTTGTTTGTCAAGAAATGAACGGACTCCAGTTTGAGCATATGATTTAAACTATTTTTAGTTATTGTAAATAATGTTAAATATTTTAAAATTTATTTCGTTCTGCGACATAATATATATATATATATATATAATTTAAACAATTTAACATTGATCTTTCCTATTATCGACGTCCAAAAATCAAAAAGGCAAATACTGCTGAATAGAGAATTAAAATCCCTTTTAAACGCAGTAACATACGCTTCCCCTTTTCATTTAAATTATTTAAAGGGGCAGTTATTACTTCGAGGGGGTTGAAGGGGCACATAGATAATTTTATTCAAAAAGTGTAGTTTCATATATAAAAATTGACCTGTTTCAGGATTTTCCTTTTGTATTAATAATTACGTAGAAAATGAATTTATCCGTTACTTTAGGACCTCACTGTATAATATATAAATGCGCGTTTTCTATTTTGACATTTTTATTATAAATGCGGAAAATAAACAATTAGCAGTGTTTAATTGAAACATATATATACAATATTAAAGTATTAAATACACAATAATTGCTATCTACGCCAATACAAAATTTGCCTGTATTATTAACGAATTTGTAATTTCGCATGAATAAATATTTGAATGGGTTTAATTAATTGATTATTTTACATTATTTTAATAGAGTAACAGTTTGAGTGAAACCATCTACTAGCTGTTTTAATGTTATCTATAACAAAGTACTTTATTATGTATGTATAACACGAATATGTACATATTACGTAATAACAACATATGCATGTAATTGCATAAAGTTATAAATCAGTTATGATTAAATTTATAATAATGCATTATTTTGTATTATCATAATGTCGTAATAAGTTGCATTTTCATCAGAAACTGTTAAAATTAATTATACAGAGTTAGGCAAATATATGAATCCATTTGAATATCTTTGATATGGATACCTAAATTTTAATAAGACTTTACACAATTAATTAAATGCAAATCGGGGATTCGACGAATATACTTAAATCCGAATCAGACTTACGATTTAGCCGGATACGATGTTAACTTTTTTATTTTAAATGAAATACTCTATATATTTTTACATATTTCAATTGAGATCTGCTCTAGGAGTTCAGCATTGATAAGTAAAGACGGCAGACTATGTGCCCACACTGTCAAATTTAATATAATATAATAAATTATATATATGTATGTTTATATACTGAGAAGGATTGTTCGACGTTGAGAGATGTTATATTTGCATAGTTAAAGCGCTCTTTGTATCTGTACAATGGATCTTCAGTATTGGTAAAAAGTTGCCCTAATTTTGTAAAATCTACATTTTTGTCTAATACACCTTATGTGTATTATTTATTAAATTTAACAGTGTGGGCACATAGTCTGCCGTCTTTATATAAGGTTTGACACCCTTTTGTTCGACAACGACGAAGCTGTTTAATTAAAACTGATATTTCAAAATTATGTTTATGTTTAGTAAGCCACAGAATTGAAAATTCAGTACGTGACTTAAACTGTCGGAATTACCTTTGCAGACGTCCAAATGTTAATAATCGTGCAATTAACTGAAAGATAACGTATTGAAATTCTGATGATGATTGGTTTTGGTGACCGCGTCAGAACTCATGAGGAAGTATGCGATTTATTTAAAAATTTGCGTCGAGATCGGCATCCAATATCACGAACTGTCGTTTGTAAAACTTTGAGAAGGTGTAACTAGACCGGAAATGTTAGCAATTTACAGAAAAACGGACGATTAAAAGTCACAACTCATGAAGTTATTGCCCAAGATATTGCTATAGCATTAGAAGAATTACCACAAACTTCTACTACATGCCTCGCACTTAGCTATGATATAAGTTGCCCATCAGTGCCCAGATTATTGAAGCACGAAAAATATCATCCGTATAAACACATTAGCACATCTAGTGCAAGAATTATTGCACGGGGATTATGATCATAGATTTTAATTTTGCGAAAGCTGATAGAGATTTTCAAAAATGACCAATATTTTACATACAATTTGCTGTTTTCTGACGAGGCTATGTTTTGTTTGAATGGTACCGTTAATCGCCATAATTGTTGATAGTAGTGAATAGATAACCCTCATTGGATGCTAGAAACGCATACACAACACCCGCAGAAATTAAACGTTTGGGCTGGTATTTTCAGGAACCGTATTGGTCCTTTTTGCATTCATAGTACAGTAACTGGACATAGATATTTAGATCTTTTACGTGATCAGGTTGTTCTTAATACGTATTAAGGAAGATGGGGAATTACCTATAAGTGTTTAGTTCAAACAAGATGGGGCAACACTCACTATGCCCTTAATGTTAGATGTTTTCAAACAAAATATTCCAAAATTGGTGGATTGGTCGTAGAGGATTCATTTTCCCTTGGAGCCATTTAAAATCTATGGCTTACTGCATAGCATAATTGAGGAAATACAATTAATTCATGAAGAGATTAGTAGATAGTTACGAGGGATAAGCTACAATTATTAAAAATAGAAAAATCTAGTTACCTATGAAAAAGAAATTGTTGTTTATTAAATAGTGCATTATTTTGTCTGTCTAAAGCAGTTTAGTTTTTGCAATTCGGTTGAATAGTGTCTGAGAAATAACCTATAGAATACGCTTCTGTTATTGAAAAAAAAGAATTATTAAGAGAGAACTTTCGGATAATGATTTACTATGATTTCAAGAAAGGCTTGAGCGCGTATGAGTATGAGGAATGTCTAAAACCGGCATTTGGGGATCTCGCACCATCATTGGCTACTGTTATAGATGGTATTTGAACGAGGTTGTAACTCGGTTGTACACAGAAAAGGAGCTGTCCCTCTTTCAACTATTGTTAATCCCAAAAATATTGCTGCAGTGATGAAGATGGTAGAATAGGACAACCGCATTACCTATGCGATGATATAGTCCAAACTGAAGGTTGGATCCTCGTAAGTGAGATCAATATTGCACGAACATTTACATTTGAAAAAGATTGTAGCTCGGATTGTACGCCATCATCTGACAGATTTAAAAAAGAGCAGAACGTGTTAGAATTCATCAACATACTTTAGATATGATGAATGCTGGAGGCCATCAAATTATTTCTAAAATTGTAACTGGCGATGAAACGTACATACCGTTTTTTGACGTTCCCACTCGCCAAGAAAACCGAATCTGGATACATGAAGATGAGGAGACCCCTACGATGGTGAAAAAACAGCGAGGAATGAAAAAAGTAATGTACGCAGTATTTTTTAGAAGTACAGGTTTGGTGGCCGCAATTAAATTGGAAGATCAGAAGACAGCTACCGCTAAATGGTGTGTTGAAAATTGTTTGCCTACTGTGTTCAGTAAAGTGCCAAGAAATGGAATTATGTTACATCATGATAACACTTCATCTCATACAGCAGGGACAACTGTTCAGTATTTAGCTGAAAACAACATCAAAGTTATAGAACATCCTCCTTACTCACTGGATTTGGCGATGTGTGACTTCTGTCTATTTTTTGAGCTCAAAAAACACTTTAGAGGGAAAGGTTTCCAGTCAGAAGAAGAGATTGATATCGCCGTTAAGTGTTTTTTTGAGTACCCCTAATGACAACTGGCTGAACGCTTTTGAAATATGGAGGGAAAGAATTTTTAAGTGTATTATTGTTGATGGCAATTACTTTGAACATATTTAAAATAAAAATTCTGAAAACTTGTATCAATCTATTCTCAATAATTGTAGCTTGCCCCTCGTATATGCTGCTTGTATCGAATATCAGAGAATTCCATATAAACGGCATTCTATTATCTTAATTAATTACTTTATATGTGATATCTAAAATTGTCCTAGTGGTGGTTGTCATTTGCCTCTATATTGACAATATGTTATGTATTACGACTACGAAACAGATTTTAAATTTTCAAGAGAGGCTTTTTAAATGATTCCTACATTTGTGACATAGAATAAAATACTGCATTATTTGTAATTACTAGTGTTAGAGGCTGGTGAACATCCGGCGTTATTTATAGAGGTCTGAGTTACGTATAGAAAAAAAATGTGAACAATTTATACGAACGATATGTAAGAAATGGATTAACTGTAAATACTAAGAAACATATACTTACGACGAAAACGCGCAACGTCTTAAATATCTATTCTATTAATGGTAAAATCAAGCGGTATGCAATGTTTGTTTCTTATAGGTAACGATGTGTCGACGGTTATAACTATTTCTGTATAAAGATGACTGACATACATTAGGCTCAAGCTTTTTAAAACTACCCATTCACTAATATTGCAATAAGAGGATGTTTTTCGTCACTAAGGATATGTAATTTCGAGGAAAAAGAGTTGCTATTTACGGATAGAAAAAATTACATCGCATTTCATTGGATGTTCGACGCTGAAAGCGTCTCAATAAAACAATAATAACAAATGTTCTCGGAATACATGTTTTCACTTTTGATCCACATTTGTTGCCAACGCCACTCATGATTCATTAATGTAGCAGTGAACTTTTTGCTTTATAAAAGTTGAACTAAATATTTTATATGTAAAATCGTAAGTAGATATACAATACGATTTTAAGAATCTTGAATACATACGCGCATCTTGATTGACTTACAAACATTACTCGTAAGTAGAGTTCGGCAGTTTGTCCGGAATGTATGGGTGTATTGTATTGTAGCACAGCCGGTCGAATTCAATAACGACCCATGAACGACAGTTTCACTGTATGTATTCAATAATGCAGACGAATATATTATACAGCGTTTTAATACCAAACGAATGACGTGATAGAAGGCCCCCATTGGCCGACGAAGTAAACAAGTTTGTCGGGAAATATTCTGAATTAAAATATAATGCTGATAAAATATTGTGTACAGTGTGCAAAAAAGATTTAATGTGTTGGGATCAACAGAACTGCAAGAAATACGTAAATACTGCAGCACATATTAGAAGTAAAAGAACGGGCGTGCCATCACATGAGGAATTTAAGCTTGAGCTAATGTGCATGTTACTCATCCACTATGGGATAACTAATATTTAGCGGGTAAGTATCTAGGAGAGCTGATTGCATCACTCTGCCCCTGACCCATTTATAAACCAAACCAATTATTTACCTTCACGTCGTATTGTAACCTGCCATTTACAGACTAATGCTAGAAACTTACAAGTCTGAACCTGTTAAAGCATGACTGCAGTAGACGCCCAAGGTCGATAGAGTCACATATCAGATCAAAATGGAACGTGTCGCGCAACATGCGGTTATTAAATACTTACGTTCAAAAGAGATGCCCCAAGTCAAATTCATCAAGATTTGGTGGATACATCAGGGGAATCTGTAGTATCATATGACATAGTTAAAATGTGGTGCCGTGAGTTTAAAAGTGGTAGAGAATCATGTACAGACGAACATGCCGGTGGAGTGCCCACAACCGTCACTCCTCAAGAGACTGTTCAATAGGCCCACGATCTCGTGCTGAAAGATCGACGTGTGACTATTAGACTAATAGTTGAAGACACTGACCTCTCACACCATGTTATATATAAATTAATTAGATACAATGTAAAATAAAACAATTAATTTGTTTAATCTTCACTATATAAAACATATATTTATTAAACGTTTACAAAAATGTGACGCGTTTCGCTGACACTGTAGTTTTATCATACGACGATGTTATAATGATTATTCTACAAACGAAATGAGTGTATGCATATAAATTTGGTAATTACAGGTATATAAAGAAAGAAAAGATAAGCTGTTAACAAACAAAGGAAGAGATTAGGCATTCAAAGACAATAATCGTATGGAAAAATCCTAATTAAATAAGTTTAGAAAAGGAGAACTATTTATATCTAGTTGGTCATTCCGTAAATTCCCACACATTTTATTTTTATTTATTTCCAGAGCTTCTAAGAGGTCTAATTTATGCGATTTATTTTGTACATGTAAGATTTCAAACTACGGATCGAATTAATGGTTTTCAGATAATAAGTGATTTGAGTAATTAAAATCTAGTTTTTTGTTATCATAACTACGTTTATGTTCTGAAATTCTAGATTTGAAATTTCTGAAAGTTATACCAATATAAATTTTGTCACAATTAATACCACATTCTAATTTATATACCCCTGATTTATTAACTTTTGAGGATACGTATTTATTGTTTTTAATGAACCTGGCTAAATTGTTTTCTTTTTTAAAGCATGTATTTAGGTCTGAAGTTTCTAAACATAAATTAGCAGCTTACAATAGTATGATACACAGACTTTTAACAATTCCTTTAACGACTAATAATTACAATAAAGAATTAAATATTATTAAACAAATAGCTGTCAGTAATAACTATGACCCAAATTTAATTGATAATATTATAGCTAAGAAAATGTACAAGCAAACGTTAGAACAAGTATTTCCTTCTGATAAGAGTAAAAATAAGAATAATCAATTTAAAAGTTTAACGTTCATAGGAAAACCTCCAATTAAAATGTTTAGAAACTTCAGACCTAAATACATGCTTTAAAACAGACAACAATTTAGCCAGGTTCATTAACCCTGCAGAACTCGCGCCATTCTGTGGAACGTGAGCCCTCACGCGTGAGCATTTTTCTCACGCTTCATATTTTTTTTTTATATAACGTCAGGATGCAAATAAAACTAGTATTTTTTAAGTCAAAACCAATATTTATTGTTTTTTTAAACATGTTATTTGCTTATAAAAGTTTAAAATCTCTAACATTTGCTAATAAAATAAAAATAATAAAATTGTAATCGAAAATAAATTGGAAAAAATCCTGTATTCTCTAAAATGCTAATCACTCTGATCTGAGGAACTATTGACGTTGGAACATGAGGGACAGACATATTTAGCATGTTCTGTACAAATCACTTTATTGCACCTCTCGCAATGTTTCTTGCTTTTTTGATTTTTTCGCCTAGGACAAAACGCACAAAAACTTGAGTCAACCTCTCGCACAACTGTTGATTCCTTCATGTTACAAATTGTTCGAATTCGGGTACGTAAACTCACCGGCAAATTCTGTTTTGAAGATCGATTTATCAAATGTGGTTTGATCAATTCTTGAGCCAACTCCTTCAAATATAATCTGCGATCTTGAATAATTTCGGTATTATTTTTATATATTATTTGAGAGTTGATACCGCCTATATCCAAAATTGAGAAAAATAATCTTAGAGGCCATCTACAACAGAACCTAGAGACAGAGTAAGTTGACTTCAGCTCATCTACAACATCGACTTCGCCTTTTGTCAAATTATAAAACGTGATTATCTCCGGTTTTGAAGCATCTCCAGATTCTTCATCGATTTTATAATCACTATGAAATGTAGATAACATAGAAACAATTTTGTTTGGTTTCGGTTTGTATGAAACTAAAGCCATAGGTTTGCAAAATGCAAATATGCTGCTATTTAGTGGTCTAATTTTATTATTCAACATCAAAGGCGGTATCTCTTTTTTATTTTTTCTTAACGTTCCGACAATAGTTGTTTTCATTTGAAACATGTCTTTGGCTAGTTGTATAGATGTGAAATAGTTATCCATCGTAACGTTTCGGCCTGTGGTCAAAATTGGTTGTGTTATTCGTTTTACTACAGAGCTTGCCGAGTTATCCAATTTAAATGGGCCTACAGGCTGTTTACCTGCATAAACTTCTAAGTCGCATGTATAAAACATTCTAGAATCTACTAAGGCCCATATCTTCAAACCATATTTTGCTGGTTTATTCGCGATGTACTGCCTGAATTTGCACCGGCCATGAAAATTTTCCAGCATTTCATCGACTGTGCAGTATTCACCAACTTGATAGTTGTTTAAATGCCTACAAATTGCTCGAATACTTGCCGAATTGGAGCTACATTGTCATATTTCTTTCTTTCCACTCTGTCAGTTACGTTATCAAATCTAAGAGAGCGTAATAAAAGGTGAAATCTCTCTCTAGACATTATAAGCATGAAGCATTCTGGAGCCGTGCCATTGTCCGACCAGAGTTCCCGAGTGTTCAAATATTGAGCCTTTTTTATCCCAGCCATATATAATAGTCCAATGAGAGCATATATTTCTGTCTCATTTGTTGCACGACAATCCCTATCTCGCGTATAATTTGGGCGTAACTTGTCTAGAAAAATATTTGTACAGTTCACAATATGTCGAATCATATCAGGCGGAAAAAATAACTCCCAGCATTCTCTTACAGATTTTGCATTTTTTGCAATGGAGGTGACACTGGGTAAATGACTAACAATATTATGTCTCGGAGTGCGAGTGTTAGGATAAGGCGAGTGGGCCAACCAGCGAGTTGTGCCATCATTACCAATATAATGATGTTCTCCATCAAATTGAGGCTCTGTGTCAACTATCATATCATCATTTTCGTTATCACGATCTGATTATTCTGTGTCTGTATTATTGTCACTGTGACTGACATTGTCACTCTCCACTTCATAATGATCTCCATCATCAAATAAATTTTCTGATTGCTGGTCAAGGGCTGGTTGAGTAGCCATCCATATTGCTTGTGGATTTAATTCTGCATATTGTTGTCTTGCTAATTCGACAATTTTCTGAGGTCTACTCATTGCCATTATACTAAAAAAATAACATTGTCATATAAATATGTCATTTTCACTAATATAAAACATTTAGTACACGACTAAATACTAATAAATGCAATACTTACATAAATAAGGTTAGAAAACCACGTCAATGCTATAACTCACGTAGTGAGAGAAACGTCAATAGGCAAAACAAAACACCAATGCCGGAACTAGCGCCGTGAGCGAAATGCTCACGCAGCCTGCAAGTGATTGACAAGTTCTTCCTAGAAATTGCTACAGACGACTAATTGGTGTTTAGGTTGCATTTATAAACAGAAGTGATACGTAAACTCAGCTAGAGGGCGCCTCGTTCCTATATCTCAACACTCTTTAAAAATACAGTAATTCTGGCTTAAGCGTGAGCGAGATGCTTATAGGCGCGAGTTCTGCAGGGTTAAAAACAATAAATCCAAATCCTCAAAAGTTAATAAATCAGGGGTATATAAATTAAAATGTGGTAGTAATTGTGACAAAATTTATATTGGTAGAACATTCAGAAATTTCAAAACTAGAATTTCAGATCATAAACATAGTTATGATAGCAAACAACTAGATTCTAACTACTCAAATCACTTATTATCTGAAAACCATTCATTCGGTCTGGAGTTTGAAATATTACATACACAAAATAAATCGCATAAATTAGACGTCTTAGAAGCCGTGGAAACAAATAAAAATAACAAGTCTGGGAATTTATTGAGTGACCAACTAGATATAAATAGTTCTCACTTTCTAAACTTATTTAATTAGGGTTTTTCCATGTGATTAGTGTGTTTGAACACCTAATCTCTCCTTTCTTTGTTAAAAGCTTATCGTTTCTTTCTTTATATACCTGTAATTGCCAAATTTATGTGCATACACTCATTTCATTTGTAGAATAATTATTATACCATCGTCGTTTGATAAAGCTACAGTGATAGCGAAACGCGTCACATTTTTGTAAACGTTTAGTAAATATACGTTTTATATAGTGAAGATTAAACAAATTAATTGTTTTGTTTTATTTTACATCGTATTAATATGGATCTTCATCAAGTAACAGCCTCATCTAATACAGCCGAATTGAACATGAAAAAATTGTCTGCAGGATGGGTGCCACGAATGTTAGCAGATGCACAGGAGCAAACTCTAAAAGACATCACGACAAAGAACATTTTCTTGCAAGCTTAGTGACAATAGATCACTCCTGCATCCATAATTATGATGTAGAAATCAAGATACAGAGTAAGATGTGGACACATCGAGATCACCACCGCCGAAGAAATTCAAGATTTAACACTCAGCAGGGTGATATCTGTGTTTTTGGATGACGAAGGCATTATTTTTGTAGATTTCCTGCAGAAGGGGGCCACAATTACGTGACTTGATAAAAGAAAAACTTCAGGGAAAGTTGCGCAAGGGTGTTCACTTCATCAGGTCAAACAGCTGCAATAGCTCAAGCAGGCTTCGAATTAATTGAGCATCCCCCATATTCGCCAGATTTGACCCCCAGCGATCACCAACTGTTTTCAAATCTTAAAGAACACTTGCGTGGTAAACGATTTTCGTCAGATAATGATGTGATATGTGCAGTAAATCAGTGGTTTGCAGATGTTGAACAATCTTTTTTTCGAGAAACATTAGAAAGCTAGAACATTCATGAAAAAAATGTGTTAACCTTAACGGAGTCTATGTTAAAAAATGAATGTAACATATTTACCAATTTTTTATTGCGAGTGAGTCAGGTGTGGAGCAAAAGGATCTACCCTCGTATTACTTAATTTACTACAGTACGCGAGTTTTATAATGTAGCTTTAATAATTATTATATTTGCCGCGTAACAGTTATCGTAACACATGAATGTCCATGTGTACAGATACACATATGGTTTACCATATTTGTATTAATTTGCCTGGGGTTTGTCGCGGTTTGTGGCTATTACTCTCACCAAATTATTAAACACTAAAAATGTTAAGTGTGTACATTGCCTCTCATATAGTTTTGATACTCTTAACCAAAAAATATGCTTTGAAAGGCGCAGGTTTTGAACAGTTCAAACAATAGCTTCCACATGTGTTTGAGCAATGACAGCACCGTTAGGGTATGTAACTACTACTAATAAAATTACAATATGTCGCTGTTTTATATTCTAGTCCCTTATTTCAAGAACATCCAGTATAAGTTCCTAATAGATTAGATTTTAATTTAAATATTTAGAAAATGAAGTGAGCAGAAAGTAGCAACTCATTAGTCTGTATCCTATATTACGCAAATGCGCAGAACAAATTTACACATTTTCTATCTTTGATAAAATTCGTTTGCAAAATTCATTGTATCAAAACCGCGCCCCTGTTGTAAATAAGCAAACAGGAATACGTAAATAAATGCTAATTTACGGAGACGCTACGCCCTCTAATCTTCCCTTTTCCACCCTCTTTTCTTCGCTTTTTAAGATTAATCATTACCACCATTTGCCGCTTTTTTCAATATATTTCCAAAAGCAATTTGAAAAAGAAATTTAATTTCAAAGCACAACATAACACAAAACACAGTTGCGCATTCATGTAATTATTTGATGTCTGTTTACTCGTATTTCTTTTTCCATAAGTACATCCTTTCTGTGGCTTTATACAAAAACCCGTGACTTATACGTACGGGCTCTGACAAGTTTAGAATCGTTATTTCTCTGGTGTTCTAGAAGCTTTGCTAATTTATTAACTTTATCTAAAGTCTTTTCATATCCATTCAAACATTATGTTTGTTGTTTTCAATTACACTTGTAAAAAATTCTTTTTTAATTAATCGGAACTCTGAAATAATTTTTAATTTCCTTTCCTGTTTTTATGTACTATTATTTAATTTTTAAATGTCACTAGAAATATATGGACCATTACCCAAAATATAGCTTGTTATTATAAGTTGTTGACATCCCCATACCAAGCAAATCGAAATTAACCCTAGGCTGCTTACACCATGAGCGTTGTGCTCACCATCGTATAAATTGTTATGCCATCTTTACATTTCTGCGAGTTTAAACTTGTCCGTCTAAGTAGTGTATCATACTTCATAACTTCACATTTATTTGAGTGAAAACACGTGACAGAACCAATAAATGTCAAATAGTTATTTTACGGTGATAGTTAGAAGTTAGCGATCTAGTAACAAGATCGTGCGATGATTTATTACGATTTTCGAAGTGGTTTAAATCAACAAGAGCGTATCCAGCGAATGAATTCTGCGTTTAGTAGAGAAGCACTATCTAAAACTATAATACCGTACGGAACTAGGGTGGGAAAACGGCGGGGAGGTAAACCACCAGTACACTAGATAAGAGAGAAGGGACGGTTATACCGCCAGGCGTGTCTGTGCTAAGTCTGATCAGATACGTTGGCGATAGATGTGCAGAGTAATTATACGTAGAACATCAATTGTAATGGCAAAGTATACACAATCAGAAAACAATTATTTAACTTATATGTTTATTCTTTATCATACCATAGATTTGCGTTTTTATTTTGTTACGTTAGCAAACTTTTTATTTTTTTCGATGTAGCGGTTGTGCATCAGAACTTTTTCACCTGAAATACATATTACATATTTATACAATTTACAAATAGGTACTAAAAGGTAAAATGTTGACCTTTCAATACTTTCTTTAGCTTTTGGAACAACCAGAAATCTGAAGGTACCAAATTAGGACTGGACGAAGGATGCGAAACAAGCATGAATATCAGGTTCATCACTGTCTTCATCGTTTCGTTGCTACGATGCAGTCTAGCGTTGTCATGGTGTAAGAAAGAAACCCTTCTTTAGGGTCTTATTCTACGCATATGATTCTTTAGTGATCGTATCTTATTGAATTAAAAGTTAATACCTACGGCAGATATGCGGTATCCTTGGCATCCCAGAAAATGGTGACCATGACTTTCTGCGTTGATGGAACTCTTTTGAAATTTTTGTACACGTGGAGAATCAGGATTATGATATTCTATTGACTGCCGCTTGCTATCGGGGTCATAATGATGAAGCCAAGATTCATCCCCCCATGGTGATGTTCGCGAGGAAACGTTTGCTCCACGTCAATACTACTTAAGAAGTTCAACGACAAATGTTTTTTCTTTGTTCTCTCGTGGCATCTATTAATTATCGCGGGACTCATCTGACGCAATTTTTTTTTTCATGCGTCACTGATACTGGTCGATCTGATCGCTTTTTGTCAAACATTTTCATTTCGTCTCTATGAGAGAGTTTTGCACGTCGAACCCTCTGCAGAACATTCTTCACATCCATACAATCGTCGCCATAAGCAGCTTTGAAACATCTGTAAATTTATATGGGCATAGAACCTTCCAGCGTTAAAAATTCTATCACGGGTTGTTTCTTGGTACGTATTTCAGAAATCGAACTCGTGATAAATATTACTCAACGATGGTACACAGGAAACTGAAACTTGTGCATGCCGAGACGAGACACTCGAAATTACCGTTTGTAGCTTAGAACTTGTTTCTATTCCCACTACTCACACAATGGCGTTGTTGGAAGCCATATACCCTATGGAACTGGGGTGAGAGAACAGCGGGGAGGTAAACGATACCTCGCCAGTACGCTAGATAAGAGAGAGGGACGGTTATAGCACCAGGCGGCAGGCGTGTCTGTGCCCAGTCTGATCAGATACGTTGACGATAGATGTGAAGAATAATTATACGTAGAACATCGATTGTAATGGCAAAGTATACACAAGCAGAGAAAAATTATTTAACTCATATGTTTATTCTTTATCATACCATATAATTGCGTTTTTATTACGTTAGCAAACTTTTTATTTTTTTCGATGTAGCGGTTGGCATCAATACGTTTTGACCTGAAATCCATATTACAGGTTTATGCAATTTACTAATAGGAAACCTCATTTTTTCCTTTCTTTGATGGTATTATGCGTCCGTTTTCTCAGAATATTCTTAATTTTCTCTTCAAGTACAGCATTTATATTATTTTTATATTTTCCTTGATGTAGCGTTTGTACATCACCGTAATTTAATTATTTATGCAACCACAGGTTTGTGCTATTTATAAATACACAGATTTCTTTCGTTTTAATGGAATTATGCGTTTGTTTTCTCTGAATATTTTGATTTATTTTTTATACACACCTACCCCAGACGTATCATTGCTTATCCAATCATACGTACTTGTATACCACACCTTCTCCTGACGTATCATTGCTTATCCATTCATACGTATATGTATATCACACCTACATCTCACCTATGCTTATACTGACCTATGCTTATCCAATCAAATGCTACCTATACATTCAGTAAACATATCGGAGATTTAAAGCGACGGGGACGCGGCTTGCGCAGCAGTGTCGTTTTCTTACCTCGTTTACACACGATATATTGCTAGTTTCAAGATATAAAACTTGGACGCAATGAATGAGAAGGTCGACGATCAACAGCTGTTGTTGCGTAAAATGTCGATGCCGTTAATGAAATGATTACGTTTGATCGACATGTGGTGACATATGCTGAAATTCGTGCATCTTTAGGCATTGGCATGACTGCAATACAAACAATTTTGCACGATCATTTAAATGTAAGGAAACTGTGTGCGCGTTGGATCCCACATAATCTGTCAGCAGACCAAAAAGAAGCTTGTGTGAAGTGGTGTAAAGAAACACTGAAACGCTTCCACTCAGGTTCATCAAAACTTGTGTATAACATTGCCAGTGGCGATGAAAAATGGATCTACTCATATGAACCTGAAAGAGTAAAACTAATCTGCTGTTTCAAAATGAATCAAAACCGACGATAGTTGTTCGTGCGCGCAGTGTTTCTAAACAAATGATTGCTCGTTTTGAATCTAAGACTGGTCACGTGGCCACGATTCCTTTAGAGAATCGTAGAACTGTAAATGCAGAATGGTATACTACCATTTATTTGCCGCAAGTTATTGCAGAGTTGTGAAAAACCAATCAGAATCGTCGCATCCCACACAGCCAACAGCAAAAACTAACACTCGATGATTTAACCGGCAACAACGTTGAATTACTCAGCCATTGTCCCTACAGCCTCGATCTATCCCCCAATGACTCCTTTACGTTTCCTAAAATTAAAAGTAAAATGTGCGGATAAAGATTTTTTTCACCTGAAGAGGCAATTGGAGCGTATGAAACACCCATCAACTACTGAGTGGGATAAATGCTTTACTAATTGGTTTATACGAAAGGAAACGTGTACAGAACTTAAGGGTGATTATTTCGAAAAACAATAAAGTAGTTCAATCTTTTAACATTTTATTTTATTTGTGTTATTTTCCGAAATTTTTATAATGGAGTACCCCTCATAACAGTATGTGGGAGTAGCAGACTAGCAAGAGGTGTTTAATTTTGAGTGACGGTGAATGTGAGCGCAGTATCCACTGTGCGAGTATTAGTGTTACAAATTCATGTGGCTCTTGTTTTTAGTAAGCTTTAGTATTTCTTGAATTTATATCATCCTAATTGTTCCTATGACACTGTTAACATAATTTTAGCTCGCTTACTAAAAATTTGGGAAGAATTAGAAAGAAAAGATGAACTAACTGAACAAAATCGTAATAACTTGCCAAAACTAGATGATGAGCAAAACGATCTTGATTCTATTGAAAACAAGTTTGATCAACAGATTAATTCTCAAGTAACTGCGTATGATTTGGATGCTACTTATGTGGTATGGACCGTCTATGAAGCCCAATTTACATTGGGAAAACTGAAAAAACAACTTGGAACGTTTATTGTACCAAAAAGACACCACGTACTCGAAACATAGATACCCATCCCCCTGTCGTAAAAGCATAGGCGAAAAATACTAAAAGTGAGAGATTTAGTCGACACCAATATAAACAAAATCAAAGCCTGTTCTGACCTTTTGTATATAGCAGGACACAGAGTAATTTAGAGGATGTTTGGAACTTTTTAGATTAGTGACGTCCAAAAATCGGTCTTATCTACTTCTTCGATCTTTACGTTTTGGTGACTTAAATACGAGAGATATACGATGAAACATTTTCAATTTATTTCTCAAGCGATGTAAGGCTTGTTACACACCAAGCGAATACTGCACCATTGACGAGATGTTGGAAGCATTTCAAGGGCGGTTCAGTTTTCGACAATATATATCGTCGAAACTCAACAAGTATGGTATCAAAATCTTTTCGTTAGTCGATGCTCGCACGTAGTACACTGTAAACATGGAAATTTATGCAGGGAAGCAACCAGAAGGTAGATTTTTCAAGTAGACAACAGTGCCGCTAGTATTGTGAAGCGTCTGGTTGAACAGATTAAAAACACAGCGCGAAATATAACATACGATAACTGGTTCACATCTGTACCGTTAGCAATTAATCTTCTAGAAAATAATCTTACTCTTGTCCGGACCATTAGAAAGAACAAGGCAGAAATTCCACCAATATTTGTTGCCACAACGCAAAGTCCTATTTATAGCAGCATGTTTGGGTTTCGAAAAGATTACCTTTTAGTATCGTACGTGCCAAAGAAAGACAGATGTCATGCTGATCTCTGCAATGCATGAAAGCTATACTATAGGTACCGACACTGCAGATGCTTGTAAATCGGAAGTGGTAACTTTCTACAATCTTACGAAAGTAGGCGTAAATCTGGTTGATCAATTGAAGAGTTTATACTCAGTGTCAAGAATTACTTGCAGGCGGCCTAAGCATGTATTTTTTACGCTAAATAGTTATATAATATTTAAAACCAACATAGCAGGTTATAACGATGCACGTCGTATATATTTGAATACATTGGCAATTAAATTAACGAGGTCACATATGGTTGAACATGCTTCTATGAATATATTGTATGTGCTAAAACTACAAATAATGAAGCAATTGGACTCACTACCAGAAGTAGAAGACGAAGCTGCAGAAGATACTGGAAGACCGAAATGTAGATACCGTCCTACTAGGAAAAATACGAAAACGAGTATAAAATGTTCTAAATGTGAAAAACCGATTTGCAGACAACATACTATTTATTTTTGTACTCAATGTGCAGAATATGTTAATTACCAAGTTTAATTTTAAAGATTATCTGTTAATTATTGCATTAAGTTTTTTCTCTTTTTATAGAACAAATAAATAGATAATTCACTGTCAGAATTATCACTTTAAAATTACTGTGTTCTATTAGAATACAATTTAGTTCTATTTAATGCAATTATTCGCATCGGAACCCTAAATAGATAAATAAATTTAGCTGGTGATTTCTCATCGCATAGCGCGACCAATGCAGAGTTAACAATATTTCCTATATTATTGAATTATTATTATTATTAATTCCTGTAATTTATATTATTACAGAATAGTTGGTTTTTCATTGTACACTTAATATTTTTGTTGAGAGTATCATATTTTAAAGAAATCAAAACGTATCTGATACTATTAGCAGGATAAAATAAAACAAATTTTAATGAATTTCACTTTTTAATTAACACTGTAACGGTCGTTTCGCTCCAACCTGAGCTTCATCGGAACATAGGAACAAAGAGACAATTAAATTTATTATTTTATTATATTAATACATTACATCACAATATTAAGTTTACAATGGAACAGGAAACAAATAATAGTATTAACTTTCTCGATTTAACGATTACTAGAATTAACAACAAATGTAACTTTGCAATTTACCACAAACCGTCAACTACAGATATAACTATTCATAACACTTCTTGCCATCCGATACAACACAAATTAGCGGCTTATCACAGTCTTATACATAGATTAATCAATACTCCGTGGAACCAAACAAATTTCGAGAAAGAGTTAAATTTAATTAAACAAATAGCTATCAACAATGGATATAAAAGAAATATAATAGATAACATTTTAAATAAAAACTCCTTACAAAAGCCATATCACAAGTTTACCCAATATTAAATAATAACACCCAAAAATTTAAAATGATCACGATGATGATTCACGTTTATAGGCTCTTCAAGCACAAAAATTTGTAAATATTTAAGAAAGTTTGACATTAATACAGAGTATAGAACTAACAACAATTTATCCAAATTTATAAAAAACAATAAGGATTTAACAAACAACAATAAAAAGTCAGGAGTCTATGAGCTAACCTGCGGTAGTTGTCCTATGACGTATATCGGACAGACAGGCAGATCGTTTGAAATACGCATCAAAGAACATTTTTCTTCATTTAGAAATAATAAAAGTGACTCTTCATATGCGTCTCATATTAATTCAACGAACCACAATTTTAACAAAGAATTTAAAATATTACAAGTAGAAAATAAGGGCAAGAAACTTAATTTATTAGAGTCACTTGAAATTAATAAATTAAAGAAAACCGACAAGATCCTAAATGATCAATTAGAAACAAATAATTCACCCTTACTCAATTTATTTATTTGATGTTCAGACAGTCACATATTGTATTTTGCCATAGAATTTCTTTACCTCCCTGTAATATAATGTAAACCCCTAGTTTTATTACTTAAGAACAGTATTGTATAAACCGTAGTGAAAGTTTTGTGCATAGACATTTTAGTAATAGAAAGTACACATTCCTTCAACTATTTAAAATAAAACATGTGTTTGTTACCGTATACTTGTGTTAAAAAAAATTTGTAAATAAGTTAGTTATATGTCTGATGAAGCTTAGGTTGGAGCGAAGCGACCGTTACAGTGTTAATTAAAAAGTAAAATTCATTAAAATTTGCTTTATTTTATCTTGATAATAGTTATAATGGAATTTCATCAAGTAAAGGCTGAAACAATTATGTGTCTGATACTATTTTTTGCCCTGTCTCCGATCCTGTGAAATAGAGCTATCACTTTTTTTTTAATTGTACAACTATTATTATTAGATATTTAGCTTTAGTCCAGTCGCAGTATCAAAGTTTTCTGATGTCCCTTCTCCGATCTGGACACAGCTGGAGGTTTTTCTATCGTCATTCTGACCAATTTCGATGTCTTCGATGGAACTGCAAATTCGACTAATCTTTGTATTAGCTTCTTCTAAAGACAGAGTCATACTCTCTTCGAGTCCAAGAAAGTCCAAGAAAATTAAGCTTGTTGGGGTGTTGTATTCATAGCATTAGATTAACACTTCCTTCATTGTGAAAATCTGATCAATTGTTTCTCTTCCTTTTCTGAATCCAACTTGATATTGTTCTATCAGATCTTGCACAATGGGTTCCAACCTCTTTTATAACAATAATAATATTCAACATAGAGGAACAATAATAATTAATTTAAAACAATTACTATAAATAAAATTTTAAAAAATTGCTAACATTTCATATCTTACGCTACATATTTAATTTATACCAGTCTGCAAAGTATCGTAGAAAGATTAATATATGTAGGCGCTGTTGCCATATGACCAATACAGTTTCCAATATTTCATTGAATAATAAATAATTACAAACGATGAAAATAAAAATAATAACACTAAATTTTAAATACTTGGAAATAAATAAAACATCAACATACATTAAAATTATATCATGAAACTGTAAAAAGAATATCAGAAACCTCCACTGTGTTTTTGTTTCTTTAGCAAACTAAAACCGAAATACCACTAAACTATAAGACTCATAAGTAACGCTGTAAGTAACTCATAAGCAACTCATAGGTAACTCTGGTTTAATATCTGAACAGGTTACACATAACGGTGGCTTAACTCTAAAATGAGGTCAGTGGTCCATGAACTATAGTGGACGGGATCAGCAGCGTACTTCCCACAGCCGTAGTTGATATTGAGTTATCGATGTGTAGGTACGTTAGCATATGTACTCTGCTGTGTTAGTTGAAACGTTTTAATTTAATAATAAAGTATGTCGTACGTGCCAAAGCTCAGACCTTTTTTTCCGCCAGAAACTCGCAGATCATATATGAGATATGGAATGGTGCGTTGGCGTGATGAAGAGTGAACCATTGGCCCAATTTTTTGGTCTCCTTCTCCGCATATCGTTTCACAAACGTTGCAGTACGCCTTCATAATACTCAAAGTTTACAGTTGCTCCCCTTGGAATTAACTCTGATCGCACTATGCCCTCACTATAAAAAAAAAACAATGAACATAACCTTAACATTCGACTTTATCCGAAGTGTCTTCTAAGGGCGAGGAGAGCCATTCATTTTGCATTGAAAACTCCGACTTTTGCCTCAGGGTCATAGACATACATTCAACTTTCACCTAGAATTATAATTTTTGCCATGAAGTCCGGTTCTGCATCAAGACGATCCTCCACTTCTGTGCAAACTGACACACGATATCGTTTCTATTCGTCAATCAAAAGTCTGGGAACAAATTTCGCACTAACTTTTCTCATTTGCAAATTGTAGATTAAAATGCTTTGCACGGACCCATACGAGATGTTCGGTTCTTTTGAACACTCTCGAATAGCCGGTCGTCTGTTTGAACGAACGAAGGGTTTTTGAGGTCGAAGGACGACAGTTGATCATCTTCGACTAACTCATTTCAGGTTTAAATCGCCCATACCACTTGTAACTAGTCATCAAATTCTCGATATACACTGATTTTAACATTTCACGGGCTTCTTTGGCAGTTTTTTGTAACTTAAAACCAAACTTAATATTCGACATCCATGTTGCACAACAGACACGGCAAACACGATCTCACTTTTCGAGCTTTGAAAGCCGACTGACAAGCCACAACTTGTTCTAACGTGGCACTAACTATAACGAATCCGGCTACCGGCAAATAAAAATAAATGTCGTCAGCAGTTGCTGTTATAAAAATTCATTCCCTGTATTTTTTTACCACATATCGTATGTATCTAACTTTTAGAGAATAAGTCACAATCCTCGATTTATTAAGATTTGTAGTAACAAATGTCAAGATATGCTCGAACAGGACAAAGTTCATTAATAACGCTTTCAACATAATTTGAAACATACTTGAGTGGGTAAAACCTCACTAAATTTGTATAATACAAAAGTATTTTTAATAATACAAAAAATATTATTAAAAATGGGGTGTGAAGAACACAATACAAGTTCATTTATGTATTTTTGAATGTATCTTCTCCAAATACGTAGATACGTATTTCACATTTCTACATGTTCGTCGGCACGCCCCTGTTCGAGAAGAGACACATTCAAAACAAACATAACTACGTTACTATCTAGCCGAAATTATTCAGACAGAGCGTGAAGGAATATTCAGCGTTGTCTACATAATAACAGCCGAAGTAGACGTGTTTTTTATAGTCGGTAACCACCGTATCTATAAAAAACTGTATTCTCGTGTCTTCACTACTTGTCGGCGTGAGTCGAATGTGTATATGACAACATAATTTGAAACATACTTGAGTGGGTAAAACCTCACTAAATTTGTATAATACAAAAGTATTTTTAATAATATAAAAAATATTATTAAAAATGGGGTGTGACGGACACAATACAAGTTCATTTATGTATTTTTGAATGTATCTTCTCCAAAGACGTAGATACGTATTTCACATTTCTACATGTTCCAACAGGTGCGTACCGACGAACATGTAGAAATGTGAAATACGTATCTACGTCTTTGGAGAAGATACATTAAAAAATACATAAATGAACTTGTATTGTGTTCTTCACACCCCATTTTTAATAATATTTTTTATATTATTAAGAATACTTTTGTATTATACAAATTTAGTGAGGTTTTGCCCACTCAAGTATGTTTCAAATTATGTTGTCATATACACATTAGGCTCACGCCGACAAGTAGTGAAGACACGAGAATACAGTTTTTTATAGATACGGTGGTTACCGACTATAAAAAACACGTCTACTTCGGCTGTTATTATGTACACAGCGCTGAATATTCCTTCACGCTCTGTCTGAATAATTTTGGCTAGATAGTAACGTAGTTATGTTTGTTTTGAATGTGTCTCTTCTCCAACAGGGGCGTACCGACGAACATGTAGAAATGTGAAATACGTATCTACGTCTTTGGAGAAGATACATTCAAAAATACATAAATGAACTTGTATTGTGTTCTTCACACCCCATTTTTAATAATATTTTTTATATTATTAAAAATACTTTTGTATAATAACGCTTTCATTGAAATGAACTAAAAAAGAAAAACTAAAATGTTTCTAATTTTGTGTGTAGCCGTCAATACTATTCCTTAAGTTGATCATGATGTCAGGTATATTTTGTCTTATTTCGCCAACTCTCCATCTCTACTTGTTTAAGAGATGCTAATAATGAACAAGTGAACTCGAACAGGCTGTATATTATTCATATTAAAGAATAAGATAGAAACAATATAAATTCAATTAAGTCCTGTACTGCTATTCACTAATGCAATCTTTTAGAGCAAATAATTCACACCTCAAATAGAAGTAATCCTTATACAGTTTTATAAGAGTTATTACTTCCCGAAGACAATTTTCTTTTATGCATTCAGCCATTGTATATAACTATATTATTGCAAATTTCATTCCGGTATCAATTTTTCGCTGAAACAACCGAATAATAACGGAGAAGAGGATTCCCCTTTTATCCACTCTGTATTCGTTAAATTGTAGTCGATATCATCTAGCCAGTCTCTTTATTGCCTTTCCTTCTCTTTTTAGCCCTTCGCACAACCCTTCTCATATATTTTATATTAGAGCATGGAAAGTCTTTGCGCCGCCCTGCTGAAGAGCTCATCATTTTTAAAAGGAATAGTCCGAAAGAAAGACGAAGATAGAACAAAGTGGAAAAGAGAGAAAAGATACAGAGTGTAACCAAGTGTATATTACGTATTCTGAAAGAAAATTACAAATTACGCTGCGTCGGTTTTTTTAAGTGTCCGCATTAACTGCTGGAAACAAAAATAAATTCGCCATTACGGCAAAGAAGATAGCAGAACAATAAACTAGGTGATGTGCGCCATCACAGTAATAACGAGATGTAATTTTGAATTCTCACCGGTGTGGTAGTGTTCGGTACTTGAGTAAAAGTAATCTTACGACTTCCTGATTCGAGTTACTTGGAACGTACGATGCTGTGATGAAAGGTAGGCTAAACGCACAACGTTATTAGAAAACTTTGAGCTCATAAACGTGCTTACGAATATTAAATACCTGCTGGTACATAGAACGCGCTAAGGAAAATTATGCATTTTATTAGCATTAAGTAAATATATTTCTTAATTAATTATAGAGAAACGAACAAGCGAAGTGATTTAGATTGCAGTACATGGCATTGAAGTTCATTCCAAAAACACGATTGTGAAAAGTAATTATTAAAGGTTTTTGTTATTGATTATCATTTTTCTGACATTTACTTAACTTACATGAAATTTTAAACAATACGAGGGATAAGCTACAATGATTGAGAATAGAAAAAAATCTATGAAAAAGAAATTGTTGTTTATTAAATTGTGCATTATTTTATCTATCAAATGCAGTATAGTTTGTGCAATTCGAGTGAACAGTGTCTGATAAATAACCTATAAAATACGCTTCTGTTATCGAAAAAATGTAATTATCACGAGAACTTTCGAATAATGATTTACTATGATTTCAAGGAAGGCTTGAGCGCGTGTGAGTGTGAAGAAAGTAAAATATAAAGTAAAAATCAGTCTAATCCTAGAAGCTAGCGATAATAGGTTGCATCTGCGTTGATCTAGTACACTTCAAAGTTTTAATACGGTCAGCCTGACCGCACTACGGTTAGTACGAAACAAAATGTCTGATTTACCAAGACCATCAAAACGTGTTAAATTTGGAGATCCTGACATTGAAAAGCAGTTAACTGAGTGGTATACCGAGTTGTGTAATGAAGATTAAGAAAATAGTGATATTGAAGGAGTAGACGAAGACTACTATGAACTTATAGATCATAATTCCAATTCAGAACAGGAACAGTCTGAAGATGAAAGTGCGATGGACACATTAGATATTGATAAGGAAAATAGAGAAGAAAATGTCGATGACACAAATACTATAGCTAACGCATGCATAAAAAGTTATTATGGAAAAAATAGATATAAGTGGTCTTCAAAATCATTTTCATCTAACACCAGAACCCAAAAACATAATATTGTACTGAAATTACCTGGACTAAAACCCTGATAGAGCAGATTATATAGCAACCTGGCAGTTGTTATTTTCACAAGATATTTTAGACATAATTTTACAATGGACAAACATAAAAATACGATCTATGAGGGAAAAATATAAAAACCAAAATAGAGCCGAGTTAAAAGACGTAGATGATATTGAGTTAAAAGCATTCATGGGTTACTTTTTTACACAGCAATTTTTAAATCCAACCATGAAGATATAAATATGATTTATGCTACTGATGGAACAGGTCGGCAAATTTTTCCTTGTGTGATAAATAAAAACAGATTTGCTGTTTTACTTACTGCCTTACGATTCGATAATCCTAACGATAGGTACGTTCGGAAGGAAAGTGACCCTGTAGCTCTAATTTCAGAAATATTCGAAATATTTGTTAAAAATTGTCAACAAGTATACAGTCCCGGAGTGAATATGTGTATTGATGAAATGTTAGTATCCTTTAGAGGTAAATGTAAATTCAAAATGTACATGCCCCAGAAACCATGCAAATATGGCATAAAAGTTCTTTGTTTAACCGATGCGCGCACAAATTATTTTTATAATGGTTATATATATTCTGGCAAAGATTCAGATGGCAGGGGACTTTCAGACGAACAAAATAAATGGCCAAACCAACCCAATCGGTAATAAGATTATCCCAACCAATTCAAAATACAAACCGCAACATTACAGCAGACAATTGGTTTACGTCTATTGAGTTGACAGAAAAACTTAGAAATAGTGGACTAACCTATGTTGGAACTATTAAAAAAAATAAAAGGGAAATACCCATTCAATTTTTACCTAATAGAAATCGCTTAGTAGGATCCTCGCTTTTTGGTTTCACAAAAGAACTAACACTTTTATCGTATGTCCCCAAAAAGAGCAAAGCCGCTCTTTTGATATCATCTATGCATCATACTAATGCAATAGATCAAGAAACAAGTAAACCCGAGATAATTACTTTTTATAATTCAAGTAAAGGAGGAGTGGATGCTCTGGATGAAAAATGCGCCGTGCATTCTACCAGTCGTCGCACACGGAGGTGGCCTATGGCAATTTTCTTCAGACTACTTGATATAAGTGGTGTTAACGCACACATATTATATCAAGTAAATAAAAATAATAATATTTTACAAAAAACAGATTTCTTTAAAAAACTGGCCGATAAACTTGTTAGACCGCAATTGGAAAGACGAGCCAATAATATAAGGTTGAAGCGCGATCTAAGAAACTCTATCTGCAAGATATTACGAATACCAGAAAGACAACGTCCCGATGGTTACGAAGAAAAATTAACAGTACGAAAAACTTGTTACTTGTGTCTATCAAGACTGAAGCGAAAAACATTTCATCTTTGTTTATGCTGCCGTAAGCCGATTTGTTTAGAGTGTTCGTCAAAAATCTGCCTTGTTACTAAAGTTACTAAAGTTTAAGGTCTGCAGTTTTTATGTTAATCGTGTTTAAATTGGTACATTTTATTTACATATATTTTACGTAGGTTATATTTTAAGACTACGTAATAAATTCAAGTAATCTCTAGTATACAAAAAATATTTTCGTTATGAAATTATGATATGTTAGTTTAACGTTAGTAAGAGTGTGTGTTGCACAAATTTATTCTTTTTTAACAAAATAAAATAAATTTTCGAAATATACTGTTAATTTTATTAATAATATTAATGAATAGCTATAACTTGAAAGTTTCTAGTTCAAGAATTTAAAAAAGTAGATTTTTTGAAACATGTTTGGACGGCGGTCTCTGTGACCTCACGACAGTAATAGTGCGATAAGATTGGCACTACGGCAGTTACGGGTTAAAATCGGCATTTGGGGATCTCGCACCTTCATAGGCTACTGTTTACAGATATAAAGAATTTGAACGAGGTTGCAACTCGGCTCTATACAGAAAAGGAGCTGGCCCTCCTTCAACTATTGTTAATCCCAAAAATATTGCTGCAGTGAAGAAGATGGTGGAAGAGGACAACCGCATTACCTATGCAATGATGAGTCCAAACTGACGATTGCATCCTCGCAAGTGAGATCAATATTGCACGAACATTTACATTTGAAAAAGGTTGTGACTAAGTTTGTACCCCATCATCTGACAGATTTACAAAAAGCAGAACGTGTTAGAATCGTCAACAAACTTTAGATATGTTGCAATTAAATTAGAAGATCAGAAGACAGTTACCGCTAAATGGTATGTTGAAAATTGTTTGCCTAGTGTATTTAGTAAAGTGCTAAGAAAGGGAATTATGTTACAACATGATAACGCGTCGTCCCATAAGCAGGAAAAACTTGTATCAATCTTTCTATTCTCAATAATTGTAGCTTGCCCCTCGTATATGGTATGATTGTTTCTAGAACTCGGGACTTTAAACACGTCGTTAGCGCTGCTTTCTTCTTGGCCAAAATTTCGTCCACTATTTCAACGCTGGATTCACATATATGTCCTTTACAACAGAGGACAAAACGTTGATATATGTCCAAGAAGGAAGCAGTGCCAAGAACCCGGTTCTAGGACCGGAATCCCAGAAGTAATTATGATTCAAATGATATAAATGATTCAAATCAGATTCATATATTGTATTTTTGCAAGCTGTATTAACGTTATTAAACCCTGGAACACTACCCATCAAAAACATTTTAAATAGTTGACTGAACCGGCTGATACTTGTTGAAACTCCATTTTAAAGTAATACAGTAAACCAGAATAGTTTCAAAGTTTTTTATTGTTCATTATAATACTGTTTCGCCAAACTTTGACTTCATCAGTTGATGATAAACTGAACAATTTTACATATATTTCTTTTACAGAAGTGTATGGGTATATTGTAAGTAGGGGTTGTGTTGTATTACATATTTTATATAAATAGTAAAGGCGAGTTATTGAATTCTGTTTGTTCATTTAGATTTAAACCTAATCTCCTTGCGCTAGTCGGAGTTGGCGGTCGAATGCCGTCGTTGTGAACTGTCTCTACTTATATACTGTTGCGTAGGAGGGAGGTGCGACCTTGTCGGTGTCGCGCGCGAACGGCTTCGTCCGGATCTTGATATGTTCTGTGCTCGGTTCTCTTGCCAGAGAACATATTTTAAAATCCGGACTAATCACATGAAGCCGTTCGCGCGCGCAATTAACATCAATTAATTGTTAATAGAACTGTAACTTTACACTTGAAGAAGAATATTCACAACGTTATGTTGCCGAACAGCATAAGGTTGTGCTCAGACTTTTAGGGTTTGCGATCTACAACAAAGCATTTAGGTGACAAGCGATCGACACGTACGACTACCGTCTATTAGGAGTAGCCTGGTTACAAGAAACAAAACAGATTTATGAAAAAATTTATTGCAATTACTTATATAAAATACAAAGTATCCAAATGGTCGATCGCGATCGCAATGCCTCGTTTGGGCACCCATGTTGTACAGGGAACTATGTGGAAGCTTTGGAGACGATATCGAGAAATAGGTACCGTAACAAGGCGAGCAGGTACAGGTCGGCAGGGTAAAGCTACGGCAGGTGATGGCCGCTTTCCGAGATTGCAAGTTCTTCGAAATCGGACACAAACTGCACGTGGCCTGCAAGAGGATCTAGTGAGGGCAAGAGGAATCAGATTTACCGACCAAACCGTCCGCAATAAGCCAAGAGAAGCTGATTTGAGAGCAGGATGTTCTGCAAAAGTTCCTAAATTGACCAAAGAACATCGTCGAAGAAGATTTGAATTTGGAAGAGAACACATAAACTGGCAACTTCGTCACTGGACTCCTGTTATGTTTAGCGATGATTCCAAATTTGTTCTGTCAAGTAAGCATGGGCGTGCAAGAGTTTAGAGGAAGCCTGGAGAACGTTTCATGCCAAATACTGTGCATGAAACCCTCCCTTTGGTGGTGGATCCATAATGATGTGGGGTGGAATAACAATCAATATTCCCAATATATTATTATTATAAAACCGCGGAATCTGTTGTACTCCTTCGACCGGGATGTCATGGTGATCCGAATTGGTGAAGACTGTGGCCTGAATTCTGAAACAGACAGAAACAAAAAAATCCACAACTACAAAAAATTAATAAAATTCTAAATACGTATTTCGGTAACTAAGTTACCATCTTCAGCAGAACAAACTGCAAAAGAATGATAGTGTCAAGCGTAATATCTTTGGCTAAGACGATACGCTCTTTACTAAATCGCCAGTGGGGTAACACTAATGAAATAATATTGTTCTTATGATTATCACAAACAATGCATGACCAGTTCAGAAGAAATACCACCGGCATCGTAAAATTCATTATTTTTTTACGAACCTAAAAGCGGCTTTGGTTTCCTCTATAGTATGCCCTTAAGTCTATTTGTTCCTATTGTACTGCATTCATTTTTGCAATTTGTACCCACTTGAGCTCCTTGTAATAACACTTCCACTTTGTCATCTTATATTGTTCAAATTTTCATTATTTTCCCTAAATTTAACATTTCACAAAATTTCATCATAATAATACGCTCATTACGATACTGAAAATATGCTGTTTTAATTAGATTTTCATAACCAAGGAACGTTTATTAAAAATTTAATATCGCATCAATTTGCAACGAAAAATCATTTAATGGAAGATGAGAATCGTAATATTAAGGGTCGGCAAAGCAAGGTTACATGAATCCAAATTCGTGAATTCCAGAAAGAAAATTACGAATTACGTAGACGGGTGCGTTTAAGGGTTTGTACGCCTCCAAGTGACGGGTGAGTAAAAATAAATTCATTATTAGCTGGCAGCAACGGATCTCGAAGCGGTCTGCTCAGAGTAATAATAATGTTCTCCTCTCGAAGAAATATTAATTATTCCTTAACGCCAGTGCGCCCTAGAGCCAATCCCCGAACGCACATTCGCGTACATACCTACGTAGGTGCAGTTATTTAATTTAACTTCCCTGGTATGTTGCTTTTAGTGATTGTAATTACCTTTAATTTAAGCAGCAAATATAGAACGAAAATGAAGGTATGTTACCCGTATGAATTATGTATATTGGATTAGATTGGAAAATAGAATAATTGACACATAATAATGCAATATCAATTAGTAATATTAAGTATGAAATACATGAAACAGTTTTAGCAATTGAATATGTAAACAAATTACTGCTGTGTAGTTTGTTATAGAGAAACCTATTATTCATTTGATACGCTAATTTTATAATATGTTTAGCTCTGCTCATTTCGCTTTCATAATTGGCTTTTTCAATACTATTCAAAACAGACAGAAACAAGAAAAATCCTTAAGCAAATATAAATTAATAAACTCTAAATACATATTTCGGCACCTAAATCGCTATATTCAGAAAATAATCTCAAAAAAAATATAGTGTTAAGCAAGTTGTTATACGTCAAATTCGACCTTAGTATATTTCTTGTATCTGCTATATTTATTACTACTTAACGTACTGATTGTATTATTAAAATTTTAGCTACCTTATTCTAGATTTTGGTTATTAGTTATTTTTGTATAACTAGGTATGTATATATATATATAATATCTTCGTGACCTTGGTATGATAAGGTAAACTCAATAAGTCGGCGATTAAAGGTCTGGTTCATTACTTCAAAGTATATATATGTAAAACAACTCTACATGTTTCGGCAATGATGCCTTTGTCAAGAGAATACAAAATATAAATGACAGAATATTCTGTCATTTATATTTTTTTCCTTAGTCCAAAGAATTTAACTGAGGCATCATTTATCTTTTTTTAATTATATAAAGATAATTTTCGATCTGAATAATATATTTTCTGCACATACAGTGTGAACAAATCTTATAGATATATTTTGTATTAATTTTCCGTAAGTTAAACCTTACGCTATTGAACCTTTTATAGTGTGTTATAGATAGTGTTTGTTGCGTGTACAGTGTGTATCCATCTCGATGTGAGATTTATTGAAGATATTCGATAAATTATTTATGCAATTCTTTGATTATAATCCTTAATTAATTTCATTGTGGTCAATTCAATTCATACATTGACTTTATTCTTTTTTTATTGAATCATATGATCTAATTTACAAATATCATTATCATCTCGTAATTATCTTATTTGGTCAATAATACAGAGTTTTTTTTGTTCCATTCATTTAAATTTTGATATTTTACATTTTAATATTTTATTGTTGCTCAAGAAAATATTCATATTACCGTATTTTGACATTTTAATTTACATTACTTTTGTTGCTCGATTTATTATTAAAAAATTTTTATTGTAATTGTTTTGAACTTAGTTGTTTTATTGGTATTGCAACGATACACTAGAGTTATTCACTTTACTATCGGCAGAGTCTGTATTCTCTGTTACGGCTAAAGGTATAAACATTGTGGCGCCCTTATGATATAAGAACTGTCCTTCCACTCGCCTTTAAACTGAGCTGGTCTTTAGCCGAAAGATCTCTGGGGCAATCATCTATTGAGGTAAATTTAATAAGTCATAAGTTAGTAGGTATTACGTAAGTAGGCGCAAGACTAGTGCTCGTGGGGGCATATAGCAGTAATTTAGAATGGATCGTGTAAAACTTTCCTAGCGCATAATCTATCACTGTAAATGGAATGCACCCAATACTCTCGGTTTCTCTTTTTGATCCTTCTCCTTCGTTGTATAAGAGCGATAATAACAGTTCTGGACTACATTTTATTAATTATCAGTAGAGCAGACAAATATCCGTGCGCGCCATGTGCGCCGATGTGAGGCTGATTGTATTGCATCAGAACTAATAAAAAGCATTCAGTATGTGTTTGGTACCTGCTTAGACTGCATGTAAGTGAAAGCATACGTAATAAAATGTCGTCGACACATAAATCGAGAAAACGACCGTTGTCAGACGAAGTGAATAAGTTTATTATGGATTTCCCGGACTTAAGATACGATGGTTCAAAAATTAAATGTTTAGTGTGCAATACATATCTAATGTGTTGGTCAAAAACACATTGTAAAGAACACGTAAGCAGTTCGAATCACAATAATAACAAAATTAATCGACAACCGTTTATATATGAACTATGTGTAACTATGATTGTGTGTACACTGCCGTTTACCTTGTTAAGTAATGATTCATTTATTTCATTTTGGAATTAATACGCGAATCAAACATTACCGAGCACGACAACGTTACGAAGGAATTTACCATCGGTGCGTAAACAGGTTGAAAATAAAATCAAAGCCGAACTGAATAATAAAAAAACTGTGGTTATGTGTGGACGAAACAACTGACAGCAAAAAACAATCTGTAGTTAATGTGATGGCGCGTAATATGGAACCACATCAACCAACGTCTTCAATTTTATTAGCATCCAGACGACTAGAACAATGTAATGCCGAAAAAATTTCAGAGGTGCTATTCGATACTTTGGAAAAATTTAAACTTTCGAAAGACCAAGTATTAATGTTTATGACCGATGGTGCCGCAACCATGTGTTCTGTAGGCGGGTCTCTTAGAAAATATTGTACTAACTTGTTACATATTACTTTTAAACTCCATGCTCTACAACTTGTGGCAGAACAGGTTCGTAGATGTTATCCAGAGGAAGATGCTTTAATATCGAGTACAAAGGCAGTATTCCTGAAATCTCCAAAACTCACCAAATTTCACCAATTGTGTCCTCATACCCTGAGCCACCACAGCCGATTCTGATACGTTGGGGTATATGGTTACGGGCGGGGATTTACTATCATGAACATTTTGAAAAAATTAAGGACGTGGTTTTATCATTCGATCCGAAAGAAAGTGCAGCTATCAATACAAGCCAGAAAAAATTGCAAGATGCCCAGATTAAAATGGATTTACAAAGTATTCGTGAGAATTACTTGGGACTAGAAGAAGCAATAACAAAATTAGAAAATTCCTCGCTGTCATTAGAGGAATCACTGCAAATCGTTAAAGATGTTCACGCACAACTGTGTGCTGTAGAAGACGCAAAAAGTGCAAGTGTTCTGATTAAATTTGAAAATGTTTTAGACAGAAATGCAGATTTTGACACCTTAACACGTATTTGTGAGGGCACGTCTACAGACGCGTTAAGTTGCTTAAACAAGTATTTTGATTATGCGCATATAACATCACTAGATGTAGAACGCTCGTTTTCTGAATATAAACATATTTTTTCCTCACGGCGGACATGTTTTTCAGAAATAACCTTAGAAGCGCACCTGATGTTGAAAATATACAATCGAATTTCCCCAGTTTGTCAATCCTTGGAAGACGCTTAAAACGGTAAGTGTTTTTTTAAATCCTCTGTCGTGCACACAATCACTGATTTCATACATTTTCCATTTTATTTATAGGTACATACAACGCTGCTATAATATGTACTATTCTTATTTTTCGTGTGTTTATGCATATTACTTTAACAGGAGAAAACCAAATGTATATTTAATTATTTCTGATAGAATAGATGTCTCTACTCATGTTGCGTCCCTATTCTATCGCATATTCTAATATATTACGAATTACACTCCCATACCGGCTCTCATGGCGCGCACGGAAATTGGTCTGCTTTAATTATCATTTCGCATCGTTCTCTTCAAGAGCAGCAAATTGTTGACTGTTTAATTGGCTCAGTGTGCGCGCTAGTAGCCCAATCTGACTAAACTATCGGCCGGTAAGAAGTCTGTAGCCTGTGGAGGCCCTCAGTCTGAGTGATATTATTCTTCCATATATTAGTTACAATTTAAAATATACGTTATATTCCTACAAATTCTTTAAAGATTGCATCCTCAACTACAATAAGGAATAATTAATTACGTTAGAACCTTTAATTTCGCCAAAGAAGGCTTAGACAACACGTTTTCTCTATGGCTAAATCTATGATATACAGAGTTACGAAAGTTAGTTTTTCAATTGTTAAATATACAGGCTGCCCTTGAAATAAAGAGAATAAAAAATGGAAAAATGTAATTATTTAGAATATTAAATTCAAAATATTTTCCCAAAATTCTCTCTCATAAGGGAGAAAGAAAATGACAAAATATTTTTTTTAATATTTGTTACGCCACTGTGTGACCGAATATATCATAAAGAGTATCGGAGAAGTTATCTTAGAGTTTACCGAAATTAGTAGTTTTGTTATTGTCCCTCGCTTTAAATTTTTAACAACTGACTTTTCTTGAACTTAGCATACACAGCTGTCTAAAGAATATTATCCAGAGTTTTTATAAATATAAATATAAACGTTGCAGCGTGTTTGTTTGTAAATATTTTTTTATATACTTGCCTTTTAAATGTGGATTTGGGAATTTCGTATTTACGACAGCAAACATTTAAAGTAATATTCCCATGCTTGTATTCTGCTAAAGTATTTTTCGTATCTTATGCAGACCATTACCATATATTTGCGTCAAGTCATTTTCAACTAAAAATTAAAGTAAGACATTAAAATGAATATTATAGTTTCTGGTGCTCAAATCATACCGGTAGGAGTTTAGAAGCCGTGATGCGGTACGATTTAGAAACCCCGATGCAAATCTAAAAATGACTCTCTCTCCACCCTAGAAGAACCTAGAAGTACACACTTTCCAAAATTAATGAAAAGTATTCCTCACTAGATGCACATTCTCAGCGTCAAAATAAGATGTGTCAAACTCTTCTAAAAAATTAGATATTATGTTTGGAAGATCTGTTAAATATTACTTTCAGCGAATTTCTTTAACGCCATTTATCACAATCCATTGACACAAAGCAAATCACGGACATGTATTCTGTGTTAACTATGTTTGGTTAAAACGTTAACATAGTGCTAGAAAATTGACTACTTATCAGAAAAGTATTGTTGGTACGATTTAGGAACCGGTACGGTTTAGCGACTTTACCTAGCATTCGTACATAATCGTGTTGAGGTTACTGAACCCTAAGAAAACAAAGCTGCTTTCATTGTAGAGTTTTTGTAATATCGACAACCGTTCAAACAACGTTATCTTTTTGAGTATCTATAAACATAAACATTGCAGCATAAGTTTGCTTCGAGTTATGTTTTTATAGACATTCTTATTCATAGGCGGCACATAATTTTATTTTCGGGGGGTTTAGTTTTTGGGTTTGCGTCGTAATTGACGAAATTGATATTTTGGATTTATATTCTCTATTATTGCATCTTTCCATTTTTCATACCTTTTATTTCAAGGACACCTTTATATATGAGTAGTCGATAGATTTTGAAATATTTTTAAAACGACTATTCATAATATTTTTGTTTGATTCGCCATAATATATTCACTAATATGACTGTGGAGTTATTGATGTTTTAATTCCAACTTCTTTAGAAGAAATAATGAAATTGTACATTTGCTTGCATGCTTTTTTCTATTGTCTATCTATACTATCTTTAAAAATAAATATACCACTGTTGAGAACCAGTATTACGTTAATGTAAAGTCGTCCAGCGAGAATGGCGCAGCTGTTGACTCCCACAAACTTAATGTAATACTTGCCCTTAAAGCGGCTTAAAACTGTATTAACCGAAGAGGAGAGCTCATGTATTATTCGGTGCCTCTTAAATACACGAGCGGAACTGCCGCTCGTAAGAGTAGTTCGAGATTATGTTCTAAATAAGAAATTTAATTGCCCCTACTCGGCTTTTAAGAGGCTCCCTCGAACTCTCTCGTCTTCAACCGGTATACTTGTTTATGACCCGCGTTAAGTGCCCTATATTTATATAGAAAACAATTCTTCGCTGACTCTGAAAAACATTTTTATTTTATACTTATACATATACGTACTACTTTTAAACACAAAATATTTAATTTAATGTTTGGTGCAACATACTTTTAATATGGTTGAAAAACTAGGATTATTATTAACTGATGTGGCCTTTACTTGATGAAGATCCTTTGTAAAATTAAATACGAAACACGATTGTGTAATTTTTAAAAAATATTTTGTTCTACTTGTAGTAACAATTGTTACGCCGACACTATGAGTTCGTCAAACTAATAGGTAAATTTAATTACAGAACGGAATATATTCTAGTCAGCTAAACTAATTTAAGGGTGGGCGTTATACAATTACACGGGAATAAGTTTAGTAATGGAGAATTATTCAAATCTATTCGTCCATTTAATAAATTATTTCATCTTTATATCTGTTTATCTGTCTTTCTTTCGAGACAGTGGTTAAGCAAAAACTCCAAAAAATATATAAAACCCCTTACTACAATTAATAATCGTATCCTAAATACGTATTTCGACAACTAAATTGTCATCATCAGTAGGTAAAACCACTAATCAAAGTGTCGCACATGGGGCACAGTAAAGCTAACATATATAAACGCGCAACAACTTTACACGGCGTTCACGTATATAGTAACTTTAAAATAAAAGTCCACAGACTAAAAATTACGACAAATTTGCGTCTCTTAAGAAAGCCGCATCACATGTGTTTATTCTCTATTCTCCGCCTTCAACCTTTTCTACCTCTTTTCTAAGAATGAAAAAAGACAACTGTATGGAATTAGATTGTTGTCCGAGTTCAACGTATTGCATTTATTTTTAACGATATGAATGCTTTCGTATGCGTTGATATCTCTGGTGTTGTTGATGGCTTTGACAAGTCTTAACCCTTTAACCGACACGTTGTGATCTGCATGTAAAACATGATAAGCCACGCTAGATTTTTCTGATCTATTCTTCTTTAAAATGAGTTATTATTGAGCGTTTTGTTTGACCTATATATTTTAAATTACAATCGTCGCAATTAATTTCGTATATGCCTGATTTCAAATCCAAATTAACTTCATCTTTTATCTTTGGTATTACCTAGGAGGCTTTTGATTGTGTTTTCGGACCTAAAAGCAACTTCGAGACCTCGTTCTTTAACAACTCTATTAATATTTTTCGTGATTGGGTGGTATGTTTTTCTAATTAATTTATTATTTATTTCTACGTCTATTTCTATGGATTTGAAATTAGTTATATACAAATTAATTGCAACGATTGTAATTTATAATATATAGGTCAAACGAAACATAACTCAATAACAACCCGATTTAAGGAACATATCATATATTAGATTCAATAAACCGGAAAAATCTAGCGTGGTTTATCATGTATTAAACACAGATCACAACGTGTCGGTTAAAGAGTTAAGACTTATCAAAGCCGTCAATAACACCAGAGACCTTGACGCATATGAAAGCATTCGTATCGTTAAAAACAAATGTAATATGTTGAACTCAGACAACGGTCCGATTCCATACAGTTGGTGTTTTCATTCTTAGAAAAGAGGTAGAAAAGGTTGAAGGCGGTAGAATATAGAATAAACACATGTAATGCCGTTTTCTTAAGAAAGGTAAGTTTGTTGTAATTTTTATTCTGTTGACTTTTATTTTAAAGTTAGTGTATACGTGGACGCCGTGTAAAGTTGTTCCGCCTTTATATGTGTTAGCTTTACTGTGCCCCATGTGCGACACTTTGATTAGTGGTTTTATCTACTGACGATGACAACTTATTTGTCGAAATACGTATTTAGGATACGATTATTAATTGTGGTAAGGGATTTTATACCTTTTTTTGACTGTTTATGTCTATAGTTTCAAGTAATGTTAATTTTATACCTTCGTTTTCTGAACGTAAAACAGTGAAATCTGAATCTATAGAATTGCGGGACGTAAATGAAGAGGTCCGATATGTTAGTCAAGCAAACTTAAAAATTGATATGAAGACAATTAACACTATCCTACACACACATATGAAGGTACGTAAGTTTTATTTCTGATGAATTCCTAACAATTTGACAACAGCTTGAAAGGAGTATCTTGAGAAACGGTGCAGATTTACACTACCTTCATGTAAATGAAATAATAATTTTTCACAAACCGTTACAGATTCGTCTAAATTATAATAATACTAAACATATACATTGTGTAGTGTTCCACCATTTATGAGAAATAATACTACATTACATTATTTTATTTCACTTATTCATTACACTAATTTATTACACTATTCTTAAAAATACAAATGTTTGCATAAATAGTAAAATAACAATACTTGAATTTTATATCCATACTGGTTTTTTGAATTAGAGTTAGGATTTTTATATGAAGTGAACTGTTTAGTTTAACGTATTGACTTAGCAGTATTATGTTCAGACTCCGACTAAATTCATAAGTGTGTCCCTTTGTATCGCAAGTTATAAATATAATAATCATTAATAATGATTCATTATGCATTATATAGATACGTATATGTTTAGTCTCGTATTTTTGTAATATCTACGTTTCCAGCCAAAAGGGTAAAATTCCATATCATATTATAAACATCGATAACGTCTACCCTAAACGCCCGCCTACGAGTGCAGAGACTTATTATAAACAATTTTAAGACATACATGTACTTTGTAAGATTAAGAATAAGTTAGTTGTTACCGAAACACTGTCAGAGTGCTATTGTAATCAAACTCACATAATATTATAATAATATGTTGAATGGAAAATGTATGTCTTTTTTTTGTGTTCTAATTTATTGCAACCCTTTAGTACGATGAAGTATGCGTAAATAATAATTATAAAGCATGAATAATCTCTAATACAATTCTAATTCTAAGTAAATATAATTTCTAAAAATATATATAAGAATAGGAGTCAGTTGTGCAAAAGTAATAAGGTGAACTATTTTTCAAAAAATTATACATATTACGTACATCGTAATTAATTATTTGTAAATTTAAAATATCAACAACATTTTGAAGCATAAAATCATTCCTTTCTCGAAATTTGAAAGGTGAATTCAACCATTTTGGAGTATTGACAATATTTAATAAGGGACTTGTCGGATATTGGGATATAAGTTTCACTAACTTTTTTTCTTCACCTCCCCTCCTTGATGTCTTTTATATCTTTTACTCGTTTGATTACTACTTCTTTAATAATGCTTTGAATTGGTACAGAGGATCCACTGGGGTAGCAAGTAGAAAATTAATGTGAATCGTAGCCTCCCTCCTGTCGGTATCCCTCCTTCTTCGGTATCTGACGTAAGTTCTCCAATTCGTAAAGTTCCAATTTTACTAGGTAGGATCCTTTTTCTCCCGGCAATTGAATAGTACAATATTCTTCTTGGGTGTTCCAGGTAGTATCAATATACACACACCCACACACACATATATATATATATATATATATATATATATATATATATATATTTAAAAAACTCTACATGTTTCGGCTGTATACGCCTTTTTCAAGAGAATACAAAATATGAATGACAGGATATAAATGTCAATCGCCTACTGATTAGGTTTACCATATCATACCAAGGTCACGAAGTTATTATATTTATATATATATATATATATATATATATATATATATATATATTGTAATCAAGCTGACAGATGATTACATACGCCCTGACGTTGTGCTTACATAATGTAATCTGGCTTATGCTGAATGTATACGCCCCTAAGTTGGGCTGACAAAATGTTATACGGCTTGTATAGAGTCATAGAGACAAAATACTGATAATGATGTTGAAAATACTTAATAAAATACTTATCTTATAAATGGCTAGCTCTTAATCTTCAGAGTTTAAAAGTCGGTTCAAATCTATCCACTCCAGTTAACTTATATATATAACTAATCAAATTTAACAACACTTCAAGTAATGAAAAGGCTAAAAAAAAGCAGTAAAAAAAATTAACTTTATTGTTTAGGTTAGTTTAAAATTCAAATTTCGAATTTCGTGGCACAACACTCAATTAAATTGGTGACTAAAATTGGTACTAATATAAATCAATTTCAATATGGTGAATACACATGTGGTAAAATATTATCGATATATTAAATTATTTTGTAAGTGCAAAATTTAATTCAGTTTTTTTTATATTCTAAATAGTGCAAAGTGATATTAGACAAGTTTTATAAAGGATTACAGTGTTTGAAGAACAGTTTACCAAATGTAAGTACTAATAGATTGAAGAACAACAAGTTTTCTGTGTGTTCATGAATGTTCTTAAAGGCGTAGATAAATTTGTTAAATAACCTGAATATACGGGATATAATTTCTTGCAATCTCTGACAATAGGTAGTGGATGTGTTCTCAAAGTAGGAAGCAGGAAAATAAAACAGGAAAAGTCCCTCTGGGTGGCTCAATATTCAAAGTTTTGAGTCCGTCGACAGCTTATCTAATGGCGGCTTGCGTGGCGTCCAACAGATCGCTCGGGTTCGGTAAAACTTTCACTGCGTACTTCGGCGTGTGTTGTGTGCGTCCAAATTTTTGAAAATTAATAAGTCAGGAACGGAATGGTCTTGTGTATTGAAACTTGGGCAAAAGGAAGTCAGCAGGTAAGAAAATAGTTTGATATACTTTATATTCTCGAATATTAGGTATTTCCGCAGAAATATTTTAATTTTGTCGGAGTAAATTTTGCGTGACCTCTTATTACAAATACCGATGGAATAGACGCCGTTTTTACTTTTGTTTTTTAAGTAAATAACTTGTAAATTGCCTTATTTTTACTTACATTATCTTTTGATATAAATATAATTTAAATGATATTACATTATCAATTGGTTTATATATTTTTTATAATTATCAAATATGTTTGGTTAGGAATCATATGCTGATTTGTTTACAAAACTCTGTCAAACATATGTTCCTACACCGTTCATTATACAGTTTGAAATGGAGGCGGGGCTTAATTAATTTGAATATTTGAATATAAATATGTTATGTATATATTTAATGAAAACGCGTTAATTAATATTTTGAAATAGAAAATGAATAGAAACAAAATACTATATAAGAAAATATAAATTAATTATTTTAAGGTAAAATGTGTCGTCATAATAATGTATTTATACTTTGAAGTAATTTTTCCCCTCTTCTGTATGACAAATATATTTTACACAAGAATATACTTAATTAATAACCTTTTTGTATCTCTTTCAGAGGAGGAGCCTGCTCGTGAAGTGTATCAATATATATATATATATATATATATATATATATATATATATATATATATAACATATATATATATATATATATATATATATATTACAGATGATTTAAATACATAATTTTAAGAATTAAAGTTACTATTACTAGCAATGAGCAATTAGAATATAAGATCTAGATTAAGAACTAATATAAGAATTGTAATTTAATTTGTACTTTATTGCGAAATATAAAGCACTTCTTCTAATAATAAGGATATATGATCAAAAATGAATGACAGTTGTCAAAAATCAAATTAATTAAATCTATCTATCGAAATTAAATACAAAATTTTGATTACTATTACTAAAATAAGTTGGTATCAGGAATAATTATAATAAATAGGTGCCTTGAAATGAAAAACCTGAATGGAGAGACGCGTCCCAGCCTCAAAAGGGAACGGACGTGCTAGATAGTGCAATTTCCTAAGCGCCATAGTGGATATTTTATAAGCGTCCCTAGAAAATATAAAGAAAAAGTAGTTAAAAGCAAATAAAAGTGTTCAATTAAATTATCAAAGCAAGCAAAAATTTAATATACATCATTGGAGTAGCAAATTGATTCAAGATATTTGGATTTTATGCAAATTAAGATAAAATTTGGGTAAAATAAGATGGCGATATAGTTAGCTGAGAAGAAAGAAAAGGATTTCCAATAAAACTAACAGTCAATTTAAAGAAAATTACGCTAATTAAAAAAATATAATGTTTAATTTATCTTTCTCATTAATTTTCGAGAGGTTTCGAAGGAAACGGAATTAATATCCTGCGAGGAGCAGCCACATATACCATAAAAAGGAGAAAAACAGTATCCAGGTTGATAGTACTTCATTAGAACCGAAAAACCGAGTCACATTTCTATACAAGGCAATTGCAGGTTCATTACTTATTATCTTCTTCAAATAAAGGCACATTAAATTAAAATATATTTTTGAAATTCATAAACTTACGTTATAATCAAAGCTTCATAAGATTTATTCCGATACCAAAAAATATTAAGCCCATTTGTAGGAGCATACTTTGAAGTAGTTCCAATCATCTAAAAGTACTATTCATTATATAAAATAAAGTCATTTTAGTAGATCTCTGAAATTAAGAGATAACATAACCGATTAAAGGTTAAGAAAGTTTAAATCAAGTTTTTCCAATTCCTATTAGAGAGAAAGTCAAATTATTTATATTAATTATTACAAAAAAAAAATTAGATACTTACATATTAATATAGAGAAGTGCTAGATATTAAGTCTTCCTTTGTCGTTTCAAAATATATAAATATTGTGGTGTTATAAATAACTTATTATTCAGATTACTTACATAACATTACGTGTATGTCTATATTATACATCCTGCGTTATTTATTTACTTAAGTCTTTTCCAATAAACATACTCTTTTTCCTAAAATTTATCTTTAATTTCTAAAGAGGATATTGATACACGTTCTAAAACATAACCAATAAGCAGGTAAACATAGTCGCCACAATTTTCTACTAGAACGACCAGTAATAAGGTAGAATAAATAACACTACACTATAAAATAAATTTACATATTCAGCAAGACAATACAAAGAAAAAGAAAGTGGCATCCGTATAAATTTTATATTTTTTACGAGCTACCTTTAATTGTGTGAATAAAACTTTATTGGCCGTAAAGTTGTCGCATTGTCACCCCAGGGGATATTTTATCAAAGTTAAGTCGTATATCTTCTTCTTTATATTCTATTGTATTTTCATAATTTTATCTTGGTCTTCTTTTACCTTTGAAAACTTACTTTTTATTTAACAATAATAATGATATTTCTTTGTTTTAGTTAATAATTGATACGTTTTTTTTTATAAATTAATGTATATATTGTAGAAAAGCAGAATTACAGTGAAGCTGTAATGTAAAATAGGCCTTATGATATTTACAAAATTAAATGATTAAATATTGAAGCTGAAAAGGTAATTTTTATAAAAGTGTATTATAAATATCTATTTAAATATGGTTTCAAATATTACATACAGATGGAGTTATTTGACGTGGTATCTGTTACATGTCTATGATTCAAATAATAAATAATCGTTTAAAAAACCTCAACAGCTTTACATGTGAATAACTTCTTATTGTTTAATTTCTTGTGGGCTCTAATTTATGTTAAATGTCTGGCTTATAAGAACAATGAGACTCTTTTTGTTGTGCATAATAAATACACTTATAATGTAGGTTCGGTGACTCAATAAGAATACGTACAAATGGAGTTGTGAATAAAATAACATGTGATGGTATATTTTAAATGCAATATCAACAAAATGAAACGATTGAGTTAAAGAATAATATAAATGGTTTTATTGATGTATAGATTAGCAGGTAAGTGATTCATATAAAAATAGGATTAATATTAAAATGAATCAAGTCACGTGAAAATATAAACATAGAATAAATTCTAGGTTAAGCAAAGATAATTCAAGAAAGTGAATTAAATTTAACTAATATACATAAATGGTTCTTTTAAATAAACAACTATAAACAGAGGAACTGCATTCTTCCAGTTTTTAATCAAATAATCCTAATTCTAAATGTACCTATAAGGTATATCTTTTTTAAAAAACTTTGATAGTGGTTTTACTTTATGAATTGAACTAATTCAACATATTCAAAATTTATAGGAGATTTAAGTAATACTTAAGTTTGAAATAGACGGGAATGGGGTAGTCTGGAGTCTTCTTGTGGTTCCAAAAATGCAGGATACAGGTTTAGGCGGGTAATCTGATGGCGTCACCGCTTAGCTTCTGTCTAGCTGGATGTTATTCTCGGTGAAATGAAATTTTCGTTTTATGAGGAACTGGTTGATGTATGGATACGCAAAATGCGTCAAAAAGGTGCTGGATAAACAGGTGATATTTTTATATGTTCGTAGTATAGTTTTTCTAATTTAATTAATGGTTTTTCTTCTTATTTCCAGAGTGGCACTTAATAAAACGTCGACGTGTTTTCGGAATTTTCACAACATGACGCTAACTCTCGTATGTTTTTAATGCTCGCTTCTTATTCGTCTAATTTGTATGTATTAATATAATCTCGCTAATAATTTTAGTGAAAATGACAATTTAATTACTCTAACCATATAGATACTTTACAAAAATTATATATATTGTTCTTGTATATAAATAATTATCATATGTACATAAAAATCTCATTTCTATGCTGATTTATAGTCGAGATATTTCCCGCGGTTTTTAGTTTGAAAATGGACAGCTTTCTCTAAAGAATATGTGTCATTTATTATTGATCAATTAAGTTGAAATGTCTTCGGTAATACATGATATTGAAATAAAATGACTAAGGCAAATGAAAAGATAAAAATAAATAAATATGTGAATTAATTTTGAACAATTAAAAACGCGAAACCAACTTTATTGATATGACAGATGAAGAATTAAGTTCCAAAAATTTCTTATTTTCTAATATTTTACATACTAGCGAAAATGATCTGTATCTTACAAAACTAGGGCATTCTTATGCGTAAGTTTGCCCTACTACATAATATATATATATACTCTTAAAATAGATATTTATGGAAAAAATACTACAAATATAGAATATAAGGCTATAATTGTTCATAACTTTTAATGTCAAGCCGTTGTTTTATTGGTAGTGTAAATGATCATAAAATAATAAAGATACTATTCACAAGATTTATTCAAATGTTTTGTGTTTTATTAGTGTCATAGTTTAAATTAAAGTTACCTTACATTACGTTTATATGGACAGTATGTATACACGTGCATATGCCTTGATAAATTTGTTTTAACGTTACGTGTTTATGTATAACGGATGTTCGAGCTAGACAAGTGCTTCGTTTATTATCTTTTATAGAAATTTTGATTTATTTGGCTTGTTCTGTTCCCGGCATTCATAAATTTTATTATCACAATAAAAGATAGCATATATTCTAATTAGTCAAAGACTGGGTACATTTGAGTCTCTTTATCCATGTAAATTAGTAATACTATACATAGTTAAATAAATACAAATAATTCGTTTTAGATATCAAAATAAATATTCAAGATGTCCTGGGAATTCGCTCTCATACAATTACAAAGATATTTAACCCCGGCATTAGTCGCTTTATGAGTTTTTCTCTCACACTTTTATTTTAATTGGTACAAATTTTTTTCAACACAATACTGACCCGAGTCCTTCTAGGTACTTTACTGGCTACTCCCACTCCCTTTACGGGCATAACGAGTGTAAGTGTAAGTCGATCGTGTCGCATTAGTATTGTGCATAGTAGAGACGGTTGCACTTCGTGTGAGATTTTCTCTCATTGCGCTACAAAGCGTATAATAATTTTGGAACTGTTTACATAGACTCTTGGTTATTGTTTTTGATTAGTGTAGTGCAATGAGTCGTGGAAAAGGACTTGTAGAACTTGCACTTTTAAAGTTCGAGCAGGAAAAGAACAATGGTAAGCATAGATTTCTTTTTCTGCTTTCTTTACCAAAATCAGTAAAACTGATACTGTCATCAGAATGGTTTGTGCAACTATCTCTCTTTTTCTGTCTGTTTCTTTGTTTTACACTAAAAATAAAAATAAAAAATCAATGACATGGAACAATTTCAGTTCCAATTCGTGCTTGACCTTTTATTTATGATCTATAGACTAAAGAATAAAGTTGTTTCAGATCAAAATGAAGATATTCAACCTATTGAAGATGATAAAGGGAGATGTGACGGACCAGAAAGTGACGCAGAAAGCGAACACAGCCTACACAATACAGATACAGACCAAACCGATTGCGAAGAAAATGAAGGCAATGAAGGCGTTCAAGAACAAGTTTTGATGAAAGTGGTGAATTAATGGATGGAAACACTAATGATACTTTTTTCCAAAATACTCCAATTTACATTGGTAAAGATAAAGTAACGAAATGGTTGAAGCACGACCCCACTATTAGAGGTCGTACACGCAGACATAATTTGGTAACTCATATGCCTGGTGTAAAAGGCTTAGCACGTAATGCAAAAACGCCGCTTGAATGTTAGAAACTTTTCTTTCCTGACGCATCGGTTCAAGAAGTGGTCGATTGCACTAATGAATACCTTCGAATAAAGCGCAATATCTATAGCCGTGAAAGAGATTGTGCTGACACTAATTTTTATAAACTAAGTGCTCTTATTGGTCTTCTATATCTAGCTGGTATAAAAAAAGTAGCCATATCAATATTTCTGAACTTTGGACAGATGACGGCACAGCTCCTGAATGTTTTCGGGCAACAATGAGTCAAAGAAGATTTTATACACTACTAAGTGCTCTACGATTTGACGACATTCATGATAGGGATGTTCGCAAAGTTTCGGATAATTTGGCCCCTATTAGAAAACAGTTTGATGATTTTGTTCAGTTTTGTAAATCGCATTATACAATTGGTGAATATGGAACTGTGGATGAGATGCTTGAGGCATTTCGAGGTCGCTGCAAATTTCGACAATATATTGCTAACAAGCCGGCAAAATACGGCATTAAAATATACGCTTTGGTCGACTCTAGATCATTTTATACCTCTAATTTAGAAATTTATGCAGGAAAACAGCCTGAAGGTCAATATAAAATGGAAAATACTGCTTTTAGTGTAGTAAGGAGGATTATAGAGCCAATTCTCAATACCGGTAGGAATGTCACTATGGACAATTATTTTACTTCCATTCCACTCGCTAAAGATCTAAAACTTAACCACAACATTACCATTGTTGGTACGTTGCGAAAAAATAAGAAAGCAATTCCCCTTCAATTGTCAAATATCAAAGAACGACCATTTCTGAGTAGCATGTTTGCTTTTTCAAAAGAGTCTGTATTGGCTTCATACGTCCCTCAGAAGACAACGAAGATAAATGTACTTCTTTTGTCTACCACGCACAACGGCGCTGTCATAGATGAAGAGACAGGAGACCAGGTAAAGCCCGAAATTATAACTTTTTATAGTTTAACTAAGGGTGCAGTCGACGTGGTTGACGAAATGAAAGCGATATACTCGGTTGCAAGAATAAGTTGTAGATGGCCACTGTCGATATATTTTTCAATGCTAAACATTGGGGGCATCAACAGCTTTATAATATATAAGGCGAATCACATCAACGACCCCATTCCGCCTAGACGTGCATATTTGAAGGAAGTGGCTCTTTTGCTAATAAAACCTCACCTAATAAGCCGATCACAAATTACAAACTTACCATACAGCTTATGAACTTCTATTAGAAAAATAGCAAAACTACCACCAGAAGAAGTAAGACAACCTGAGAATGTCAATGAAAGCTTTTGTAGCTTCTGTCGTCGTCGAAAAAAAAAAGTCAAGAAAGTATGTAGAACTTGCCAGCGACCCATTTGCCATGAACACACAATTTTTTCTTGTCGAATCTGTACCTCAGAGATGGAACCTGATGAAGATTTATAAACATATTAGTCCTTTGCAATTGAAAATATCATGTTTTACAACTGTTCATACTGTTCAATTTACAAATAAAACTAATCATTAAAAAGAACAGCATTTTATTTCTTAAAATTTTGCTCGTGAGAGTAAATCTCACGCGCGACTAACGCTGGGATTTTTAACCTAGCGACTAATGCCGGGTTAAAAAATATTTATCCCACCACTGCCTTTAAAGAAGTGCATAAAGTATTACAAGTAGGTCGGCTTTAAGTATCGAACCAATTGCGGGCCCGATTCAGTCAGTTGTCGATCATTACATGTGTATATGTATACTTTCCATATGATGGACATTTACGTGTTCGATTAAAGGTAGATTGTTACTAAATTGGATGTGAAATGCTGGGTAGAGCACAGATCCTCCACCTTCTTTTAATAATTCACATGCAAACAAACTAAACGTATACATTGTTAACCCTTATAATACCATGGGGTTACTAACGATACCATGCGTAATTGCCAGCATTTTTTTCTAGAAATTCTGAAAAAATTGACTTTTCCCAACATCCTGTTTTCTAAGTGTAGCTGAAGATCAATTTCTGTAGCTGACATCATTTTGCAAAAAAATTAAGAAATCACATGTAATACTATTGGAGTTACCAGTGACACCAGTTATTAAATATCATATTTTATTTTGTATCTTCTATTTCGTCAGTTATTTTTATATTTTTCTTATGTCTAAACCTTCCTTGACGATAAAGTGTTTTGTGAAGTACTCTCTGCTCGTACGGTACTTTCCCGGTTTCAGCACGGATTATAGAACATCAGTCTTTTTACTGGGAATCTCTGGTATTCCTACTCTCTCGTCTCCGTCTCATCTCCCTTGTCTCCTGTCCCTTGTCTCCCGCCCCTTGTCTCTTGTCCCTTATCTCTGTCTGCTCGGTGCTTCCCCTATTTTTAGCTAAGTGGTCAGAACTCTGCGCTTATTCAATTCGTACAGTTTTTGCTCATTAATTCAGTAATCAAGGCTGGAAGAAATTCGGTTCGCGTAACTGATGCATGCATCAGTCCCGAAGATATTTTACGACAGTGGTTTTAAGAATGTGACAGTGACGGTGAGCGTGGCGAGAATGCTGTTACTAATGCCGACGAAAGCGATGCAGAGAATTTTACTAAAATACAATCAGAATACGACTCCGAAAAAGCATCTGACACAGAATCTGCATTCAGTGATAATAATGGTAATTTTTACGGTAAGTTTCTACTTTATATTTTCAAAAGTTAAGTTAGAAAATAATTATATGATACTGTAGATAGATAAATAAACGCGAAATATGGACCTTAGAACTATACACACAAAGAACAGGACGACGTATTGTATAAAATATTATGTATCAAGAAGGAGGGCCAACAAGATACATTAAACGAAACAAGGGCACAATTTGCAATAGTTTTCGCCTATTTTTTAAAGATAGTATTGTGAAGCACGTCGTACATTGGACTAATGTAGAAAGTTAACTAAAGCATGAAGATTTATGAAAAATCTGGATGCTGAGGAGGTTCTACGTTTTGTTGGATTATTGATATTGGCACGAGTTTACGAATCTCTTAACGAAGGAATTACGAATTTGTGAAATGTGGAAGATGGATGCCCTATATTCAACAAAATTATGAACAGAAAGAAGATTACCACATTTTCGCAATGTCTGCGTTTTGATAATATTGAAGCCCGAAGAAGAAATCGAGATTTAGCTAATAAATTATAGCCGATTAGAGCTGTTTCTGAATTATGGTGATCCACACCCCAAGATTCATACATACTCCACGAAAATGTGACCGTCAACGAGCAGGTGCTTATTTTCTGTGGCAGGCGTCCCTTCAAGCAGTACATTTTTTTTTTAAACCAGGGATGAATGGCATAAAAATGCAGGCAGTATACGGCAGTGAAACTTCATATGATTGCAATTGCGAAATATGTAATTTCAGAACAGGAAATCGGCCTGAACGCAATGAAGGCAAGCGAGTTATCTCAGAGATGATAGAGGGATTGGATAGATCAGGCAGAAATGAAACCATCGGCAATTTTCTTACAAGCTTGATCTTGCAAGAGAATTGGAAAGGGAAAATTTATCACTGCTTCGTACAATTCGAAGAAGTAAAGCGGAACTCACCCAAGAATTGACTACGCACGAGAGGGATGAATATACAAGAAAACTTGGTTACCAATACAAAGCCATGCCTACTGTCAAAAAAAAAGGAAAAATTGATACATTGCTATCAACTATGCATGACAGTGGTGAAACTTTTGAAGGTGAAAAGAAAAAGCCGGTAATAATCAATATCTACAATAAAATAAAAAATACTATTGACAAGCTTCTTCTAAACGTATATCGTGAAAAGGCAAACAAGAATATGGCCTACGACGGTTTTTTACATGTGTGTGTTAGCGTATGTGTGTGCAAGTTCAATAGACAACACGTTCTGAATTCATAGGCGGCACATAATATAACTTTCAGCAGGTTTTTAATTTTGAGGTTTGCGTCGTAATTACCTCACGATTCTTTGGATTCATATTCTATATAATCCTTGCATTTTTCACATGTTGTCTCTTTCTCTCAAGGACATCGATATTGTCACACTTACATAATGAATTCGTCAAGCAACGACTGTAATTGTCTGTTTGAGTGGATAATGACCATAATCTGATATTTGAATTAGCGTAGTTTAAGCATATTAATATATAGAAATTATACATAATTGAAAGTATGTATTTTGTGTACAGAACAACGAAAAAGACTTTCCTGACACTAAAATACAAAGGCAAAGAATATATATATATTGTAAAGGGGCAAACAACACCCTTATTCCAGCAACTATAATAGGAAAAACAGCATTAACAATAATAAATCTCATAGAAGAAGGGTTAAATAGGCGGATTTAATATGTAAAATTAGTATCGAAATGTATATAAATTAATATGACGATAACTTTGTATACTTTAAATTAACCTATTTTTATTTCTAAACTCACTTTTATATTTTTATTTTCAATTTCATAATTCAAATCTTTAGCCGAAATAACAGATATCTAATTTATCTACATCAATATTTTGTATCGATACTAGTTAAACACGTCCACTTTTTAAAATGCAATTAACCCGCGAAAATGTTATTTACTATACGCAGATACAACATAACCTAGCACTAGAAAACATGTTTTGTAAGCTTGAAAAATATTCTATAAATTTTATTATTAAGACCAAATTATTAAATTGTTTATATATTTCTTGTTAATGGATTTAGTAAAAGTAAAACTACGAGGCTATATCATATTATTAACTAGGCTTTGAAAAATAAATAACCGCTATCGGCGTCTTTTCCTAAAAATATTATAACGTATGGCCGTAATTTTGAATAACTCCGAAGAAAATTCATATAATAGTTAATATACCAGTGATATAATAAATTTATGCTGAATCAAGAAATTAATAATTGGTCTAACATTTGAAAACAAACCTGAAGCCTAACGATTGGTAATTTACAAAGTTCGAGACGAGCACCTTTAAAATTGAATTTCCGATGAGTAGGCAGAATTGAAGCCGAATACACCGCATACGACGACATCAAATATGTGGAGGACCCGCACTTTGTATTTCTCGATCATCTCGCTTTTTTTTCGGACAACTGCAGAGATCTTAGGATAAACGGTTCACTTCTATCTATATTCAACAACAAAGTCGAAATAGTTAATATTATTTGATAAAAACTAATCTATTAATAAAATAAAAACCAGAATTTTACTTTTATTCATTTGTTCGCATTTCAGTTTTCTATTTACTTAAATAAATTATTTTATTTTTATTACCTAATTCACTCTTTTATTTGTTAGTGTTAAGTTGTAGGAGTTATTTCATATTAGATTTATCTATTTAAACATCATACAAAGAAGTAAACAATCACATTCTATCGACGAAGATCCTGAGAAGTCAATATTCTAAGTACTAAATGCTCACGACTGCTAGTTGGTATATAAAGAACATAGATAGCGTTGATCTAAATATATTTTCTTATAAAATGGCACCCAATTATAAATTCAAATTTATTTACTTTAACTTTCATTACATTTATCATTCTATACATATTTAGATATTCAGATCTTCAACAGCAATACTTCATTTGACGCCCGAACGTGTTGGCTTTGTTTATTTCCTATAAACGTTAATATAAGTCTATTGCAACTTTAACAATAACAAATAAATTTCCTTAAAAATAAGATATCTGCAATATAACATTGTACGTGTGAAATATATAATTTTAGTTGTATGTAAATTGTATATCTGTCTTTCCCATTGTGTAGCTGATCAAACACTACATTTCACGAGGAATTTTCGACTTTGGAGGGACTGCCAGGAACCAAGGTTAGTGAAAGGCAGTATTAACTTGTGCGTACATATTGTCATATTTATCCTGCGAAACTTATATTACTTAAGTGTGTCAAATAATTGTTCAGAGTTATAATACATTAAAATTCATACTTTTCAACAAACGATTACTAATATTCTTGTCTATTTCTTAATATATAAACATATTTACATTTTATATCAATCTAATAATAAAATGGGCAACAGTAAGGTAATAAACATGTTAAAGACAATCATGACACAAATAAATGATATGAATAATAAACTAGATATTATCAATAATAAATTAGATACGTTCAATGATAAAATAGAAACCAATAGTAATGATATAAACAATGAAACAGATTCCAACTACACAAATGTAACACTAACTATACAAGATCAAAAGATTAACCAACCGTTCAGAAACAAAACTAAACCCAATTCACGTAGTCAATTTCAAATAAACGATAGAGCATTTCAAAATTTCCTTTCAACTTATGCAAAGGAGTATAGTAATTTTTATATAGAGATGACGGGGATAAATAACATTAATTACAACATATCTAAAATCAGAAACTCTAATCACAATTATGCGACTAACATAACTCAAGCAAACAACATTTACATACAAAACACTACTCTAATTTTACGAAACACAATAATATATACTGATACTGATGTAATATTATATGAAGAAGGAACCATAAACAATACTATAAATAATGAATATTTCAATATTAACAATTTACTAAATAATATACTTAACATGAAAACCAACACCAATTTATACACTCATACAAAAATGGTAACAACACAAACACATATTATTAGAAACCTACACAAATCACAAGGTAGAGGTAATATGATATTTTTATACAAAGATAACAGCATTAATATACATAAAACAGTTCGTCGAAAAATCAATATTTAAATAAATGACGATAGAATCTCGGTGTTCTAATATACATACAATGACGAACTAAGCTAAGACGGGGATATGATTTTTAATTACACAAACATAACTAATTTGACTAATATTAAACATGAACAATGATATGTAAAATACAATTTAATAAGAAAAAGAAAGAACACATTATAAAACTAAAATACAACTAATGAATGAATAACAAGTCATATAATAAATAAATAAAAAAAGAAAACAAATATTGCTTGGGCTTAAATATTAAAACTAATTAATAATAATTAAGAGATATAATAGTCTGAGAAAGAAAAAGGTAACATCACATATTCAGATGGTTAAAACAAACTTACATAAGAACAATTATTTAAATAACATTGGTACAATAAATCAAAATATTTAATGGGGAAAATATCCACTTATAAACATGCAAAAGTTAAATAAAATGATAGAATGAATGTATTATATTGGAAGAGATAGTATGATTTAAAATAAATAAAGGAATGTAGAAATGATAATTGAAATGGACAAGGTATAGATTTATAAAGTTAGTAGGAATTAATATATGATAATGGGGTGTATAGAATTATATATAAATAAATGAATTATTATAATTATATGTATATTATGAAAATATTAAAATATAGGCAAAAGTGTCTTCTTATAAAGGTAGAAAATATACATGTTATAAGGAATGGATTTAAAGATAAGTGTAGATAATGGAAAGTAATGATTAGTAACTATAGAAAGTATTATTTATTATGAAAACTAAAGCTTATATCAATATATCAATTATAAACAAAGGTTAAGTATAACAATTTATAAAAGAATGTTAAGCATATACCATAAATGAAAGATAAAACAAAATAATAACCCCAATTATAACAACATAATTTTACCAAAATATTCAATGCAATTAGTACAAGAAAATTATAACAATTAAAGATCAGAAAACAGCCCAGTATTACAACTATGTTATAGCTCGAATCAATATTTAATATTATAAAGGATAAACTTATTAATAAATTCTAAACTAATTAAGATTATTAACGATTATGAATGTAAAACTATATAAAAAGTAAACCTAATAAATTATGCTAAACTATTTATATTACAAAACAATAAAAAAGGGTAAAACTATTTTTCTATGCAAAGCTATTTAATATAGAAGCTATTTATAAATAAATAAGTATGTAATCAAATAAATAAAACTTATACAATGATATGAAAACTGAAACATAGATTTAAAAAGAAAAGATACTAATTAAGTTATATAAAGACAATGTATAATCTTTAGATTTGAAATTTATAATTATTAGAAAAGAAAAAAACGCATATAAGTTTGATAATTTCCTGTACTTAAGTGAATTTTTTTAATTTTTAAATTATTCAACACGTGATATAAGGAGGTACTACAAGTTGATATTCTTTATTTCATTCTTCTTGACAGGGAAAAGAGATATCCTCATCTATTTACGATATTCTTTTCACGGGGATAATGTAATGGGGCAAACAACACCCTTATTCCAGCAACTATAATAGGAAAAACAGCATTAACAATAATAAATCTCATAGAAGAAGGGTTAAATAGGCGAATTTAATATGTAAAATTAGTATCGAAATGAATATAAATTAATATGACGATAACTTTGTATACTTTTAATTAACCTATTTTTATTTCTAAACTCACTTTTATATTTTTATTTTCAATTTCATAATTCAAATCTTTAGCGCGAAATAACAGATATCTAATTTATCTACATCAATATTTTGTATCGATACTAGTTAAACACGCCCACTTTTTAAAATGCAATTAACCCGCGAAAATGATATTTACTATACGCAGATACAACATAACCTAGCATTAGAAAACATGTTTTGTAAGCTCGAAAAATATTCTATAAATTTTATTATTAAGACCAAATTATCAAATTGTTTATATATTTCTTGTTAATGGATTTAGTAAAAGTAAAACTTCGAGGCTATATCATATTATTAACTAGGCTTTGAAAAATAAATAACCGCCATCGGCGTCTTTTCCTAAAAATCTTATAACGTATGGGCGTAATTTTGTATAACTCCAAAGAAAATTCATATAGTAGTTAATGTACCAGTGATATAATAAATTTATGCTGAATCAAGAAATTAATAATTGGTCTAACATTTGAAAACAAACCTGAAGCCTAACGCTTGGTAATTTACAAAGTTCGAGACGAGCATCTTTAAAATTGGATTTCCGACGAGTAGGCAGAATTCAAGCCGAATACACCGCATACGACGACATCAAATATCTGGAGGACCCGCACTTTGTATTTCCCGATCATCTCGCTTTTTTTCCGGACAACTGCAGAGATCATAGGATAAAAGGTTCACTTCTATCTATATTCAACAACAAAGTCGAAATAGTTAATAGTATTTGACAAAAACTAATCTACTAAAAAAATAAAAACCAGAATTTTACTTTTATTCATATCTAAGACCTTCATATTATAGTTATCCCATATGAATAATTAAAAACATAGTAGTACTTGCCTGATTTGATGTGTAAACCATAGAAATTTAATATAAGATCATATTTTATTTACTACACATAACCTCTTTAGTATAAAACATACGTGCATTATAAGTAGTTAATATTATTTGTCGCTAGACACATTTATTTGTTCGCATTGCAGTTTTCTATTTACTTCAATAAATTGTTTTATTTTTATTACCTAATTCACTCTTTTATTTGTTAGTGTTAAGTTGTAGGAGTTATTTCATATTAGATTTATCTATTTAAACATCATACAAAGAAGTAAACAGTTACATTCTATCGACGAAGATCCTGAGAAGTCAATATTCTAAGTACTACATGCTCACGACTGCTAGTTGGTATATAAAGAACATAGATAGCGTTGATCGAAATATATTTTCTTATAAAAAGGCGCCCAATTATAAATTCAAATTTATTTACTTTTATTTACTTTTATTACATTTATCATTCTATACATATTTAGATATTCAGATCTTCAACAGCAATACTTCAATATAACGGGTGTTCAGAAACATTCGAAGTCAAGTGGGCTCTGAACAAAAAATCGTATATCTTACTCTGATTTGTAATAATCATTAAATGTCAACTGTTGTCTGTCAAAAATTGTCAGAATCTAATATCGAAGATACTAATTTGATAACCTATAAAATTGTATTAAGTAAATGTATCAATCTATCTCAGACATGACTTCATATTTTCAAGGACTACTTTGACTTCGAATGTTTCTGAACACCCGTTATAATTGGTGTTTCAATAAGACTGCAAGATTTGAATTGCCCGCCATGTTTGATAGTCATAAGGGCACGTGATTATGTTGTGACAGATCGAAAACTGACAGACGGGAGTTAGTAAACATGCAGTATTACACGATAGAACTACGCGTACTGATTGTTAAACATGATTATCAAAATGGTTAAAGTTTGATTGCCAACATTCGTAAAGTGTGTCCAATATTCGGTCTGCAGAATGTTACTAATTCAGCTACAGTGAAAAGAATAATCGAAAAATGCGAAAGTACTGGTGCGGTTAGTGATTTGAAACACGCGACACGAGCTCGTACAGGTCATTCAGAACAAAACGTCACTGTATTTCGCGAGAGTGTGGCCGAAAGTCCAGAAACGTCGATTCGTAATCGTGCACAAGAATTGGACATTACAACAGCCACTCTTCAACGTATTCTGACTCAAGATTTGCATCTCCACCCCTGCAAATTCCATCTGACTCAACAACGTCTGCCAACAGATCATGCACAGCGAAGAGAGTTCACCAATTAGATACTTGCGCAAACAGAAGCGAATGCCGATTTTTCGGACAAAATCATTTTCAATAATGAGGCCCATTTCCACCTCAATGGCTTTGTAAATCGGCAACACTGCCACAGTTGGAGCTCAGAGAATCCACGAATGATTCATCAGAAAGCAATGCATCCGAAAAATGTTACTGTTTGGTGTACATTGTGGTCTGGAGGAGTAATTGGCCCGTATTTCTTTGAAGATGTAGAAGGTAATGCAGTAACGGTGAATGGCGAACGTTATCGTGATATGATAACGCAGTTTTTTGTGCCTCGATTGGAAAATATTGCTCTTGACGACATGTGGTTTCAGCAAGACGGGGCCACATGTCATACCACCCGTGAAATGAAACTTTCACTGTCTTGCACGAGTTTGCTCCTGGTCGTGTACTTTCCCGGTTCGGTGACCAGAATTGGCCGCCACGTTCTTGCGATTTGACATCTTTGGATTTCTGACTGTGGTGCTATCTGAAGTCACGGGTTTATGTCGATAAGCCGGCAACCACCGAAGCATTGAAGTTCGAAATTAGACGCTCTATTAATCAAATACCGCCACATGTATACAATAATGTTATTGCGAATTTTGTCAAAAGAATACGCGTATACCAGCAAAGCCATGGCGGTCATTTACATATTTTTACAGATATTTTATTTCATACATAATTCCCAAATGTATAAATTATAAATAAATAAATATTTCAATATTTTACTACGGAAAACCATGTTTTATTGAACCTTAAAATCTTGCGCTCTTGTTGAAACAGCTTTTATATACTAAAGGGCCATTAGATGACACAGTAATCCTACCCACACTTAGATTTAACAATGCTGATTGTGCTTGTTGCTAGTATAGACCAGCTTTTATGAAGCACATACTAATTCTTATTTGTGGGCTAGTATATCTATGTATTTATGTATTAGAATGTTATGTTCTCGAACATATACGATATCACTTACTCTACGGATACTTCAAATATATGTGCAGTACGTATCTGAAATGCCCATGTAGTTCGATGTTCGGATTTCGCTATATGAATTATAAGCAGTCCGAATATTCGAGTACACGTAAGTTCGATACTCGTGTCAAACATACGGCTCCATTTCAACTGTAATGGGAGGAAGGATAATCTTTGGTTTATTACTTCAGCTAATAATGGAAGACATTTCAATAAAAATGTCCATTCAGCTCGACATTGCTTGTACGGTGAATTTAATGAAACATTTATTTTACTTAATTGTGATATTTAAATTATGTCAATAAATAAACAAAAATTCAATATTGTCATTTCTCCATTGAATTCATCCCGTTACAGATGTCGAACTTGAGTTTTCGAGTTTAAAAATTATCCATTTCATCATGCTGGACATATGCACAGTACTTCCTTTTTAAAATTTATATGGAGGGATTTGCCAAATATGAATGTGCATAAATCCAAAGCGTCCAACGTTAAATTTAAGATTAGTTCTTCACAAAAATTAAATTTAAAATTATTAAAATATTTTGGAATAGAGAAAACAGTTATATTATAGGTCCTTAATCAATAATTAATCTATGTTTTACACAAATATAAATCAGAATACGCAGCTCTGACAAAACAATTAAGCAGAGCGCGTATATTTTTCCATCGTTTTAAAAAAAACCAGTGGAAATTTTTAACGCTCCTAGAAATTTAATTTAAATCACCGAAAATAAGTAAAATTAATTACCTTGCTATTATTCCTGATGATAAGAAAAATCATCAGCTTATTTTGAAACATTTTCCATGTGCTAAGTTCCTGAATTAAGGTTAGAAACACAATATCGAAAAGGACTCCTACACCTGCTAGAAAATTCCTACTTTTTTTGACGCTATTAACAAGTTCCACACATGGAGAAGACCAATATCCAGTCTATCATCCATTGCACAACCATTAGACGTATTTACGTACAGGTATTCAGTAATAAAAAGATCCTAACTATAAATCGATCTAATTTACTGAAAAATCAATATCTATTTCATATTTTTTTTGTAATAAATCAAATAATTAATATATCCTATATGTCATATTTATCACTTATTATTTTTGTAAAGATATATTCCAAGTAATCATCCAAGAATTGTATTTAATCATTTTCATGTTTGTAAAATAAGTTTACGTTTACTAAACGAAGCTCATTGATATACAGTTATAAGTGCAATTATGCCAAAGTCGTTTTCGCTATCAACTGTGAAATAATTCATGGCCAATAAATATTTAAAGTTTATATACATATTGTTTTATTTATAAATTTAGTCAATTAATGTACATTCTAAATGTCATAACTACAGATAACGGGATTATTAATGTTTTCTCCCTAGACCTGCTATTTAATGAACTCATAATAATCCATCTTTATCTATTGCACCCTGAGATTTAATATTTAACTTTAAATAGATCATCCTGATGCGAGAGAGGGACTAAGGTAATTACACGTTATATTATATTTGTAATTATAGTTATTAGTTATTATATGCTACCAAAACCCATATTATAAACCTATCAATTCGGCGTCTTCACTGTGGAACTTCATGCTTTGAATTTTAATCTCTCACACATTTATTTATATATATAGGGTGAGTTTTTTCCTATGATTAGCATGGGGATCTCGGAAACTAGCGGAGATATAGAGAGGACTAAATGGGGAAAGAATTGCAGTTTTACGAGCTCAATTTAAGGAGATTTTTTTTTGAAAAAATGCATGGCTAACAGATATATCGCGAAAATATTTTTTTGTTATTTTGTCCGGCGCCTATATCTTTTGTTGTTATTGACTTTAGAAAAATGTGTAAAGGGGAAAGTTATAAGTAATTATGTGCTTAATAATACTGTATAAACGAATTTTTCATTTAAGCTATAATTTTTGAGTTATGACACAAACTTGTTTTTACTAATGGAAACCATAGTCGGCCATGACTTTATAAAAAAAGGCTTTCTTTCGACGATTCAAATGATGTACCACTTGATAGTTACTTTTATAAAAACAACTAATTATGGCCGTTTCTTTCTTTTAATTTTCAAGCTGCTCTAGTAGTATGCTATAAAAACAATGAATAGATGCACATTGCGTTTAGTAATAAAATTATTAACATATAAATTAAGTAACAAGGAAATTATAATATAAATAAGTTAGTACGGAATCAACGTAATTAAACGTAATTAAAGTTAGTTAGGCATTTAAAACTAAAATTTTCGAAAGATCCACCATTATTATTAATGCATAAATCACACCTTTTTAAAACTGAATTTTTTGCTTTTCTGATAGACCGTGCATCAATATTATATATATATATATATATATATATATATATATATATATATATTTATATATATGTATACATATATATTGAAGAGATGCTATATTTGTCACACGTTGGGCCGTCAAAATGAAGTTATACCTATACCTATACCTATACCTATTTCATGGCCAACCAACTATTAGATGCACCGCATATTGAATATTATAAACATAGGTATATCCCATTAAAGGGCTATAACTTCGAAAATACTAGAAATAAGTACTATGTTATTGGTACCATTTTAACGGCAATTTTACAAGGAATTTAATGACTAATAAAAAACTTATAGGTTTAATTTAAAAAAAAAAGGGAAAAAGCCTTTAAACTTCGATAACTTTGGTACGACATATTTAACACCCTGTATATGTTGTCAGGTTGCTTACCCTCAAAACATATAACGTGTTAGTCCATAAATTGGTAACAAAAGAGTTACTTGAGGCACTGCACTCATTTTCGGGCTAAGACTTAAAATGTTAGACGCTGCAACTGTCAAGATTTTAACAAAATTTGCAATAAAACCAAAACTAACAGTTATAAGTGCACATTGTCATATATCACTGCGATGATAATTTGGGTGGCTATCATCGTAATAACAAGAAAGTATAGCAATCTATTTAAAAAAAAAATTGAAAGTGGTTGCGGAAATTTGGAACACCCTGTAAATATATAAATAAAAGTAGAAAATGCTCTGTAGCATACTGCATGTATACGTAAAATTTCATTGCTACAACTTTGCTAAGCTCCGCCGACACACTAATGCCGCACCCGGTATATATACATATATATATATATATATATATATATATATATATATATATATATATATATATATATATAATGACATTTATATTTTTAATTTCTTTGATAAAGGCACCATGTGTCGAAACAAAATTGTTTTAAATATATACATATTACCTTAAATGACCTTAAATCCCCGATTAATTTAATCTGCTATAGCATACAAAGGTCAAGAAATAATTATTTTTATATTAAAATGTATATATATATATATATATATATATATATATATATATATATATATCAGTTTTGTGACATTTTTGTGACAACGTTTTCAATGATGCAATATCGCTTTTCTTTCATCAACAAGTGAAGTTGGAGGTGTTTGAGTCCTCCTTCTAGATATCAATTCGAAGCATTTTCTGGGCGTCAATTTGTGGGGAACAAGTCGGCAATCCGTCTCGAAAAAAAATAAAACCAAAAGTACATCAAAATGTTATACACAGTCGATATTTAAATCGCCAAAACATCTTCGGTTAATTTCGTGGACGATTTAGGATTTTATTTAATGAAATCACACACTTTTTTAGTGTTATCTTCGCTAAGTCTAATTTTTGGACGTTCGGCTTCTAGTTGTCCTTGGACATCCAAAGGCCACTTTCATGGCTTAAACCACTCCTAAACATGAGTACGGGATAATCATTTATCACCGCATGCCTTTTTGGAACATTTGATGCATTTCAATAAAACTTTTAACAAGTTCTGTTTAAAACCTATTCAGCAGCTTGTGATCAAAACATTCAACTATTCTTGGTTCAGTAACACTAACTAAGATTTTGACAACAAGCGAGTACAACTAATGGCGCCAGTAGTTCCATAATTTTGGAAAAGGACTGCTTCTTTTCGACAGAGGTCGTATTAAATTTCTATAAACAGATGCTCTACATTGAAGAGCTGCAAAAGGTGAAAATAATGAAAAGAATATATTTGAACTGTTTCGATTAGGCGAACTTTTTCATTTAATTCCAATTAGTTCGAAAAAAATTGATTCGATTTAAATAATTAATTTGAAACATACATATTGTTAGGTCATTTAATAATATGTGTACGAAGGTGATAAATTTGATAATAATAAGGTTTTAGTAAAAAACAATAATACTAAAATTGCATTGAATGATTTAGGATGAGATTTAATACATGAATGTATTCTTTTATAGAAATTTTTAGTACAGTATTAGTTTAGAAGGCGTTGTTGACAAAATCGAATTGATTTCGGATTCACCCCAAATGCTTCTTTTCCGTCTTAAGAACGCGACAATAAATTTTTATACCGTTATGCCGAGGCGTTGCGTGCGTCGACTACAAAACAAGGCGATAAATTTCAATCATGAATTTATGTTTTATCAAAACAGGGTTCCCATCCAATTTATTTTGATATTTTGTTAACGTCGACCGGGTCGCTCCCCATCCACATTTGCGTCTGCCCATTTCTCTGTGTGTGTACGGATCTGTTTGTGTGTTATGTTTTGTGTTTTTGGGGTTGGCACGTCGACGGCCTTTGCGGTTTGCGCTTTTTGCACGCTCTCTTTGACACTCGAATCGAATCTAAACAAAAATTATTCGAGTTCGGTGTTTGTGAATGTAGGGAATCTTTATGCTAAAATACGGATAAAAGCTTTGATTTTGCTTTTGTGCCTGTGTGCTCCGCGATTTTCATTATTTATGGGCTGCGCTTCGTCAATATTTTTAAAAAAGAATATTTAGCATTTTATATGCCCGTTTTAAATGGGTTCTTAGAAATATGTAATTAAGCGTTAAAAGTTTATTGTGTTACCACATTTGATAAATTTTTATTAAAAATCGGTATTGAAAGCAGTCGGCTGTGTCTTTTAATTCAAGGTATTTGCCAAAGAATTTTAAACAAACTTCAGTTTAACTGTTGCGCTCAACATAAACGACTGTAAAAGGAAAATCTACTACTAGCAGTGTACAATATATATGCTGAATGCTATTGCAACCTATCTAACGAGTAGAAAGGATTTGTTATTTTCCAAGGACAATCATAATAATAATCAATTTTATTTCAAAACAAAATATGTGGTTTTCAATTTCTATAAAACTTCAATAATTACATCCGAAAAAAATAATAGGGCACGAAACATATTAGAAAGTATATACATACAAACAAGCGCAGATTCCATAAAGGACAGAACAGACACAAATAACTTGTCTACAATATCCCTACCTATTTTATAACACCTCCCGCCGTATAATAGCAATTATAAACATTACAAAACTAAAATAAAAAAAAACACATGTCCGACAAAAATTTAAACCAACCCTACGCTAACATTACAAACATTTTCACACGTCAAGACGATAATAAACATATGACCCACGAAGGAAAATGTCTAAACCAGCAAGACACACGTAATTTAGTTTCATTTAGAAATGGTAACCAAAAACGAATACGTTACATATTAACAGCACAATTTTAATGTAAGTGGTTTTTATTTTAACATTATTTCTTGACCTTTGTATATTATAGTAGATTAAATTAGTCGGCGATTTAAGGTCTGTTTTACTTTGATATGTATATATTTAAAACAATCTTACGTGTTTCGACACATAGTCTTTTTCAAAGAAATTTAAAATATAAATGACCGTATATCAATGTCAAACTTATATATCTGTAGTTGTTATGGATAAAATTAAAATATTCAAAGATACGTTCAAGTTTAACAATAATAATTGATGCCTCAAGACTTTCGACACCAAGACTTCAATTAGGGGAGATTGGAAAGCTATGAGTTATTATTATGTGTGCGCCCGTGGAGCCACTTAAGATTTTAAGCTGTCGGCATTCACCTTGAACGAGAAGAAAACCATGAAAACCTACCCGGGCAGCGCAGTCAGGGATCTAAACACGGAACTGCCAGCACGATAAGCCAGTGTACAGATATTTAAATAACATATGATAGATATTTAGATAATAACAACATATATTCATGATGGTAAATTGCGGATCCTTACATTATTAGGTTATAGTATATACTGCTTAGATTTTTTACATCACTTCTGTTGTTAATTGAATTTTTCCTTGTTTAATATTAATCATTTCTTTAATTTCCCTTTTCATCGTGTGTTGTTCTTTATCGATTATCTGTGTTGTTTTCAAAACCGAAATGGTGATTGCGTTGTAGTTTGTGTGTAAATAAAGCAGTGTTGTCTGTTATGCAGTATTTGTGGGCTTATATTCTTTTGTCAAAATATTGTTTAGTTTGGCCTATGTAGTAACTATAGCAATTCCGATATGGTATTTATATATGACCTGTGTTTCTCGATTTTTTTCTATTTTAGGTTTTAGTTTTGAAAATAGATGTTTATTAGTATTATTAAGTTTATATGTTACAGTTATATCATATTTTGTTAAAGTATATTTAAAATGATTATTAATCTGACTGATAGAGCAGTAAAACTATCACTCAATACGGAAAAGATAACATCAAGAAAATTAAAACAATCTTAACAATTAGAAAACGAATCCACCAAATATACAACACAGAAAAAATTAAATACACTTTAAAGAATATGATATAGCTACAACATATAAACTTAGTAATACTAATAAGCATCTATTTTCAAAACTAAAACCTAAAATAGAAAAAAAATCGTCGAACATATGTCATCTATAAAATACCTTGTCGCGATTGCTATAATTACTACATAGGCCAAACTAAACAATATTTATACAAAAGAATATAAGCCCACAAATACTCCAAAACAGACAAAACTGCTTTATTTACACACAAACTACAACGCAATCACCATTTAGATTTTGAAAACATACAGATAATCGATAAAGAATAACATACAGTAATAAGGGAAATTAAAGATATGATTAATGTTTAACAAGATAAAAAATCAATTAACAAAAGAAGTGATTTACCTAATAATGGAACGATCTGCAATTTACCATCATGAATATATGTTGTTATTATATAAATATCTATCATATATTATTTAAATATCTGTACACGGGCTTATCGTGCTGGCAGTTCCGTGTTTAGATCCCTGACTGGGCTGTCCGAGTAGGTTTCCATGGTTTTCCTTCTCGTACAAGGCGAATGCCGACAGCTTAAAATCTTAAGTGGCTCCACGGGCGCAAACATAATAATAACTCTTGGCTTGCCAATACCCAGTAATTGACGTCTTGCCGTCGAAAGTTTTAAGGCATCAATTATTATTATTAAACTTGAATGTCTCTTTGAATATTTTAATTTTATCCATGACAACTACAGATAGATAAGTTTGACATTGAAATACTGTCATTTATATTTTAAATTTCTTTGAAAAAGACACTATTTGTCGAAACATGTAAGATTGTTTTAAATATATACATATCAAAATAAAACAGATCTTAAATCGCCGACTAATTTAATCTAATATATATATATATATATATATATATGAAAAAATATGTGAAAGTCGTTCCACCCTGGAATGTGCAGACGCCAGCGTTTCATGGTTTTACCAATCATCGGTGCACTTACATCCAGAAATAGACACGACTTTCATTTCTATACTGCGTGTATATATACTAATTATGATAAACGTAATGTTAATGAGAATTAATAATCATTAAATTCTCACATTACTGCCAATGCCGCTCTAATTCGTTGCATTGATTTCTACACCTGACAAAATCACATTTGCAAATGTGATATATATATATATATATCAAATCTGACATCTACACTGACATCTACTTTCAATAACTCACATCTAATTTCAAAATAGGCATCTGCTTTCTAATCTGAAGTTTGCTTTCATAACTGACACCTGCTTTCAAAACAGACATCTGCTTTCAGTAACTGACATTTGCTTTCACTAACTGACATCTGCTATCAAGACTGACATGAGCTTTCAAAACTGACTTCTGCCTTCAACTTGACATCTACATTCAATAACTGACATCTGATTCATCAACACGTTTACTTTATAATGCATTTCTGAATAACTTGAACCTGGGTCTATTGTGGTCTAGTGGTAATGACGACAGCCCGGCAAGCTGTAGGCTTGGGTTCGAGTCCCAACATAGACAATTTTTCAATTAAAAATTTCGTATGATTTGCTTTGTAATTTGTAGACAGCAATGTTTACATCCCCCCTTACTTTGCAATTACATACATACTAACTTGATATTTGTAAATATTTCATATAAAAGCCGAAAACCTCCAATAATTTATCAAATGTTATATATATATATATATATATATATATAATACATGTACATGTTTCTTAAAGGTTTATGTGAAACCATGTATCTATAGTTACCTTAATGTTTTAAATTTAAATTTAATCAATATGTCTATGTACGTCCCTTCCAATTTTTAACTCTACATTCTGTAAGTATTTTGGTATTGCTGTATTTAATTTATTCAATGTCTTGTTCATCAGTCTTGTAACATCTCCTGAAGAAGCAACAAACTCATTGCGAAACATAGAGATAGAAAATAAATGAGGGTAATTGACCGACCGCTTGCCTATTCTTTATTTATTATTAACCAATATAATACGGTCGATAATTCTTGTAGATTATACAATGATGATAGCTTTTCCAATGACTTACCTTTGTGGACAGTTTGCTAATAAACATTCAATTCACCAAGCCAATACCAGGCTGGTCTCAGTGGAGACGGCCATGCGGCCCCTCTCGAAACATTAGAGCGAGTCTGACTATAATGACTATAATTGAAAAGGGCGCCACTGTGCGTTATTTAGGTGAACTATAAAACGTGGTCATACGTCACACGGATGACGCACAGGCTGAACCGTTTTGCAAAACGTGAAAGCCACAAATCGACAAAAGGAAAGGATGAAAGTTTGCACTACAAATTGATACTCGCCGAAATAAGCAACGACTTAACAAATTTATTCATTCGAAAATACAATACACAATAATAAAATTTAAAATAGTTATTCAATTTAAATTTTTGACGTGAGGGTCCTTAGACACCCTACAGCCAACTTGACTATAATACATTTAATACATAAGCACTTAACAAATAATGCAACAAAAGTGCGAACCACTGGATATATTCACCAGGATTAATGAAAAAGAAATTACTAGACATTTATAAGTCACACTCATATGTGATCAACCCTCGTTTTATTCCTTGCATACGTAAACGACAAAGCAAGAAAAAAAAAAGAATATTCAGTTACTAAAAGTTAAATAATATATCAGTTTCTAATTAAGTAATTCAATAAACTAATGGAAAATTTTACGATGTTTTCGTATGCTACAGAATAAAATTAAAAACAAGACAACATAATTTATAATTCGAATAAGAATACAAAGTAAATCTAGATCTGGGTACGACGCATTTACATGTTACAACAAAACAACTCTTAGTTAAGTAAATGATATGCCAGATTAAATTTTAAGTAAATCTACAAAATAGGTATTAGCTAAATTTATGTTTCTTACGTGTGAGACGAGGAAAATAAGCTGACATAAAAGAAATAAAGCACACGGTAGTTATTTTTAAAGAATTTCAGAAGAATAAGCAACGGCAAAAACAAAAGAACGAAAAAGTTACTGCATTCGAACATCTGTGATATCAGATCGTGTTTTTTTTTTATTAACGGTTGTAAGATCTTTGTAAACTCTAATATTATTGTTTCATTAAAAAGAGAATATGTATTAATGTATGTTTATTTCAAGAACAGCCTGTATATATCTTCCAATATCATTCTTAATTTGTAAGAGAAAGATATATTTCGCCGTTATACAACTTAAGGAATAAATTTAAAATCTATTCCAGGCCTTTCAAAAGTTAAAACAGCTCTACAAGTCGGTATTCTTTTCTCGCATTCTTTAGTTAGATCAGTTTAATATAATTACTTTTGATTATTTGTAATGTAAAGACGAAGAAGATAAAAACAAATTATTAAATAAAAATGATTTCCGAAAAGAATGAAACTTTTATCCAGCTGATGAAGTAACATATGGAAGCACATTCAGAGTGTAAACGATTTATTTAGGATAGTAACAAGTGCATTCACTGCGAAATTAACTTCTATAGTTTAACCAAACCTTTTAATTTATAATAAGAAAATGTTAGGCATGGAATTTTATGCAAATACAGGCTACTCTTTAGGATATTGTACATCAGTAGTTAAGATTTTTATCTTTTAAAATTTAGGCAAATAAAATTACGTAAATGCTATATTATAGTAAATATTAATAACTAATTCCATCAAAATCATTACCGCGGACGTAATAGCTGTTATCTATCTAATTCATTTTCATTGTTTCACCTTTATAGAAACCATTGCCGACTTCAGTATCTCCCCCAATTTAATCGATTCCGGTACCTGCTTTTAACCTGTTGACTTGTCCCCGTATTGTATACATCTTCCTTGTTTTGCATGTTCTATGGTAATTTTTGTTTAGTGAATTTTATGAGTATAGTCTTCTGTAATCAATTATATATTGTAATCTGATGTATGTTAATTATTAAATGTGTTATATAGTCATTTATAGTAAGATTCAAAATATTTTAAAATGACTGCAATTAACACTAAGCGTTTACTTGTGGGGCATGAAACATTTAGAAATAGTATTTGTCTGTATTCCGAAAAATTGTAAAGGCGCAACAGGTGGTGTTTTAAATAAACAATATTTAAAATATTAATCATCGAAGTTTATGATATATATAAACATTTTATTGCGATGGTACAAGTATATAATAATAATAATAATAATAATAATAATAATAATAATAATAATAATAATAATAATAATAATAATAATAATAATAATAATAATAGTAATAATAATAATAATAATAATAATAATAATAATAATAATAATAGTATTTAATTCCCAACAGGCGATCCCCATTTACAGGACATAAATGTAATAATTACAACATTAAATATCAAAGCAAATCAAAGTTATAATTCATATAAAAATAGTTAACTAAAAGAATTAGACAAATAAAACTAAAAACAAATTAAGCAAAATAATATAATAAAAAAATTTAAAAAACACATATTAATATAGTAAAAGATATTTTAGATATTTTAAATACAAAATTGTATAAATAAATGCCACACACGAAATTTTTTTTTAATTGAAGAACGTGACATCTACTTTCAATAACTGACAACTGAATCATTGACACTGTTACTTTATAATTAATTTATAAATAGCTTGAAAGTCTATCGTGGCTTAAGTGGTAAAGCAACGATCCGGCAAACCGTAGACTTGGGTTCAAGTCCAAACGCAGACAAAATTTTTCAATTAAAAAAAAATTCGTATGATTTGCTTTGTAATTTGTAGACAGCAATGTTTACATCCATATTCACTTCGCAGTTACATACTAATTTGATAATATTTGTAAATATTTCATATAAAAGCCGAATAACTCCAAGAATTTATCAATCGATATATTTAATGAACGGCTAAGAAATTATCTAAACACACATATATAGCTATGGAGTAGCAATAAGCAATTTCAAACTTTCAAAACTGACATCTGCTTTCAAAACTGACATCTGCTTTCAAATACTGACATCTGCTTTCAAAACTGACATCTGCTTTCAAAATTGACATTTGTTTTCAAAACAGACATCTGCTTTCAACAACATACATCTGCTTTCAATAACTGACATTTGCCTTTAATAACTGACATCTGCTTTCAAAACTGACATCTGCTTTCAAAACTGACTTCTGCTTTCAAACCTGACATCTACTTTCAATAACTGACATCTGAATCATTAACACTGTTACTTTATAATGCATTTCTATATAGCTTAAACCAAGATCTATCGTGGCTTAAGTGGTAAAGCAACGATTCGGCAAACCGTGGACTTGGGTTCAAGTCCCAACGTAGACAAAATTTTTCAATTAAAAAAAATTTCGTATGACTTGCTTTGTAATTTGTAGACAGCAATGTTTGCATCCACATTTACTTCGCAATTACATACTAATTTGATAATATTTGTAAATATTTCATATAAAAGCCAAAAACTCCAAGAATTTATCAATTGATATATTTAATGAACAGCCAAGAAATTATCTAAACATATACATACATATACATATATATATATATATATATATATATATATATATATATTTTATATTCCTTGAAAAAGGAATATAATATAATATTTTCCGAAACATGTAGGATATTTTTAAATATATACATTTTAAAGTAAAACCAGACCTTAAATCGCCAACAAATTGAATTGACCATATATATATATATATATATATATATATATATATATATATATATATATACATAAACATATAGAAATTACCTTGCCTAATTAAAAAAGAAAAAATCTTCAAAATATTTGTTGGCAGTAGTGCTCATCATCTAGACAGGGGAATGCTGCAACACATTGGCCCTCGCCGTAGACACATGAGCGACGGAGTTGAAACGTGAATTAAGCCTCAGCACGTATAGAGAAATTCTATACAGAAGGAACGGGCAATCGATCTTTTTATTTAAAAGTTTCAACGTGAAGATCCCTTCTGTCCAAGAGCAGAGGCATATTGTGTCGCTGCAGCAAATCTCCCTGACTTGTTCCGGTAGGTGGATATACTCCATCACTTTTAAAGGAGAAAAATTAAAAAGATTATCGAGGTATTCTATCCAAAATTAATTTATGGGAGGCATAGAAACGATACCAAACAATAGCTGCATATTTCGTTTTGCTGACAACAAAAGCGAAATACAGCACCTTAAGCAAGTCAATGTTGGTAGAATAATGGAGGCCAGAGCTTTGCAGGAGGATATACAAACAGCTTGCAATTGTTGCTTAAAAGACAATTGAGAATTAAATAGTACACCCAGGTCCTTAATGATAGTTTTCCAAGTAAGTATTATTAATTATATACTGCGACAGTATAGGAGATTTTGAGCGGGTGTAACTCACAGAACAACACTTCTTAGTATTTAATTCGAATTTGAAGCTATTACACCAATTTGAGAGACTAGTATCGTCGATACTAGTTATCTCAGAATATATCTTTAAATCATCCGCATATGCTAACACTGGACAGGTTGATAAACAACACGAAAAGAAGCGGCCCAAATAGGAACACTGCGGCACACCAGATTTCGTAATGAATTCAAATGAGCGTTCTGTAAAAAATTCAAAATCCACTTCACTCATACTTGCTTCACAATCCTATGGCCGCCACATTATCATGTTCGATATAATTTACAGTTATTACATTCAAACATTGAAAAGAGGTTTTATGTTTTTATGGGTTTTTATAAACATGAACATTGCAGCGTAAGTTTGCGTGTAAATTCAATTCATTTTTTATACGTAGTCTTTCTTTTAAGGGCACTCTGTATAAGGCAATGCTATATACAATTGCAAAAACTTTTATTTTTTTTTGTTATAGTGTAAAATGCATTACTGTCATAAAAAAAGCGTGTGAACAGGTTCATTTAAGGCACTCATTTTTTACTGGGTTGATAGTGACCAAGAGATTAAATTTCTATTTCTATTGAATAAAGAAACGATTGTTTTTCTGTCGCCAAAAAGTATTTTCTACGATTTTCTCAACATTTGATTTTATTGAACAAATGCGTAATGTTTCATTTGAAGAATGAAACTTCTGGCGTTGATATGTTGAAAAAAGTTTCAACGACTGCCACAAGTCAAGAACAAGAGTGTTTGAGTGGTACAGTATTTATTTAAATTGGCAGAGAATGCGTTGAGGAAGAAGAATGGTATGGATAACCTTCAACGGCAATGATGAAAATCGCGTCAAGGAAATAAGAGAAATTGTGCTGAAAAATCGGTTGACAATTAGAAATCTTGTATATAATCCTGGGATTTCATTTGGTTCCGATTAAAGTAATTTTAAAACAGCATGTCTTTAGACGTGTCTGACTTCGATTGGTTACAAAGTAGCTAAATTTGTCCGAAACAGAACAACTTGTTAACGATTATACAGAGATGGTTATCACTTTGTCATGAAATGCATGGTTACGGGCGATGCGGCCAACAAGGCATAGATCTATGCTTATGATCCTGAAACAGCTGATCAATTCACGGGATTATCTTAAAGTTACCAAAGTTACCTTAACACTTTTCTTTGCTTGCCGTGGTAAAGCACACTATGTGCGTTTAGATCCGTGACTGGGCTGTCCGAGTAGGTTTTCGAATTTCGTCTAACCGACCAAATTGTTAACAATAAATATTATTTGAGTGTTAGACGCCGTTTGTACAAAATCAAACGTCTAAAATGCCCTGAATTATTGAAAGATACTGGTAGTTTTTCCGTCACAATAATACACCATATCACACTTCATCGCTTGTTGGTGACTATTTGACTAGGCATTATACACAAATTGTTCTTCAGCCATCGTATTCGTCTGATTTAGCACATTACGACTTTTTCTATTTTCGCGGCACAAAACATCACCTCGTTTTGGATCGATTGAAGAGATAAAACGAGTAGGGGTCTGAAGCTTATATCGGAAATCGACTTTCCGAACAACTACATTGAAGAAAAGGAAATAAATTTGCAAGAAGAATAAATACTGTGCGATTTATTTAAATAGCTTGGATACTTTTTGATCACAGTAATATGCTAAGAATGAATGCTTTGAGATGCAAACACTTTGTGAACGAAATGAATAATTTTAATTTAACGTAAAATTATTGGAGCTGTACTTTTTTACTTTAAGAGTGTGAGAATTATTGTATACCGGGTGTCCTTGAAATAAAAATAAACGTAAATCAAACGTCTAAAATGCCCTGAATTATTGAAAGATACTGGTAGTTTTTGCGTCACAATAATACACTATATCACACTTCATCGCTTGTTGGTGACTATTTGACTAGGCATTATACACAAATTGTTCTTCAGTCATCGTATTCGTCTGATTTAGCACATTACGACTTTTTCTATTTTCGCGGCTCAAAACATCACCTCGTTTTGGATCGATTGAAGAGACAAAAGGAGTAGGGGTCTGAAGCTTATATCGGAAATCGACTTTCCGAACAACTACATTGAAGAAAAGGAAATAAATTTGCAAGAAGAATAAATACTGTGCGATTTATTTAAAAAGCTTGGATACTTTTTGATCACAGTAATATGCTAAGAATGAATGGTTTGAGATGCAAGCACTTTGTGAACGAAACGAATAATTTTAATTTAACGTAAAATTATTGGAGCTGTACTTTTTTATTTTAAGAGTGTGAGAATTATTGTATACCGGGTGTCCTTGAAATAAAAATATAACGTATAAAAAATAATATATATATATATATATGTATATATATTTGTAATATTTTAAATTAATATTCGTACACTTAGTTATTTCTAAATTATATTTTAAAAAACAATGTACACAATGTAAACAAAATGTAATTTCGAAATAACTAAGTGTACGCCCGTCGACATTAGTTGTATTAATTTAAAATATTACAAACATATAAGTACTTTATCCAAAAAAAAAAGTTCACATCTTGATCACCTGAGGAAGCATACGAATTCGATACGAAATATTGGGCTAAAAAATAAAGAACTGACTTAAGTAATAGAGTTTAATTTTACTGGATTCCCTAAAAAAAACGATTACCCTTTCCGTACATGTTCTAACGGCAAAGACTCCTGGTATAATTATATATATATATATATATATATATATATATATATATATATATATATATATATCAATTGATAAATTCTTGGAATTTTCGGCTTTTATATTATTCGTATGTTATTTTGTGAAGTAAGTGTGAATGTAAACATTACTGTCTACAAATTACAATGCAAATTATACGAAATTTTATTCGAAAAGTTTTCGTCCACGTTGGGACTTGAACGCAAGTCTACGGTTTCCCGGACCGTCGCTCTAACCAACTGAGCCACGATAACATTGGTATCAAGTCTATAGTAGATGTGTACATTTTTCCGTTTATTTTTATTATTTAAAAACAGTTCCTTTTAGGACTACATTGGACTACATTTATTATCTCGTTTCGTCTTTTGGATATAATGCCGAAAGATTTCTGTAGACACTCGAAGCAAATAATTGCTTCGTTATTGGCCTTTTTTGAGAAAGAGCACGAATGTGGAAAACTATTAGTTTAAGAAACTGCCGTTTATGAGGTAAACGACTAAATTATTTACCATCTATGGAATAATACAAGTTTTTATATTATAGAGGGTTGCTACTGGTTTATCCACCGTCAGTGGCACAGCCAAATGCATCAAAACAGACCCTTCAAAAAAACAGAATAAGAGCGATGAAACAGAATAGATAGTAAATCTAAATGAAGACTCTGACAGTGACGAATGTAGCTGGCAGAATTGAAAAAAATACATGCTGCTTACAAGCATGAAATCCTATCACTGAAGTGATGCAGTAAATTTTGACATTTTGCAACTTAGTATATATTTAAATAAATGAAAATATATACCATTAATAAATTATTTTCTTCAACGTTGATAAATTTCCACTATTAACTTTGTACTTTTTCTATCTTTGTCTATCAAGCGTAATGTGAATATCGTAAGTATTAATGGAGTATTTAAATTTTATTATAGTTACCCTGTGGTTAGGAAACATTTAGAACTCGTTTCGACAATGTTAACCATATAATAAATACAAATTATATAACAGCATAGCATATATATCAACAGTATACATACCATTTCTTTAAAATATTAAAAAAGTTTGAATAATTTGATTTATTGTTTATTTTATAACTGACATCTTGTCGGCAACATGTATAGAACGTATCGTCATGGATCTAGTATGACGTACAATTGGACTTAACGCGTCTCTACTATATATCTGTTGCAAAGTCCTGTAACCTACGTGTAGTTTTTGGTTTTAGTATTACATTGCCTTATGATTTCGTCCAGAAATATTGTAAACAATACAGGGCTCAACGATCCTCCTTATCTCAGTCCTTTTTCTGTAATGAATTCTTCTGTGACGTCATGTTGGGATAGGTTGGCATCCATTCTCCAAACAAATTTAATTTTACATGTGTGTGCGCTATTTGTTAGAAGCTTATTTGCGTAAAAACTGTTGTGTTTTAAAATTTTCGTCAATTGATGTTAATAAATTTACAATAAGCATGATTCATTATAACATTATTTTTATTAGTAACTTTAAACTAATTTGAAATAATTACAATAACAATAACAATACTAATATAACATAATTCCGCTCTACAACTGGTAACATTTTCATTGTTTTTAGTTAGTTCAAAGTATATACTTCATTCGGCATGGTTACAGACTTTTACAAATAATATTAGTCAACTGCAACCTAGGAAAATAATACTTATAATACTAGTCATCATGTAAAAAAGCATTAAATTTGATGCTCTGATTAACCTTGCCATGCTTCGTGGACATGTAATGAAAAATAAGTCTTTTGAAGTAGAGATATTTGTTTAATAAAAATAATAATAATAATAGTAATAATAATAATAATAATAAAAAACTGGTAAAAACTGCACTTTTTCGATTAGATGTCAAAGTGACATTTTAGTTGAAAATTTTTTCTTTCATTTTAATTCATTTAATTTTCTTAATTTGTTGCTTTAATCTGTTGTTTTAATAACTATGGTTAGAACACGGACTCATTACCTAGATGTATCATTATAAGGCACAGCTAATGAGACCGCTAGTATAGCATCTTTTAATGAAACGTTAGCAAGCACTACAGGCCCAAATGTTGCTGAAATGCTCACATCTCAGCCCACTCGGTCTGGTCAACATCGAAGAAGGAGAATTTTATGGAGAAACGAAATGAATGAGTTCTTGGTTCGATGTTATTTCTTGCTAACGAAAATAAACACACTGAATGTGCCATATGGGACTGAATTACATAGAAAAGTAATTGAAAAGTTCCCAGAACCCAGAAATAAAGCTATACAAAATGTATTGAATCAGCGTAGATCTATATTCATCAATAATAGATTATCTCCAGAAGTCATTGATGGAATAAGAAATGAGGTTTCTGTAGAATTGGAGATTGAGAATATAAATGATAAACAACAAACGCTGATCCAAGAAGAGGGAAATAATGTAGAAGTGAGTATAGATAAAGGTATTGAAGGAATAGTCAATTCTCAATCAATTATAGCGGACGAATATCAAAGGAAAAGAACTTCTTGGACGTTGGAACAATGCTAAATTGGCGGATTGATTTAGAGGATGAAAAGAGCAATCCAAAGTGCATTGAATTGGAAAGCACCTGGACCAGATAAAATACAAAATTTCTGGTTAAAACAATTTACATCGACGCACCTACAACTTGCTAAGTGCTTCCAATTATTGCTAGAACAACCAACCGAACTGCCAGAATTCATGACCGAAGGAAACACCTTCTTAATTCCGAAATTTAATGCATCTGCGGAAGATCCATCTAAATATAGACCAGTTACATGTCTTCCTACATTAGACAAGATATTCACCTCGATTATATCTGAAAAGATATATGCCCATTTGGAGAATAACAACCTTTTAGAAGAGGAACAGAAAGGATGAAGAAAAGGATCAAGAGGTTGCAAAGAGCAGCTCCTGATTGACTCAGTTGTGATGAAGAATGTGGTAAAAGCAAAAGAAAATCTCTACATGGCATATATAGACTATCAGAAAGCGTTTGATAGTGTACCTCACTCGTGGTTGGTGGAGATTCTTGGGTTACATAGAATTGAGGAGCACCATATTAATTTTCTTAGATACGCCATGACTAAATGGAAGACAAGTTTGTTAATGAGGACCCCTACAAAAAGTATTGGACGCTTTGAGTCCACTGTGGTTTTGTTTAGCCTTGAAACCGTTAACAACTTTGCTGAATTCCATAAATAAGGGATGTAATTTACTACAACCTGTCGTACAAATTAGTCACCTTTGGTACATGGATGACCTCAAATTGTATGCTAGGAAAACGAATCATCTTCGCGATCTCCTAAACTGTGTTGGCCGTTATAGTTATTACTAACTAGGGCTTGGCTAGGGATAATAATAATGAAATTATTTTATGACAATTAATCTGTGGTGCTGATGAAGTTCCTTCAAAGGTCCAGGACGTGCGTGATGATGGTTAATTAAAATAAATACACAAAGACTTAATAAATAAAATAAAACACAGCGGCGTCCTTAAAATTTGTATTTATATTTACATAATAATAAATTGAAATTCGTATATTTAAGTAATTAAAACAAAAGTAATATATACACGAGGAGCAGTCAATAGTTAATTAAAGATTAACATTTCATTATGAAACAGATATGTAAATAAATTTACATATCTGTAACTGTATACTTGGACAATACCTCGTATTTCGGCATTTACTTCTGCTTAATACATATGTTTCTGCCATTTTATAGGCGTCATCAGCTAAGCTACTGAAGCAAATTATACAAATGATACAAATCTTAATAAATAAAATCTGTATCTGTATATAACATTAAGCCGAACCGCCCATCAGATATAGCAAGTTTCACTCTATAAGGTGGCACTTATTTACGAGTGACATCTTACGGACGAAACAGACTATACCAAAGAAAGCGATCTTTCGATTGACAAGCTATGCTCATACGAACCGAAAGGAATACGGGTAGTCCTAAAACGCGCCAGGTGGCGGTAGATATACAAAAATGTTTTAAATATGTCTATACGTTATATGCACGTATAAAGCTTTTGTTTCATTATGAAACAGATATGTAAATAAATTTACATATCTGTAACCTAACAGATATGTAAATTTATTTACATATCTGTTTCATAATGAAACAAAAGCTTTATACGTGCATATAACGTATAGACATATTTAAAACATTTTTGTATAAAGATTAACACACAAAAAATACTCTGAAAACGAACGTTTAATTGAGCAGTAAATTATGGGTTAATTAATGTATATAAAATAACCTCTGTATCAAAGAATACAGAGTTACCTTTGATTTGCGGCGACCACGTGGTCTGAAGATATACTCGGACAAGTATATGTAGAGCGGTGTTGGCCGGAGGAATTAGAAATTAATTAGTTAAAATTAATATGGATTCGCTTAAAAGAATAATATATATTGAACAATACAAAATCACCTTAGAAGCGAAGAGACACCGGACGGCGTGGCATCGCGAACTTGAACAGTTACGATGAGTTGTTTACTCACGAAGGTTCGAAAAGAGAAGATCGACTGATAGTTTTTATGTCAATAGAAAATGTCTAGAAGCGGTCTGTTTTATGATCCATCGAAGAGGGGGTCGATATCTTGAATTATAATTAATTAGAGCGCGACCTGAAGAGGACTTCTATCGATGTCATAAATATTATTAGAATAACCCTTGTGACATAAGCTTCCTAACGATATCAAACACAACATATAAGAGAAGAAGTATGTAATATTAATTAAAAGAATTTAAAATGGAATGTTCTAGAAGAAATTCGACCGTTAACGTTAGATCAGGTAGATAAAAGGTCTCGTCGGTCAAGAATATAACAATAGAAAAACTTTCTCTTTGTACACGAATATATACAAGAAAAATGTCTAAGTTAAATATATTATTTTAAATCGAGATATTCAAAGAAGAAATATATTTTAAAATAGCTTAAATAATTCCTATACGCTAAGCGTAACAATTCGCTCACCCTTTGAAAGACATTTTATGTCTATTAGTGTCTTGCATAAGAAATGTTAATTAATCGTTAACTTGATTTTAATTAAGGACAAGAAAAACACGCCCAGGGACGATTTGTGATACTGCACCTACATTCGTAATTATTTTATTATCTATAAAATAATTTCATTATTATTATCCCTAGCCAAGCCCCGGTTAGTAATAAACGCTTAGCGTATAGGAACTATTTAAGCTATTTTAAAATATATTTCTTCTTTGAATAGCTCGATTTAAAATAATATATTTAACTTAGACTTTTTTCTTGTATATATTCGTGTACAAAGAGAAAGTTTTTCTATTGTTATATTCTTGACCAACGAGACCTTTTAATCTACCTGATCTAACGTTAACGGTCGAATTTCTTCTAGAACATCCCATTTTAAATTCTTTTTATTAATATTACATACTTCTTCTCTTATATGTTGTGTTTGATATCGTTAGGAAGATTATGTCACAAGGGTTATTCTAATAATATTTATGACATCGATAGAAGTCCTCTTCAGGTCGCGCTCTAATTAATTATAATTCAAGATATCGACCCCCTCTTCGATGGATCATAAAACAGACCGTTTCTAGACATTTTCTATCAACAAAAAAACTATCAGTACGGCTTCTCTTTTCGAACCTTCGTGAGTAAACAACTCATCGTAACTGTTCAAGTTCGCGACGCCACGCCGTCGGCCTCTTCCGCTTCTAAGGTAATTTTGTATTGTTCAATATATATTATTCTTTTAAGCGAATCCATATTAATTTAAACTAATTAATTTCTTATTCCTCCGGCCAGCACCGCTCTACATATACTTGTCCGAGTATATCTTCAGACCATGTGGCCGCCAATCGCAGCAAATCAAAGGTAGCTCTGTATTCTTCGATACAGAGGTTATTTTATATACATTAATTAACCCATAATTTACTGCTCAATTTAACGTTCGTTTCAGAGTATTTTTTGTGTTAATTTTAATCTACTTATTTACTGCTCCGCGTGTATATAGTACTTTGTTTTTATTACTGTTTTATTTTATTCCTGTTTTATACGAATTTCAATTTCTTATTATGTAAATATAAATACAAAATTTAAGGACAACATGTGTTTTATTTAGTAACTAAGTTGTTGTATATTTATTTTAATTAACCATCATCACACACGTCCTGGACCTTTGAAGGAACTTCACCAGCATCCGTAATTATTTTATTATCTATCAAATAATGTCATTATTAGGACCACCACCAGAATCCCTAATTTGTAATATAGTAGAGATATCCAAATGAAATTTGGATTGGAAAAATGCAAAATAAGTTGCATGGAAAAGGGACAATGGGTTGAACATCGTGAGTTCGAAGTGGAAGGCTGAAAAGAACTAGTTATTGGAATGGAGAGCAACGACTATTGTAAGTATCTTGGTTATTTGCAGGCTAGAGGAATAGAACACTATATTGCAAAAGAATTAGCGAAAGATCAGTATTTCTCTAGGCTGCGATCGTTGTTGAAAACCAGATTATCGACAAGAAATATGTCCAAGGCAATAAACAGCTTTGCAACTTCCGTACTTACTTATGGATTTGGAATAATTAACTAGACTGATACTGAACTTGAAGCAATAGACATCAAGACAAGAATAGAAGCCAGAAAATTTAGAATTCATCACTCACGTAGTGCGACCGAAAGGTTCCAGCTACCAAGAAGAGAAGGAGGTAGAGGAATACCGAGTGCTTATTGCAGGCATTATACACAGGTAAATAATTTACGAGCGTACTTTCTACAAAAGTCGAAAGAATGTAGATTGCATAATGCGATTGCTCAAATGGGTAATTTTACGCCACTCAAACTGGCTAACGATGAATTCAATACATCCACGAGAATCTTAAGTATATCCCAACAGAAAGAGAGATGGAAAAATAAATCTTTGCATGGCAAGTATCTGTTAACAATCGGATCTGAAAATTTTGACACCTCAGCGTCGCAGGTATGGCTCTATACAGGTAACCTGTTTGCAGAAACAGAGGGATTCATAGCCGCCATCCAAGATCAAGTAATTCCAACGCGTTCCTGTAGGAAAAAAATTCTTAAGGAAAATTTATCTGACATTAAATGTCGTGTATGCACAGATAAGGAAGAAACAATTGATAATTTGATGGCAGAATGCTCTCTACTTGCCCCCAAACAATACCTCGAGAGGCACAACAGGGTTGCGAAAATAATACACCAGCTGCTCAGACAGAAGCACTTGTCGTATTCTGAAAATGTCCCGTATTATGAATATGAAGCACCTTCAGTTTGCGAGGACGAAAATATATTGGAATCGCCAAATAATCACGGATAAAACAATTCCCAACAATATTCCAGATATAATACTGACACTGAAGAAGGACAAGATAACGTACATCATTGACATTGCTGTGCCGTTGGCAAAAAACACTGCAAGGAACTATAGTGAGAAGGTAAATAAATATTTACCTCTCAGCGACGAAATCAAGAGTATGTGGAAGATGGACAAGGTCCTAATAGTCCCAATTGTGATTGGCGCAGCGGGAGAAATCCCACATAAATTACACAAGTACATAAATATTTTGGATCTCTACCAGAAACTTTATTTAAAAATGCAAAAAAGCGTCTTGTTAGACACGGCTGCAATAATACGTCGTGTGCTAAACCGATGTTGGAGCGCGCGAGCGTGGGCAACGTGGCCGGGAGACGAAATGACGGAACGGGTGGGGTGCTAATGTGGTCCTCTACTGGGTGGTAGCCTAGCATATGCGCTACCAAACTCTAGGGGGTCTATCCGATGGGCGGACAGGTCTATTCCGTGTTTCCAGCAGGGGAGAGAGATATCTGTCACTACATAATATATACACAACAAATTGGAATAGCCTAAAAAGGCAATAAGAACTTTGTAATAAAACAGAAGATGGTATAATATGTGTCTTGACACATTGACAATTGACATTTGGTGATACCTACTTATAAGAATAGTATCTCAGTCGTTTAAAAATAGGTGCAAAAAGGAGGATCAATGATATTGATAATACCGCAAGAGATTTCATAATGTGCAAAGCAAAGATTAATATGGTATCTGCTACCTATTAAAGATAGCTATATTTTCTACAACAATTAATTTGAAGAAGATAGTTCCTCACGCGGTTTTTAAATAGGCCGAAGGTTTTCAAATTTCTAATATCATTCGGGAGATTTTGAAGAACTTACATCCGTTATGTTAAGTCCCTTTCTGAAACGTTGCAGTTTTATGAGGTGCCGGTAATAAATAATCTGTTGTGCGAGTATTATACTCATGACTAATATTATTTTCCATAAATTCTGACTTGTATTTGCAAATCATAGATGTACAAAATACTTCAACGAATTGATTATCTTGCTTTTATACTGGTCTTGAGGTTTCACCGAAATTTGGTTTTTCCGACGATGCATTCATTTTTACAGCGGATGAATAACCGTCCGGTCTTATTTTCTTCTCATCTAAAATGTTCTTATCGTTATTTACTAGTACTGTGACAGTATATTTTTTGTGTTCGACTTCTTTATAGGTCATAATCGTAAAAAACTTTCTCGAACGATTGCTCCGTCTCACTTTTTTTGGTATCTTTATAGAACGTTTTTAATTTAGTAATTTCGTTAGCTAAAAGATTATTTTGTATTTTAAGATTACCAATCTCCGTTTGCTATAATGGAATGACACTAGTAGTTATAGACGAGATTGCTTTGTTAACTTTTTCGGCCATAATCTCATCAATAACCCTCAATTGATGTCTTGTGAGGATGTTTTATTCTTACCAGCATTTTTGGATAAAGCACGCGATTGAGCACCATTTTCACACGTTTTACAAGCCCAAACTTTTAATTGATTGTTTTCTTTCATAGATATATTCATATCTATATTTATATCTATTTATCGATGATATATGAAAATTTCTTTCACAACTTTTTTTGCAGGAAATATAGTCGTCATATCTTCCTATATTTCCCGCACACACAGCACACGATATCGTCATGTCCGACGTTACTAAGTATAAAGATCAATAAAGTTTATATACTTACATAGATACAATATTTTGGATTCGTATTCCATATAATTATATCTTTCCATTTTTCGTACGGTTGTCCTTTATTTCAAGGACTACTTAATATTTAGTCTTAATATTTACTCTTCTTTAGTTTAATTTAAAATTCTTTTCCTATTGAGAAAGTTAATTAATGGCGTTTGTTTATTCTAGATTTGAAAATAAACGATGCGAATAAGAGAAACGTTAACCCTTAGAAGCATTATGAATCAATTTCGTAATGGTAACGTTCAGAATAACAAATTCCAGCACGTTCGTTGAACAGAAAAATATATTACAACTTATATGTGATTGATTTATCCTATGAAAATAAATTTCCCGCATTTGTTTGGGGATTTACAAATTAATGGCAATCAATAAGAGGGCCTCGAACAGGATCGTGTCGTAATCTTATAGGGGAACGTGTACACCATAACAAACAGACGCATGCCGTAGATTTTCGAATACAAGGAAAAATTTAAACAAGATCTGTTAACAAGAATATAACAGAAAAAAAATGCTTTATACATATATAAAAATAATGTTTAAATAAGATTATACCTAGATATTTATATTATTTCATTGAAGATTGACAAACAATTTCTGTCTAGCATTTATTATTGTTAGATGTCAGTAGTTATTTAATATGTAATAACAAAATTAATTGTGTTATTTCGATCTTTCTTACTGTCGGAATACTTGGTAAAAGCTTTCCCATTCTAATACTTTTTCGCTTCTGAAATACGAACAAGCTTACCGTTCTTTTTAGTGAAGAGTATGAAAAATAAAAAGGGGAATGATTAATGAAGTGTTTTGAAATCCAGCAGACCGTGGGATCTAACATGAGTCATTCAATTTTCGCTATCACAATATTGACTACGACTTTAATATAAAATTTTCATTAAACACTCTCCGAGCACGGAATAATTGATGTGTTATTAAGTGAGTTCCTTCAATATAAACATGGTAAAATGCATGGCGTTCCAATGTAAATATTTCCAAAAGTCGTAGGTATTAAAATGATATATTACACTTTTTGGATAACAACAACTATATAATAATTTTAAATAATCTTTCTCAGATTCGATGACAGAGAAATATTCAAATTTTCTCATAAATTAATATTACGATTACGATATTACGATATTACGATTACAGTCGGAAAGTTACGGAAAAGGTGCGAAGAAAACATTTAATACGCAAATAAAAGGCTGTGTTATTTTTCGAAATATTCGCCATTAATTTTTATGCATTTTTTCATCTGTTCAGACTAATCAATAAAGCATTTATGCCATTCTAAAGTTGGTGTAGTCAAAATGTGTGACTTGAGTGCAGTGATGACCTCTTCTTGACAGGAGAAACAGTGGCGCCGAATTTATTTTTATTATCGGAAATGTTAAAAAAATTACTGTAGCTCCATCTTGTTGAAAGAATAGTTCATTGCTTTCAATTAATGGCAAGTTATCTAATATTTCTTGTAAATCTTCAATCAAAATTTGGGGATATTTTTCTTGGTTGAGTTTGCCGTCAATGAAAATTGGTTCTATTATCCTGCCGCATAGTATCCCACACCAAACGTTCACAGAAAACCTTATTTGAGGATTTTGTTCGATGACAATATGTGGGTTTCCTACACTCCATTTTTTTTATTGTCGGAAATGTTAAAAAAATTACTTTGGACCAAGTCAGGACTATTAGATGGATGAGTTATTAATTCGATGCCATTCCTTCGCAAATAATTAACTGCTGCGTGAGCAGTTTGGGAAGTAGCATCATCATGATGTTGCTTAGTGTTGCTTTTTCGCCATTCATCAATAACTTCGGACACGTAAATTGTTGTATACTGTTCTGTATTTACAGTTCGGCGATTCTCTAGAATAATTATAACAATACGACCAGATTTCACTATGAAACATTCAATCATTTATTTAGCAGTACTTCGCGATCGAACGACTTTTTCATTTTGAAACACCCAAACTGTCAATAGTTGTTTTGTTCCCGGTTCATAAGAATATATCCACGATTCGTCACTTGCAATAATGTCGCAGACATGTTTAGAAGGTCCGTGAATGAATTAGTCTAGTACTGCTTTGTACCATTTTACGCGATCCATCTTTTTGAGTCGCGGAAAGATTATGCGGTATCTAACGAGAACAAAGTTTCCTCACAGCTAAATGCGTAAGTAAAATTTAATGTATCGAGATCTTAGAAATATGAAAGAAAGCCTGAATCTCATCATACGTTACATGATGATATTCTTCAATCATTTCAAGAATAGCATCAGCATCTTCCACACTAACAGAAATAGAACGCGCTCTGTTTTCTTGCTTGGTCCTGAAGTGAAATACGACCACACATGCAGAAATTAATTGAGTTAAACTACAACAAAAATCATAATAAACCATAGAACTAACATATTCACGAGTTAACTACGATTATCAAGCTTCACAACTGCACTCTACAGAAACTGATTGATATTTTGACAATCTGACGTTATATTTTTGACACATTGCAGTGTAGCAGTGCACATGCACCATTGATCGAACTGAACAGCATTACCAGATTCCCGAAGAAATTTATCGATTGTCCTTAGTATTTACATAAATCATATTTCTGTACATTAATATGCTTAAGATAGATGTTTAAGGATACATCGTTTAACAAAACTTCGACGATTGTTATCTATCATTTAAAAATGGGTAAATATCCTATTACTAAAGCTGGGAATTATATGTACTATCGTGAGCAAATGAAAGTGCACACTTTATTATGTTGGCATGTCGAAATTTCAAAATTTATCTAATGTATACAGTACTTTTGAAGTGTCAGTGTCAGCATTTAATCATAACAGAAATGACATTAGCTTGACAATTTGGTAAAATTTACGCAGCTATAATAGTGCGTTTACTTTCAATTGCTCACGATAGTACATTAAAAATTCCATTTTTTGAGAATGTAGCTTCGTCACCAAACAAAATGTTCCTGAAGAAATCTTCATCTTGATATTTCTGATTTTGTAACCATCTAGCGAATTCTACGCGAGCAGGAAAATCTCCTTCTAGCAGTGCTTGCTCCTTTGTAAAATGAAAAGGATATAAATTTTCTTTATGTAAGATATTTCCTACGGAAGATTTTGAAATTGTGGGGTACATGGCAGATAGTCTTCGAACGCTAATTTCTGGATTTTCCTCAACTTCCATTAAAATAACATCTTCATGTTCTGCTGTTACATCATTATGTCTCCCTGTTTCATTATTTTTTGGGACCACTGAACCTGTTTCTCTTAATCGTTGATGAAGAGCTGTAAATGTTGAGTGAGTGGGATGCTGACGATTGGGAAATTTTTCAGCGTATATACGTTGCGCCGCTCGAGCGTTACACCTCATTTCGCCATAAACTAAATGCATATCGGCGTATTCCTCATTAGTAAAAACCATTTTTTTTAAATTGAAATCGTTGTGTTTGAATAACACAAAGTAAAAAATGAAAAGATAAACTTCGCGAACTGACAACAATTTGACAATGAAAAACGTAGGTTTTACTTCTGTTGGCAGTTCAGAGCTAACTATTGCAAAAAAATAAAAAATTGAACTTTAATTAAGAAAAAACGAAAAATTTACAAATCGATTTTTCTAGAAAACGGTATATCCTACCGACTTAAAGTAAGAGTACATTTTAGTACTGGAATACCTGAAAATTTAATAATCTAGTGTCACAAATGCTTAAAAGTTAAAGACAAAAAAGTTATGCCTTAAAATAACCGTTGACCTACCCAAAACGGACGCCTATGACCGGTACTAGAAATTCGCAATTGATGGAATCGATTCATCTCTGGAGGATAAATAAGCATACCAGTTTTTGTTTTTCTAAATAGAAGCGTTCCGGAGGAATTAAAAAAAAAATACAAGGCGCCATCTTCAAAGAACACTAGCTCCCTTAGGAAGCATTTTCGGACTAGGTGAATTTGGGTTTAATTGTCTTAAAATTATCTGAGGAAACTCCGGTCTTCGTTTGTCAGGAGAGTTTCTGGACACCCTGTATAAATACAATTATATATAGTCCATTGTAAATAGATCATTAAAATGCATAATAATTTTTAATTAGTGTTATTTGTAATATTTATTTGCTGGACGGAAATAGCCTTTACTTTCGTTTAGCGTATAGCGTTTACTTTCAATTGCTCACGATAGTACATGGAAATCTGAAAATATGCAGAACTTTTATTAAAGTATGCAAAATTATGGATAATTACACAACTAAATTACTGTCAAAATATTAAATAATGTAAAAATAAATTTAGAAATGTCACGAATATGTACAGTTGCGGCCGCTACAAACTCAGATACCGACTTTCGACATATTCTGTCAAATTAAAAAAATTCGGGATTTGTTAATTTTACTTTTATCCGGTATGGTTATGTTAGTGTCAGTTTATTGTAAGTATTGTAATGCCTCAATTAAACGAACTGCAAAAGTCGATAATTAGAACTAGGCTAGAGTACGGCATTAGCATTAGGCACATCGCAAATGAAATAAATGTTGATAAAAACATGATAAAAGTCAATGATATATTGCCCATCCAATACTTTTTAAATAATACCTTTTGCCACCTACTTATTTTGCTTTTACAGTTTCAATATTCTCATCTTACTGTGGTTTTTGAGAGCTTCCATATTGAGAAATACAGATTTCATCAAGAAAAACAAACTGGAATGCATTTTCATTTTAAAAACGCATATATTGTTACAAAAACGTTATTTGTATTTGAATTTTTCTATTTTTCAAATTTTTTATTTTGTACGCCATTCTTTCAGTTAGGAGCTTCAATATTAAGACCATGTTACAAAGCCAACATTTATTATTTGTCAAACCGTCTGAGTTTGTAGGGGCCGCAACTGTACTAAATCAATGTTTAATTCAAAATTTTGCAAAATACATGTGTAATAACCAGAGAGCGGACTGAAGCGATTGAATGACCAATTGCCCATATAAAACGTTGTGGCGGTATCAGGTATAGTATGCATGTTAGTATGCAGATGTTGATATTTCCGACGTTATTGTGTCTATTCATTCATAAATTCTACTTTACAGTAGCGTGTAAGACGGAATATGCTTTTATATATTATTTCGTTATATCCGCTAATTTTCAAAGTGTATTCTCGTGTTTACATGCTGTTATACATGCATATACATATATGTATTTATTGTTCTTGAGTTAGTGTATTTTCTATTCTGTTCTATAAGGAATTGTTTCTGGTTTCGTTTCTTTCAGTGTTATTTGGTTACAACGTTTAGTATTTAAAAAAATCCGTTTTATATTGTTATATTGTATATTTATCCTATATTTTTTTATAAATATTAAGGCCCGGTTTATTCACCTTCCAGTAAAGTACCTGTTAGTTACTTGACAATTTAATTTACTTGGCACATTTACTATTTTTGGGTTTATTCATATAATTTTAAAGGTCGGTTAGTTACTGGAAAGAACTAGATGTTTTTACAACAGTAGTATATTTAGGGGAAAATAGAGAAAATGAAACATACCACTAACACATGATATAGAGAAGGATGTACAGCTTTCGGTAATTTTAAATTCTAGTTGCCGGCATGACAAATGAGTGCATCTAATATAACCTTAAATCTCAAGCGTTGATTATGTGTTATCACGTGTTGTCCATTTTTACTTTTTTCATAAACATTATTAATATAAAATACACATTTTAATATAAAAAAGATATGTTATATTATTACCTAAATTATGACCTAATCCCAGGCTACAGTTCGCATTTTATTGTCAAAACTTGTTTAATTTCATAGAAAATGGAAAGTAAGAAACGGGTTAGATCGGCAAATTTCTCTATCGAGGAATCAAGAATTTTAGTTGACCTAGTTTTAAAGTACAAGAATGTCATCAAATGCAAAAAGACTAACAGTACAACATGGAAACAAAAGGAGGATGCGTGGTCAGAAGTATCAAAAAAATTGTTATTCAACCCCTTTTTGTATTTTCAATACAAGTAAATAAATATATGTATATATATATTCTGTATTAATATTGGTTGTTTTATTATTATATTTATTTTGTACAGAGTTTTTTTAAATATATCTTTTATGTCTAGCGTCATATTATAATTTACTATGACTACATGCGAAATAAAGATGAAATTTTTGTTTAGAACATTAATACTTTATTTACCACACACACAGTATACAATAAACAATACAAACGAACAAATTCGTCATTATCAAATTTATTAAAATTGTCTTCTATTCGATATCGATTCACTAAATTATTAATATTGACAAAATCGTTGTCTAAAATATCGTGAATGTCTTCAAATAAATCCATTTTACTTGTCAATAACTTAATTTTCTACATGACATTTCACAAACAGCATGATATTAGTCTTACTTGACACTTTATAGGGTAGATGAGCAGCAAGTAAATTTTCTGCCAAGTAAGTAATTATACTGGGCGGTTAGATTTTACTTGACGGTGAATAAACACTTAATCTGGCAAGTAAGACTTTACCTTACAAGTAGCGTTACTCGATACTTTACTGGAAGGTGAATAAACCGGCCCTAAGTCTAATTTATGGAATTAATGGACTTTTTCTATATTTAAAGACGTTTTAACATTTAAAAGAACTAATTTAACACAGGAACACTTTTAACAAATTTTAGTTGTTTATAGTAATATTTTACAATTTCAATGTCTCACAGAAAATACATAGTTTTGAGTTTTGCTCTTTGTAATTTTTATTATTTTTATTCAAAGTTAGATACGCAATTTGCTTATCAGCATTACTTTTGTTTCAGCAGTAGTTGCTGCCGGTTATAAAACCGTTTATTACATTGGATTTTTATGCATCGACAGATACATATTAACTGCATATGTAGGTATGTGTCACTTATGCAGCTGGCCACACGTTAAAATTGTTGGAAACTCACGGATCGCTTACAGAAACAAACCTATTGCGAATACAAAGCGGATGCCTATGGCCCATGAATTATCAATCGCTGGAGTCCGCTCTTTGATAATAACAATAAGAATAAGTAAGCTAAACAATGTAACTGTTGGTGTTTATATTTGCATAGTATTGTAAACATTTACAATTAAATACTTTTCTAAATTCTCAACTCTCAACATAGTTTGCTCAAACAGTAGATTAATAAACTACAACTACAAGAAAAATTCTTGTAGTTGAGCGACTAGCGTAGACTTCCCTAAAAAAAATTTAGACGTTGAGTTATCCAACTTTGAAAGCGGAATGTTTACAATTAAGGAGGCGTTACACAAGTCATAGTGGAAACTATTCTGTTCTACATTTTTACTTGTTGAAGTAAACGATTGATTCAGAGTAGCTTGCGGTGCACTTTTAAGTCTTGTGATATTTCTTTGATGCAAATCAGTTCCTACATGCTGCGTTAATTGAAACTTTTTGTCGCATCAAAAATACAGGATGTTCACGCAAAAACGCCGCAACTCCTAGCGCATTTATTTGGAGTCGGATTGTAAGAAGCGATACGCCCAATTAAAAGGTTTAAAAAGTACTACAAACTGAAGCTTAAATCTAATTTTTACTTGTTTATCCTTTCCAAGACCAAATGTCATTTTTTTTTGTTGTAAACTTATTATTATTTTTTTTTATAATTTAATAGAGATTTTTTTCTTAATTCAGTGATGTACCACAATCGGTATTTCTGATTTACTTTAGGATAATAAAAAGATAATAACTAAGATTGACACCGCCCTGGTTTTTAAATAATACTTGGTTTTGGAAACAATGTTTCAGTACGAAAACACCAATCTTTTTAATAACTAAATCTAAACAACAGATAACGTTTAATAACTTCCGCTTGCGACATTCAAACTCTCAGAAATTTGTCTCACTGACGTCCAAGGATTTTCTTTAAAACTTTTAGTTTTTTGAGGCTTCCATATTGACATAAGTTGGATTCCAAACGAGCAAACTTGTGACGACTTGGGACTCGTCTATTAGGAAAACGTTTTTGATAGCGACGTAACGTTTGTCCAGTGTTTTTATTATTCTCAAAATAAACTTGCAGCATGTCAACAAGTTCACTATTACTCGTTTTTGTTGAAAACTATACTTAAACAAACTAAAACTGATGTATACAATTTTTGACATTTAGTTTTCACAGCCAGCGCTACGTCTCAGTAGTTTTTCAAAGCCTATTGCGAATAATCCCAAGTATTGTTTAAAAACCACGGCTGTGTCAATCTTAGTTATTATTTTTTTATTGCCCTAAAGTAAATTAGAAATATCGATTGTGATACATCACTGAATTCAGAAAAAAAAATCTCTATCAAATATCCCAAAAAACAAATAAGGTTACAATTTGAAAAAGAAATTTACATTTGACCTTGGAAAGGATAAATAGTTAAAACTTAGATTTCAGCTTCACTTTGTAGTACTTTTCAAGCCTTTTAATTTGACGTATCGCTTCTTAGAATCCGACTCCAAATCAGTGCGCTAGGAGCTGGGGCGTTTTTGCGTGAACAGCCTCTATAATAATTAATTGCAGATATTACATGAAATTAAACGTAAACAAATATAAACTTATAATATAAATAAAACTAATGGTTAGAATCTTCACTTTATTAATACGTAATCGCAAAACGCTGTTGTTTCGCGAGCACTGTGGCTTCATCAGGTACTTACAGCTAAAGCGCACGTTTAGTTTGTAGCTGTAAGTACCTGATGAAGCCACTGTGCTGGCGAAACAATTGTTGTTTTACGATTACGTTTTAATAAAGTGAAGATTTTAACTATAAGTTTGATTTCTTTTTAAACAAAAATGTTTATCTCTATTTATTTAATCCTTAATTTTGATTTTTCTAAATTCTCTTCAATTATGGCATTTTAATGAATGAAATTAAAATGCCATTTTTCTTTTATTACATATCTGCTATTAGGGTATAGTACGCCCACTGTCTAAAAGACGTGATAGAAGCATTTACAATGATGGGGACCTGTAGATGCTCCGTAACGGCGATTAGTTACCTAGCTTTCGCGGTGTATATTAGTATTTAGCCAACGATTACAAGATAAACCCACAGAGAAAAGACACAAAATATAGCTCTTCTTTAATTGAATGAATCATGTAGCTTGGAACGCTTTTACTGTCAAAATATAAAATTTATATAACGCTTATTAGTAGATGAATGGGTCTTTTGATTAATTCCACGTAGAATTTATTAAAAATAACTTTATACAATAACCGGATTACATCAGAAAATTACGTGATTTAAATCGGTTCGTTTCGTAACCGAAAGAGCATACGGAATATGAAAGTAAATGTATTTTGAAACGAAATGTTGGGTTTCTTCTATGTGCAAATTTTAATCAGGCTATTCTATATATGATGTAAAAAATTATTTTTGTCTTATTTCCTAACTTCAAAATAGCTCAGTCATTAATTACATGTGCAGTGTTTATAAGTACAGCCGCGAACATGGAATTCCAGACAACTAGAATCGCAGTTTTTTCATAATATTTACTATTGTAAACGGGTACTTTACTGTCACTTGTTGCTTTAGGTTATGTATCAATGTCATGCGTGCGAAGGCGATAAACAATTCAATAATGTCAATATACCGAAGAAATTTAATGTTTAACCCTTAAAATGCTGTATACCTTTTGGCAACACTAATAACGACGTGGGGTCCTCAAGCGACCCCACGTTAAAAAATTGGAAATAACAAAATAGATATGTTTATATGTATTTATTGATATAATTATGGTATAAAAATATAAAATTAAATTTTATTCTCTTTACAAAAAAATAATAAATACACAAAGATTCTAAACAATAGAATATACTCTTCATTTGTCATGATCCAAGCAACGTACAGCTTTCTTCTCTATTATTTCCACTCTATGATCTTTGCAGATGAACATTCGACATTCTTCACAAAGAATATTCACTTTTCTGTCGTTAGATCTTGGACAAAGTCTGCATCTTCCTCGTTTCCCAGTCGCACGTGCTGTTTGTGCTGCTTCTCGAGTCTGAACAGTGTTTACATCAACTCCACAAGCCTGGATAGCTTTCAAAATACTTGTTTTTTTTTTTGTAATTGTGGTTTGCCAAGTTTTATATTTTGAGTAGCCAAGTCTTTACCCAAAATCTTAAGGAACATTCGTCGTCTGCATCCAAGCTTCTCGTTCCAACCAGGATTTTTTGTTATGTAAATTATGAAGGCATTTATAGTTGCAGTGTCTAACATTTGTATGAAGAGTCTAAACGACCATTTTGCAGTTCAGTTAGTACAACTATATTCGCAGATAAGTTTATCGGCATTATCAACACCACCTTTGATGTCGTTATAATCCTCTATCATGCAAGGTTTTTTGTTGCCTTCCATTTCCTATGGAGGAATCATTATGCTGAGACGACATTACGTTAATCATTTTACTTTTCTTGAGTATGTACGACACAATTGTCACATTTTTTGTGAAAACTACTTTCGACGAGTACACTGCTCCTCCTGCCAGTCTTTTCAGTTCTTCCGGTGTATCAAGTTTATTTTTCCTAAGTGTTCCGAATAATGTAGTTTTCTTAGGGAGTAAAATATCAGCTAAGGGAACAGACGTCAAAAATTATCTCTAGTAACAGCACGTCCTGTGTTGTAAAGTGGTTCCATGAGATCTTTCACAACACGGAAACCTTGCTGCTTTTCAGGCGATTTCCAGCAAGTTTCCTGTATACACTTGAAAATTATATAAATAACTTGTTCTTACGTCCACGAAAGCCCAAATTTTTTTGTCATATTTTGCGGGCTTTGATTTCATGTATAGGCGGAAGGGACATTTTCTACGAAATCCTACAAACTGCTCATCAATTGTAATTGTGTCATAAGGTGAATAGAATTTTTTACATGTTTCGACAAAGGCGTCCCATACTTCTCGAATGGCTGCTAATTTATCTTGTTCGCTTCTTTGTGGTCTTGTTGTTTTATCATCGAAACGTAAATATTTGCGAATTGAGATGAATCGATCGAGAAACATTGAAGCTGTGAATATTGCTCTTCGTATTGACTCATCCGTGGTCCACATTTCATTTGTATCCTACTTTCAACATCGTAAAACTCCAGCTGAAATCAATATTCCAATAAACGCATTCAATTCTACTACTTCATGTGGCTTCCATAGTATTGGTCTACTAGGATTTTTATCATTATATGGGTCGTGAACTCTAGTAGCCTCTTCATTTGTATGAATACATATTTTTTGTTTCATATCTTTTGTCACAAAAAGTTCAAAAATTTCCAGTATAGTTGTTGCTGCAGCTAAGTAAACCATTAGTCCGAGTGGTTGTGACACAATATTCATGGCACATCGTCCTCGTCTCAAGCAAATTGTTTGTCAAACTTTGCCAGATTTAGATGTATACATATAACATCCGGTTTCTTCTTCTTCTACCTCAAGATTGGTATCTTCGATAGGCACTTCGTCTCTTCAATAAATTCGAGGTTGTCTTCTACTTCTGATACTTCATTATTGTTGATATTATAACAAAGATCATCAATACTGTTATCTTCGCCACTTTCACTGTCTGATAGGCCTAACTCAATACGCAACACTTCTTCAGTTTCCTTCTGAGTAGGTAGGCGGTTTTTGTCATTTTTTAGTTTTGACATCATCCTTCTAAAACTATTGCTTAATGAAAGTGAACACTAAAATGAAATTGTTCATAGTTCTTACTTTGTGTAGTTACAGTGGTAATTATATTCACAAAAGAGAGGATGGAAAGTGGCACAAATCGACTGACTGCAAAGCAAAACCATCGACAACTGAAGTAGTGCTGTATACAAGTGTCCCGTATCTTTATGTTCAAATTTTAGGAGTGTAAATTAGACTTCATTTCAAGTAACACAAAACTTGTATATCAATTTTTATTTGTTTCAAGGCTACATATCTATGAATGTGATTGTCAGATCATGAAAAAAATGTAATCCTAAAGTCAATACAAACTGATTTTATTTAAAAAAGTTATACGATTCAATAACAGGCCTGTGATTGTTAACGTGGCATAATAAAATGTTATCCTAAAATTTCGCCCAAATCTAGAAGATAGATAAATTTTTATCTTATAGATTTGGTCGAAATTTTGACTGTAGGCTTCTGAAACACTGCTGAAGGCCGCAATATAACCATTATGGCAAAAGTGTTTCCCAGTTTTGAGAAATCGCTCTCCCGTAACCACGTAACCAGAACAACCAAGAAAATTAAATTTTTTTAAACTGAAAAATTCTTATAGTGACAAAATTGTCTGAATAATTAATTCTAATAATATTTTTACAATTTCTTTGAACGCATAAACAAAACATATTCATTCTTTATTGTTAAAATAAATCTATATTTTAGCATGGATATAAATTTAATAATATCTTGTTTTAACTATTAAGATAAAATAAAACAAATTTTATGAATTTCACTTTTTAAGTATCACTGTAACGAGTCGTTTCGCACCAACCTGGGCTTCGTCAGACATATAACTAACTTATTTACAAAATATTTTTTATATTAAACACAAGTAAACGGTAACAAGCAAAAACACATGTTTTATTTTAAAAATAGTCAGAGGGATGGGTGCTTTTTATTACTGGATGTCTATTCACAAAACTTTCGCTACGGTTTATACAAAATGTACTGTTCTTAAGTAATAAAACTAGAGGTTTACATTATATTACAGGGAGGTAAAGAATTCTATGGAAAAAGACAAAAATACAATATGTAACTGTCTGCATATCAAATAAATAGATTGAGTAAGGGTGAATTATTTGTTTCTAATTGATCATTTAAGATCTTGTCAGTTTTCTTTATTTTATTGATTTCAAGTGACTCTAATAAATTAAGTTTTTTGCTCTTATTTTCTACATGTAATATTTTAAATTCCTTGTTAAAATTGTGGTTTGTTGAATTGATATGAGACGCATATGAAGAGTCACTTTTATTATTTCTAAATGAAGAAAAATGTTCTTTGACGCGTATTTCAAACGATCTGCCTGTCTGTCCGATATAAGTCATAGGGCAACTACCGCAGGTTAACTCATAGACCCCTGACTTTTTATTGTTGTTTGTTAAATCCTTATTGTTTTTTATAAATTTGGATAAATTGTTATTAGTTTTATACGCTGTATTAATGTCAAACTTTCTTAAATATTTAAAAATTTTTGTGCTTGAAGAGCCTATAAAAGTGATCATTTTAAATTTTTGGGTGTTATTATTTAATATTGGGTAAACTTGTGATATGGCTTTTGTACGGAGTTTTTTATTTAAAATTTTATCTATTATATTACTTTTATATCCATTGTTGATAGCTATTTGTCTAATTAAATTTAACTCTTTCTCGAAATTTGTTTGGTTCAACGGAGTATTTATTAATATTTATTAATATTTATTAATATTTATTAATCTATGTATAATCTATATATAATCTATGTATAATCTATGTATTAATCTATGTATAAGACTGTGATAAGCCGCTAATTTGCGTTGTATCGGATGGCAAGAAGTGTTATGGATAGTAATATCTATAGTTGACGGTCTTTGGTAAATAGCAAAGTTACATTTATTGTTAATTCTAGTAATCGTTAAATCGAGAAAGTTAATACTATTATTTGTTTCCTGTTCCATTGTAAGCTTAATATTTTGATGCAATGTATTAATATAATCAAATAATAAATTTAATTGTCTATTTGTTCCTATAAAACCTAGTAATATGTCATCTACGTATCTATACCAAAATAATACATTTTGAAAAAGAGGATTTTTTGAAATAGAATTTTCAAGATGATCCATAAAAATCTCTTGCAAAGAAGGTTCAATCATGGGTAATCCCCTAAGTCCGTTATTAGCTGAGATTTTTATGGATCATCTTGAAAATTCTATTTCAAAAAATCCTCTTTTTCAAAATGTATTATTACTATACATAACACTTCTTGCCATCCGATACAACACAAATTAGCGGCTTATCACAGTCTTATACATAGATTAATAAATACTCCGTTGAACCAAACAAATTTCGAGAAAGAGTTAAATTTAATTAGACAAATAGCTATCAACAATGGATATAAAAGTAATATAATAGATAACATTTTAAATAAAAAACTCCGTACAAAAGCCATATCACAAGTTTACCCAATATTAAATAATAACACCCAAAAATTTAAAATGATCACGTTTATAGGCTCTTCAAGCACAAAAATTTTTAAATATTTAAGAAAGTTTGACATTAATACAGCGTATAAAACTAATAACAATTTATCCAAATTTATAAAAAACAATAAGGATTTAACAAACAACAATAAAAAGTCAGGGGTCTATGAGTTAACCTGCGGTAGTTGCCCTATGACTTATATCGGACAGACAGGCAGATCGTTTGAAACACGCGTCAAAGAACATTTTTCTTCATTTAGAAATAATAAAAGTGACTCTTCATATGCGTCTCATATCAATTCAACAAACCACAATTTTAACAAGGAATTTAAAATATTACATGTAGAAAATAAGGGCAAAAAACTTAATTTATTAGAGTCACTTGAAATCAATAAATAAAGAAAACTGACAAGATCTTAAATGATCAATTAGAAACAAATAATTCACCCTTACTCAATCTATTTATTTGATATGCAGACAGTTACATATTGTATTTTTGTATTTTTCCATAGAATTCTTTACCTCCCTGTAATATAATGTAAACCTCTAGTTTTATTACTTAAGAACAGTACATTTTGTATAAACCGTAGCGAAAGTTTTGTGAATAGACATCCAGTAATAAAAAGCACCCATCCCTCTGACTATTTTTAAAATAAAACATGTGTTTTTGCTTGTTACCGTTTACTTGTGTTTAATATAAAAAATATTTTGTAAATAAGTTAGTTATATGTCTGACGAAGCCCAGGTTGGTGCGAAACGACTCGTTACAGTGATACTTAAAAAGTGAAATTCATTAAATTTGTTTTATTTTATCTTAATAGTTATAATGGAATTTCATCAAGTAAAGGCCGAAACAATCATATATCTTGTTTTGCTTGATGTGTGTTTTGTATTTACTATAATCTACACAACACGAGAAGCATCATAGATAGCATGTTATAAGAGGCACTCGTGCGTTAAACTATTGGATCTGTCTTACTAATGGAATATATGTATATTCGGCTACCTCTTTGATATGGATTTTGTATTACTTGATTGATACCGCACGGCTTGTATCTAAATTACTATGAAATAGCGTAAATTATGCTCTGACTTATATATTTAAATAATCAATTACGTTCCTTGCCTTAAATTGTAATCCAATATTTAGATATTTCTCTGTTATTGTATTTGTACAAGAATCTTGATTCTATATATTCTCTACGCAAAAATTTTATGCTGCAGTTTTTATTTGTATCAAATAGTTGCAAATACCGTATATTCGGTTTTAAAGTTACAGCTGCAGTTACAGTAACGTATATTCCTAGAATGTTATTATTAATTTAGCAATACAAGGAGAGAACCCATATTCTGCAATCAGTGCGTTACCGTAAAGTCGAATCAGTAGAGGATCGTCAACTCTGGTGTGGGTACGGTAGTGGTAAATTATGGCAACGGAACTAAATGGATCGACCGACCGTTGTTAGCGAAATGTAAATACAATCCAATATATCATATATGCCGGGGGGAAATTCGCGAAACAAATCAACGTTGGGCCCCGTTCGATTCGGTCGTTCAGAATTATGCACCCCAGGATAACGCGATTACACATATATACATACATACATACATATATACATAAATATATAACGGTAACGTTTCGGTCGACATTAGATAAATTATATTTTAATTCCAGTAATAAACATTAAACGTAATTGGTCCGTGGGGTAAATACAAATTATATTACGGTACAGCAGTCGAACATTTTGCGTAAACAGAGCGCAAACATAAATTAACGTGAATTATTTGCCCCACTTTCAATGCAGAATTATTAAACAAATATCTGTCAATACAAATTTGTAATATTGTCGTATTCGAAATAAAATTTTATTGTACATAGAGTAGACAGAATCTAATATATATGTAGGTTAGAATCAGGTATATTGTGGAGTACAACAACAATATCAACAACATCAATTTAGGATGTCTTTTATGTCATGCCAATATTTCGCACTTACTTCAGTGCTTCCTCAGGTATACTACGATAAAATATAATAGATATTATATATAAGGCATAGATATAATAAAACACAGTTGTATAGTTTAAAATATTATATATAATGTTAACACACTACATATGTTTCACCACACTGTGGCTTCATCAGGTGGATGAATATACTAATTCAAAATATCAATTAGATCTTATATATATCAATACAAAGTACAGAACTAATCCCATTCTAAGAGGGGGTGGACATGTATGAGTTTTAAGTTTAGTAGAGGGGAGTTATTTATGTCTAGTTGGTCATTTAAAATTATACCTAATTTATTATATTTGTTAATTTCTAAACTTTCTAACATATTAAGTTTTTTACTTTTATCTAGAACATGCAAAGTTTTAAAATTAGTGTTGAATTTGTGATTATGTTCTAGGCAATGATTGGCAAAAGTTGAGTCTGTCTTCTTGTCTCTGTGGCTTCTTTCATGTTCTTTCATTCTAATATCAAATGTCCATCCTGTTTGTCCGACATACACTTTTTTACAATCTTCACATGTCAACTTGTAAACCCCTGAGTTTAATCTATTGTCCGTTTTATCTTTGTTGTTTTTTATAGCGTTTTGTAAGGAATTGTTGGTTTTGAATGAAATGGTCTCTTCTTTACTTGTTTTTATTAAGTTTCCTACTTTGTTTGAAATTGTACCGATGTATGTGATAGAATTATAACTAAATGTTCTATTGTTTTTTACTGTGGGGTAAATTGAAGATATCGTTTTAGATTTCTGTAGTTTTTTTAGAATATTATTAATTAAATTTATGGTGAAACCGTTATTTAGCGCTATAACGTGTATTCTATTTAATTGTATATCGAAGTTTTCTTTACTCAACGGGACGTTAATTAGTCTGTGAAGCATTGATTGATAAGCAGATAATTTGTGTGTAATGGGGTGAAACGAATGTGCGTGTATAGTTGTGTCTGTATGTGTAGGCTTGTGGTAGATAGAAAATTCATGTTTTTTAGTTGTGTGTGTTATAGTGAGGTCTAGAAAGTTTATGGATTTATTTTCTTCTATTTCAATGATAAATTTGATGTTTGGGTGAATAGTGTTAATGTAATTATGTAAAGATTTTAATTGTCTGTCTGTACCGTTAAAATGTACCGCTAATATGTCTTCCACATATCTTATCCAGTAAATACAATGTTTGAACAACGGGTGTTGGCTTATTATGTTTTCTAAATGATTTAAGAATATGTCAGAGAGTAACGAACTTAGGGGATTCCCCATAGCTAGTCCCTCTGTTTGTTTATAAAATTCATGTTGAAATTGACAATAGTTTTGGTTTAAACACATTTCTAGTAAATTTAAACGTTCCATTGTAACAGTGGGATTGGTCTTGTTTTTGTTCAAATTTAAGGAGATTATGTTTATTACGTCCTGGGGTGGAATACTTGTAAATAGATTAGTGACGTCGAAAGATAACAATTTACAATTGTTAGGTAAATCTATATTTGAGATTTTATTTATTAAGTCGTGAGAATTCTTAATTGAAAAGTTGGATTTGAATTTAATATGTTCAAGGATAAGGTTTACGAACATACTAAATTCAAATCCAACTTTTCAATTAAGAATTCTCACGACTTAATAAATAAAATCTCAAAAACAGATTTACCTAACAATTGTAAATTGTTATCTTTCGACGTCACTAATCTATTTACAAGTATTCCACCCCAGGACGTAATAAACATAATCTCCTTAAATTTGAACAAAAACAAGACCAATCCCACTGATACAATGGAACGTTTAAATTTACTAGAAATGTGTTTAAACCAAAACTATTGTCAATTTCAACATGAATTTTATAAACAAACAGAGGGACTAGCTATGGGAAATCCCCTAAGTTCGTTACTCTCTGACATATTCTTAAATCATTTAGAAAACATAATAAGCCAACACCCGTTGTTCAAACATTGCATTTACTGGATAAGATATGTGGATGACATATTAGTTTCTTTTAACGGTACAGACAGACAATTAAAATCTTTACATAATTACATTAACACTATTCACCCAAACATCAAATTTACCATTGAAATAGAAGAAAATAAATCCATAAACTTTCTAGACCTCACTATAACACACACAACTAAAAAACATGAATTTTCTATCTACCACAAGCCTACACATACAGACACAACTATACACGCACATTCGTTTCACCCCATTACACACAAATTATCTGCTTATCAATCAATGCTTCACAGACTAATTAACGTCCCGTTGAGTAAAGAAAACTTCGATATACAATTAAATAGAATACACGTTATAGCGCTAAATAACGGTTTCACCATAAATTTAATTAATAATATTCTAAAAAAACTACAGAAATCTAAAACGATATCTTCAATTTACCCCACAGTAAAAAACAATAGAACATTTAGTTATAATTCTATCACATACATCGGTACAATTTCAAACAAAGTAGGAAACTTAATAAAAACAAGTAAAGAAGAGACCATTTCATTAAAAACCAACAATTCCTTACAAAACGCTATAAAAAACAACAAATATAAAACGGACAATAGATTAAACTCAGGGGTTTACAAGTTGACATGCGAAGATTGTAAAAAGTGTATGTCGGACAAACAGGACGGACATTTGATATTAGAATGAAAGAACATGAAAGAAGCCACAGAGACAAGAAGACAGACTCAACTTTTGCCAATCATTGCCTAGAACATAATCACAAATTCAACACTAATTTTAAAACTTTGCATGTTCTAGATAAAAGTAAAAATCTTAATATGTTAGAAAGTTAATAAATTAACAAATATAATAAATTAGGTATAACTTTAAATAACCAACTTGACATAAATAACTCCCTCCTACTAAACTTAAAACTCATACATTTCCACCCACTCTTAGAATGAGATTAGTTCTGTACTTTGTATTGATATATATATATATATATAAGATCTAATTGATATTTTGAATTAGTATATTCATTCATCCACCTGATGAAGCCACAGTGTAGTGTGTTAACATTATATATATTATTTTGAAACTATACAACTGTGTTTTATTATATCTATATAATGAAGTTTCAACAAGTATCTCCTTCGTCGATTATTAATATATAAGGCATACAAAACAAAATGTTAACCTACAAAATGTAACTCCTATGTGGAAAAACTACACAACTAAAAATATATAACCCATCCCCATAAGTTTGTTTAAGTTAAATAATTACAAAAAGCATTCAATGAGCTAATAAACCTGGGGACATCAGTACAATTATCCGCCCAACACAAGTTAACAAAGGTTTACACTAATATTCTCATGAAAAATGATAAATTAACAGTTGCCCGTAAATACTAGAGAATTGGCAATGCCATTGTGAGTTGAATACCTTTGACTACTATATTAATTTTAAATATAATTACCGATCCAATAAGTTTGAATAAATTATGTTTAAATTTTGTATATCCGACCTGAAATTCATACTATTATCATTATTATTTATATGAATCATTTCCAAAATTTCCCGAATTGTTTTTTTACTATTAGAATTTTAGATTGATGTACTATCAAATTTAAAAAAAAGTGGTAGAGTAATATTTTAGTCGGTTTAAATTAGGCTGCGTGAATGTAGGTATATATTAAATGTAGGCGTCAAATTTAAATATTCAAATAACCTATAAGTGTCAAATAACATTGATACACAGGTAGGTGTAAGTGTCAAAAATGACTTTTGCACGTTACCACGATCTTAAGTACCTTAGCAAAGTGACAATACTAAAATGTTTAAAAATTGACTTTATATATAACTTCACTAATGTACCACTTCTTTTTAATTCGATAATACCTTTAACACATGGATTATGATCAAGTTCCAACATATTGCTATGGTTTCTTCCCCGCAAACATTTGTGAAAAATTTATTAATTTATCGTTGTACATTTATTTTCGATGCCAGTGTATAATTTTTATTGTCTATGAATGCAGTTTTTATTTTGATTTATTTTTGACTTGTGTAGTTGTAGCACGCCGGATTTGCAGTATCCGCTGCAGACACAAATTGTTATCAGAGTTAAGAAGACGTGTGTTATAAGATATTTTTTTTATCTTAGTTTAAGTAGCTTCGTGATTTTTATTAGTTTTGGTGCTTTATTTCATACCGATTTATTTACGAGTGTGCAGAACTCGTAGTTAATTTAATTTTTGTACGTTTTTCTAACTCTGGTGTCTCGTAAAAAAAAATACATTTTATTTACGTAAGTAAAGAAATCATTCTTATTTTCTTTATTATTATTTTCTTGTATGTATTGATTTGTATTTTACCATTGTGGTAATTTTGATATATTTTATCTTAGATATATATATATATATATATATATATATATATATATATATATATAAATGACAAAGAACGTATTTTAAAATTTCTATATAAAAAATTTTCTATAACTTTAAATTTTGTACGTTGTCAAGGCATTTTTTATTACATGTGACTGCGCAAGTGTTAGAGATTTGATTCGGTCTGTCAGTACTGTTTGTTTACTTTTTGAAGCTGTTTATTTGGGGTGAAATTTAAAAAACATCTTTGCAATTTATTAGATTTAATTTAGTTCGGGTGTAATCAAAGGACGTTTGGATTTGTTATGCGGTCACTTTCAACAAATTCTTTTACCTCTAAGTGTAAGTTTGTATTACACAATTCTTTATACTTTATAAAGAATTTTTTTTTCTTTTTTATTTTTCATGTATTGAAGATTCATTTGAGTAAAGATGTGTATATCTTTTTGATTATCCTTCTACTTGTGTGCTTAACAGTAACTTCAGTAAAACTAACTATATTCACAAATAAATTTTGTGTGGCGCCTGATTGTGGTATTAATTAAATTATTTTTCCACGTTTTCCATTGGAAACCCGGAGAGGAAAGCAGTCCCATTTAAAGAAAGTAATCGACTGAGTATCTAAGCTGGACAGAGTTGGTGTGAATAGTTGTACATCTCACTACTAACCCACTATTCATAGCACTATGTATAGCTAAAGCGTATCTAGTTTTACCTGTTCTGATATCAGTCTTGTGTAAAGTTAGTCTCGTAGAGAGCCAATTATCAGTCTGGCCGAGGTGTACCTTATCACAACTCGAATAGGGTATAGAGTAAACTACATTGTTCTTATATTTAGAAGGTGTTTTATCTTTTAAGTTAGAGAAGAAGCTGCTTACAGTTAATTTGTTATAATAACCGAATTTAACATTATTAAACTTTAGAATCCATGCTAAATGATACGTCAAATTGTGAATTGTAAACAACATTGCTTCAATTTAACTACCATCCAACGCAATATCCGATGGTGTACCCGACGGGCAAGCAATCCCGAAAGATCACCTGATTGTTCCCGCCAGTGACGCTTCATTTTCCTGGAGAGAGAAGGACACGAGTGCAGTTCTTCCGCCAGATAAGCTCTCGTTTTATTTTATTTTTTTTCAATTGTCATTCGTAACTTTCTTATTTATTTCATATATAAATTTTATTATTATTAATTAATAGATCGTCGTCAAATAGTCCCAGGTGTTTTCCAAACGGAAAAACCTGTGCGGCCTGACCTTCTTTTTTGTAGGTCATTTCTTATACCTTTTTCGATCGCTTCACGAACAATTGTAGCCGTTTCAATTTAACCTTTCGTTATACATTTATATTATTTGAACACTTTTATTGCATACATTACCTCTTTTTGCTAATTGATTTGAATACTGTAATTATAGGCATTACATATTTTTACTAACTAATTTGTATACTTTTATTATGCCTACAGATTTTTGTTAACGCATTTGAACGCGTTAATTGTATGTATTTCATATTTCTGCTAATTGTTTAGAATACTTTCAATTTATGCATTACATATTTTGCGGAATCTTATTTGAGTTTATAACTTTCTAGCTAAAGGTCGATTTATTTCAACGAATTGTTGAAATTGTATACATTGTGAACTGACAAGAAAGAAAGAATAAGTATTGTTTTTTTTTTAGGGCGAACTAAGGCTCTCAGCCGCTCTGTAAATTATTTTACTTATCGATTTATTGGTATCACATAATATTATTCTTAATTAATTAATCTTTTCTTTACTTTTAACTGGCCTTCAGCCGCAAAATATAAATTATAAATTTCAATCAATTTTTCTTTTGTCTTTATATATGTACTGTACATGATCCAAGTACCTTTTTTTTTTGTTAATCATAAATTCACATGTCCCGATTTATCACAAGTGTTTTCTCTTTAAATATACTGGTAGTCAATAAATAAGTTTTGTTTGGTTGGAAACAACGAATTTTCTTTTTTTTTCCTCGTCTCTCGAACCTCGAGAGTGGAACGAGTCTCGGTCACGGAGCCGGCCTTCTGCCCCACGCAACCTGCCTTTCTTTGTTTATATTAAATTTTTATCAAGTTTCCGAGTTTGCGACGTCCAGCGGCAGAAATTCGGTGGCGCCCTTTTCCACCTTTGTTTTCAGTTTCTCACTGACCTCTGGGTCTCCCCACCCCTGGGCTAAGGCAGCCTCAGAAGCCGGGTGGGCCGTTGGCAAGAACGTTGACCGAGACCGTATCTGCTCCGGGTAGCGTTTTCTGTTATTGTTTTATATATATATATATATATATATATATATATATATATATATATATATAGACGTACCCTTAGAGCAGCAACTGAAATGGGAAAAATAGGTTACTCAACATCACAAATATTTATGTAAACAAGGTTATGAAACGGAATTAGCAAGTTTTAGTAGTGTCGAAATGTATACGAATTTATATTACGATAATATTACAATTTTAAATTAGTATATTTCATTTTCTTTCATTAATTTCATTTATATTATTTTTAATTCAATATTCAAATCTTAGCGCCAAAGTACCAATATTTAAATTCATATACATCAATACATTATATCGACGCTAGTAAGACACGCCCACTAATCGACATCTTCCGAAATGTAAATATTTATCGTGCGCAATTTACGCAAAGTAATATTAAGATTGACATAAAAATTAGGTTAGAATTTTTTAAATAATTTTTAAATCTAGATAATATATTATATACAGTTAAAATATGCCTTAGAAATTAGTTTTAAAGGAAAAACTTCGAGACTATTTAGAGATTAAATAAATAGGCTTTGATTATAAAACAGTCGCTATCGGCATCATCTTATGCAAAATTCACAAACGTATAAGACGTACTTTTCGAGTTTCAATTAGAAATTATTAAATTTTATCAATTTTAAAATATTCAAACAGTGCTAAAGTGAAATTAGATAACCTGAGAAAGACTGGTAGTAAAGTACAAGCGAGATTTTGTCTAATAACCGAATTTCTGCGAATAAACGCCTAATAAAGCGTTCAGCGATCGATTTCGTTATCAAGTACACAAATTTACCCAAAATATCTAACTAAGAAGAACTACAAGTCATTCTTTACTTGGAGGAGTGTTAGATCCATCAAATACCTCAAGTCCAACAGCAATACCAGGTCAAAGAGAGACTCTAGCAAACTTATTTCGAGTCCGAAGAAACTTGCGAGAGCGTCATCAAAACTTCCCGCACAGGCCGCCAACATCGGAGAGCGTTCGGGGTAACTCACATCAGTAATACTCGACAACATAGCCGCTTAGAACCTACAAGCAGAACCACAGGTTAACTATATCAACTAAACTAATAAACATTGTCTTTAATTTATTTCTTTAAAAATTGAATCACATAAATAAATAAAGATTCTCGAATTTTTCACCTTTTACCACATATCATTTCAAAAATATAACTTTCTTAAATAATATACTTATTTTACTCTGTACACATAATTAAAAGGTACTTACCTACGTATTAGGGATTGTTTATATAATTTTAGTACACATTTATTATAAAATAACAACACACATAACCTTGTCGATTTATCACCTTGTTATTATAGACACATAGTTCACATTCCAATTAAACTTGTATATTTGTACTTGATGTTACAGTTTTCTTCTTTGAATATGATAAATATATTTTGTTTACATTGATATAGGTCTTTTATTGATGTAGATACAGTTGTAGAAGTTATTTCTTTTGATAATCGTTTATTTAAATTACTAATAAGGAAGCAACTACTTTTAGTCACGACGAGCCTGAGATACAACATTTATTTAAACATTTATATACAGATTCCATGCACCCTGAGTCTAGTTGGCCAGCAAAAACAGAGATTGCGTACATTGAGAAGTGTATTACATTTAATACGGCGCCCAATTATTATTTTAAAAATTTATTTAACTTATCACTTCTCGCTCAACATTAATTACTATTTCTCTTTTTATAATTATCACCATTCACTAGCTATACTTCAATGTATATATATATATATATATATATATATATATATATATATATATATATATATATTAAGCTCGACGTAGCGATCGTAGCAAGTTGAAAAGCAGGATTTACTTTTAATTACTGTAGTACAGATAGTTAAAAATTTTCAAGGTACGAGTATATCGTACCAGGACATATTGGTCAAATAATTATAAATAAATTAAACGATATTCTACGTAAAAATGAATGATCCAACGCATAACAAAAAATTGCATCGATTTTAAATAGTGAACTTGTTACTAATTTTGTTATGAATTTTATTATGGATCGCGCATTAATTACAAAATTAAAATATGCGCCAATTACAAATGTCGACGTAGAAAGAACTTTTTCAGTTTACAAAATATGATAAGTGACAGAAGACACAACTTTAGAATGGAACATTTAGAACAGTATTTAATAATCAGTTGTTTTCAGGATTAATAACTTTTTTATGAAAATTTTGTTTGAAAATGTATTTTTGATGAAAATAAAATGTTATTAGACCAATGGTTTTCTTGATTAGTAGTTTTATTTATATAAATTTGTTTAGATATGTACGAGAAATGTTTCCAAAATTCTGAGAATTTAGTTATAATTTTTGCATTTTGTCAATTTTCATCAATATTATAATATTGTTTTTCAACATATGAATACATTTATACCAACGACAAATTAATTTTTCAAGCCGTCCTCAAAGAACTTTTTCGGTATCTTCTCAATCCACCTATTTATGGCACGTTTTCTGTCAGCCAAACTCTCAAAACGAACACCCGGTAAAAGTTGTTTCAAATCTGGGAACAGATGAAAATCACTCGGTGCGAGATCCGGTGAATAAGGAATAATTTTCTGCGTTAATTGTAATACCTTTCGACAGATAATCCATCAAAAGAATCCCTTTGCAATCCCAGAATATAGTAAGCATTACCATTCCAACAGACGAAACTGCACGCGCCTTAAGTGGAGGCCCTTCTTCAGGTTTACGACATTCTTTGGATTGACTTTTGGTCTCAGGATTAAAATAAGGACTTTCGTCAGTAGTTATTATCAGTTGCCAAAATTCATCACCGTAACGGGCTGACAGATCTTGAAGTTGACGACAAGTGTCAGACCTATTGAGTTTCTGTTCCAGTCCCAACAGCCTCGGTACCCAGCAGGCTGAAACCTTGCTTACGCCCAAACAATCACGTAAGATCTCGTGAGCATGTGGTGTACCTATTCAAAAGCATACACTGATTTGAAAAATAGTCATTTGTCTGTCCTCTTTCAATAGGTTCTCCACGGCAGTAATATTTCTTTCATTTACCGATGCGCTCGGGCGACCACTGCGTGGATCATCTTCTAATGATGTTCTATCACTTTTAAAACGATCGATCAACTGACAGTACTTTTAGATTCTGCAGACTCCCCAAATACTATTTGTAGACGTTTAATAATTTCTGAAGTTTTCACACCCTCTTTTCACCAAAATAAAATTATTGCCGTTTGATATTTAGCCGCGTCTTCCATGGTTACACAAACAGTGCTACGAAAATCGCCTATATCGGTCGAATACCTGAATCAAACTGAACAATATTGCATTGGATAGCTACATAAACATGTTAAGACTTGTCACCAATAGCATTGCCTGCAAATTCTGCGTAATTCAATTAGAGCACAATTCTCAGAACTTTGGAAACCTCCATCATATGTGTGGTAAAAATAAAATATTGTTAGTTAAGTATAGTAATTTTTGTGTCGTTTATCTAATTTGTATGTTTTTTTGGAGTGAGCTTTGTACCTTTTTAAGTGCCTTCTTCTGTTTTTTTTGTGCTTGTTAGTCCGGTCTTTAGTATGTATATATTCAACGCCAATGTCATATGTTAATATTTTAAGTTGTGTCTTAATATTAAAAGCTCTCATTATTTTTTTTGCTATGAAAGTTCTTTACAATTACAACATTCCAATGGATAGCATCACTTGGTTTTTATAATAGCTAAAATTTATTAATCCATGTCATTGAGCACGTCTATAGACACATATTCTTTACATTTCATCTACAGATTTTCTTCAACAAAGGCAATAACACTTTTTGATAAATAACCATTCAACGGAAAGGAATAGAAAGAATAAGAAGCTGGGAGAGCGGAAAGAGAAATGTATTCGCCATACGGGTTCGAGATTTATCGCACTGCGAATGGAACAAAACGTTATTCCGAATTTCCGCATCTTTCACTTCAAAGACGGGAGGTACCCAGCTGTGCCCGTTTTACTCAATGACTTGGCGTTGTTGGTGAATCGATACTCGCTCTGATTTGCCACGACACGTTGTTTTTATACGAAAATTCCACCTTTTGCCTCCTCCTTTTGTCATACACTTTCCACGGTTCCTTCCTCCCTCTCCATTTTGAACCAATGCGTTTTATCGTTTCAGCCGATTCGAAATATGTTTGTATTTGTTTAGGAAAATAATTTGAAGCTTGTTTTTCTTAAACACATACGTTCGATAAAAAAACCTCCGATGTGTGAGATTCAGTTCGTAACGCGTTTAGATAGAAAAAGTAAGGAAATCTTTTTCGATTAGAGATACATTTTGGACAGATATGGCTGCTTTTGTATACTTTGATAAAAGACATACTCTTGAAAACGCGAAATAAATTTGTGATTGGATCGGAAATGTATCCCTAAAACTTAATTGTAAGTGTTTACTAAAAATATTGTTAGATAATTAAAAGTAATCACATTAAATTATATCACTTCATGTTAACCACGTTATACACAATGTTTCATTCCCAAAACTTGAGATACGAAAACCTAAATCTGTAAACGCTTACCAAACGACAGTTCCAATACTGAATTAAAGCGAATTTTATTAACTAGTAAAGCGGCCTTACAATATTAATGTATATTATAAAATTCGGCTGGAGAAGAGTGTATCATACTACCTACTAATTTTGTAAAGGTGGCAATGGTCAAACATACAATTTCAATTAATTTTTTTCGTTCCTATATAATAGGTGTCCCGATAGTGCGGTGTCGATCGATATCGCGATATCATTTGATGGTACAAAAAAACTTTTCAAACAAATGTTGTTTAATTCTTAAAGAGGCATCGCCTAAAAATACTTTCGTTTATATAAGCTGTCTCAGAATAACAGTACTGAATCTAACGTAATTTTTTCAAACGAAACATCCTATATTTTATTCCATTTTTAGAGTCTGCTATAAAATCGAGATGTTTTTCATATACCATTATCTATACCTAACCGTAATATTTTCAGAAATATTTAACATTTTCTCTAATAAATGTCATGTGCAGGTACTATTTTGCTAAGTCATGTCTTTCTTATCTTTGATCCCAAAAGCGAAGTTTTTGGTATGTGAGTAGTTTATACTTGTGATAACTTTTACGTATTGCTAAAATTATTTTTTTTGATACAGAGTGTTCAGGAAACGGAAAGCAACACCACAAATTTCAGATGGAAAAATCTCCATTTTTTTAAATGCAATGCATAGTGCTTTTTTATGTTATTTTACTCCTAAAATAAAACACTTTATTTTTACTTAAGCATATCATATAACTATCTGCAATAGATTTCGAGATTTTTTCGTTTTTAGAATCGCTTTACAAAAAGTTGTCCACTTCGAGGCAATCTGTTCTTAAAACTAAGACGGCCATGGAAAACAAATAACACACATCAAACAAACTGTCAAATTGCTTAATGCAGTATTTGCTCTGTAAGTCAATTACGTGTGTGTTTCCTCATGTTTTAAAAATGAATTTTTCACAAGAACTGATCAATATGGTTTACGTTTTAGGCTCAAGCGATCAGAATTGTTACATTGCAAGTCGCATTTACGCGCGTTTCCGAACGCTGAGCGACATTTTTAGACTAAAAGAACGTTTTGAACGAACAGGCAATGTGGATTATAAAGGGCAATTGAAAAGGCAGAAACGGATGGTCACTGAAGAAAATGAACACATAGTATTGAAGACTGTAGTGGAAAATCCTCATACACTCAGCACGTATATTAGAGCGCCAAGTTGGAATATCAAGAACTAACGCTAACAGAATTACTGATATCTTGATAATAGTACCTGCACATGATATTTATTAGAGGAAATATTAAATATTTCAAAAATTGTTACGATTTGGTATAGACAATTGTATATGGAAAGCATGTCGATTTCATAGCCGTCTCTAAAAGTGGAATAAAATATAGGGTTTCGTTTGAAAAAATTAAGTAAGGTTTGGTACTGCTATTCTGAGACACCCCGAAGTATTATTAGGTTACGCCACTTTAAGAATTAAATAACATTTGTTTGAAAAGTTTTTTGTACCTTCAAGTTTTTCTTGGGAGTAGCGCCCGGATAATTAAACCAAATTCAATTTGACGTTCAGATACTCTACATAGCACCTTTTTTAAACCGTAAAATTTATTAAAATGTTAAAAAATGGTAAGAGAACAATGTTAGAATAAATCTACTTACATTAAATTTTTGTGCTCTTAAATTAATGTCATGTGTTTTTTACGCATTTCTAACTAAAACTAAACTTGTGTATTAGCAAGCAGATTGTTTTCAAACATGTGTTTATTTTTCGTTTTGACGGGTGGAATGTTGGCAGTGTCACCGCCATTGATTTAAACTGTTCTCGGACATGTGTTTTTTTATTTTATTTTTGTAATGTTTATATTGTCATTAAACAAGGCGTGTTATACCAATTGATTCGAGATGCATGACATTTAAAACGTTGACGGGGCAAAGAGGGTTATATCCCCATTAATGCTGCAGTTGACGTTTCGCTATGACAGTGACTGAGACCGCTAAACGTCTACTGTCAGCCAGTCGCATATCAGCTACATTCAAGTATATATGTGAAGAAATACAAACACGCTCAATTTAAAATGAATATGTTTTTAGTAAATGAAAAAAACTGATATTGTATCTTGGTATTTACAAGGGAATTCTTACAATGAGAACAGAGTCCTGTACATGAACACATGAGAGTATTTAGAAAATGTATTTCAAAATATATTAATTTCTAGATGTGGCAATATTCGATGGCTTGCGAGGTCTCCGGATTTGTCACCTGTCGATTGCTACCTTTGGGGATATATTAAAAGTCAAATTTATAACAATCACAAACCAACAACTTTATCAGAGCTGCAACAAAAACTACATTAAATTTTTGTGCTCTTAAATTAATGTCATGTGTTTTTTACGCATTTCTAACTAAAACTAAACTTGTGTATTAGCAAACAGATTGTTTTCAAACATGTGTTTATTTTTCGTTTTGACGGGTGGAATGTTGGCAGTGTCACCGCCATTGATTTAAACTGTTCTCGGACATGTGTTTTTTTATTTTATTTTTGTAATGTTTATATTGTCATTAAACAAGGCGTGTTATACCGATTGATTCGAGATGCATGAAATTTAAATCGTTGACGGGGCAAAGAGGGTTATATCCCCATTAATGCTGCAGTTGACGTTTCGCTATGACAGTGACTGAGACCGCTAAACGTCTACTGTCAGCCAGTCGCATATCAGCTACATTCAAGTATATATGTGAAGAAATACAAACACGCTCAATTTAAAATGAATATGTTTTTAGTAAATGAAAAAAACTGATATTGTATCTTGGTATTTACAAGGGAATTCTTACAATGAGAACAGAGTCCTGTACATGAACACATGAGAGTATTTAGAAAATGTATTTCAAAATAAATTAATTTCTAGATGTGGCAATATTCGATGGCTTGCGAGGTCTCCGGATTTGTCACCTGTCGATTGCTACCTTTGGGGATATATTAAAAGTCAAATTTATAACAATCACAAACCAACAACTTTATCAGAGCTGCAACAAAAACTTGTTGAAATTTATGATGCTATTACTCCTTATATATTATTTCACGTTAGATTTAGCTTTTTACGATAGAATGGGTATTTGAATGGGATGTTTATGGTTTGTTGCAAGGAGGTCAAACGTTTGAAAATTTAATTTAATCGAGAATTTTATTTTATTAAAAAAATAATGTCTAGGTAGTGTTGAGGATACATGCAGGATCCTTTCATATCATATTAATATTAAGTATTTTTAAATTAATTTAAGAAACGATTAGGTTTCGATTAAGTATAATAACGTACAATTTTTATGCAGTATGCAGGCTCATGTATCACACGGTATATGTCTTATTTTGATCATCTGCGGCCCATCATATTTACATAAAGCGGTTGGTCCGATCCGGATAATCTTAGGTACAATTGTACACGAGGTCACATCTATATTATTTCGCCAGCTTTAAACTATGTTTATACAATCTGGGACTCGGGTTAGATTGCTTTTCAGAACAATTATCAATATAATTTCTAGTTAAATTTAAAGGACAATACCAGTATGCTAAGTTCGGAATGATTTCAAAGATCTTTTATTACAAGTAATGGTGGGTTCTTTCTATCAGATAATACCGTCAGTCCCAACATGTGCGCGGTATTACAATATTTCTATTTAAGGTACCTACATCAATAATTGTATCTTCGTAGTTCAAAGAACATCCAAAACATTTGGTTTTACTGTCTGAACTTCCCAGGATTTTGGTAAATGGTAAACTGGTGACAAAGTTTATAATCGCTGGTTTATTACGGCAATGCAATATATTCTATCGTTAAAGAAACTCACCGACAGTTTTTCCAATATTTTAAGTTCAATTGAGAACGCCTCTTTGAACAGTTTCTACCAATCATGGTATAGTGGGGATTTTGAATTTTTCATTTGGAGTTTTCTTTATCACAAAATTCTCAATCTCAAGTCAGTCTTATCTACAAGTTTAACACAAACAAGTACGTTACAGTTTATAACTTTATCGGGGTAAACTCCTCATTTAACGAGTAATCAAAACACTCATCAGAGATTTAATTTGTCTCAACATAGACATTCAGTTTATTCATTTAAGTATCAGTTTATTTTATATATCATCAAACATAAAGTCATTCAAACAGTGCCGATTCATTTAATTAATTACAAGACACAAAGTATTACAGCAGTCATACTCATAAGATAAATAGCTTAAGTTGTTGTATATTTAAAAATTGGTGTAATTAGTGTAAATAAATATATTTAGATCAATTGCATTTATTCAGAAACTAACGTTTCACCAAAAAATAAACAATCAAGCGTATACAAACTTACACCTTGTGCGCGGTGAGTGCATTCATAAATCGAGCTGTAATCAAAGGGAACGAGCGGCGAAGCATCGTCACCGGAACCGGAAGCAGCCTGTCCATTTAGAATTAATTTTATTTTAAAGAATGTATCTCTTTTTTTATTTTGACAATAAACAAGTTTATTGAGAATATTCTAAACCAGAAAGTAATTTTTGGTTTAGATATCGCAACATATTACAAAAAAAAATCTATTCTGTCAATTATGGAGTTTCCTTTGTTTTGTATGCGGATGCTTTCTAAGATATTTTTTACCTTGTTATTTTTTTCGTATGTTTTCAGAATTTGTGTCAATTTAAACATTCTTGTGGATATTGTATTTTTTGGCCGATTCATACGCCTTTGCAGTCGTTGCATGGAATTTCATAAATAACGTGTTTTCTTTAGTGTAGGTATTTTGTCTTTTAATTTTGAGTGTAAGTTGTTGAGATTATTGGAGGTTTTATGAGCTATTTTTATGTTATATAGTGTTAAGATTTTGTTTATTTTTTCCGGCTGGTTGTTTATATAAGGTACATAAGTAGTTTGAGGGTCGCTTTCCTTGGGTTTTGTGTCGTGTTGATATAATTTTTGTTTTATGATTTTCTAAATGAATGAGGGGGGATAATAATTTTTTGTAGGGAATTTTTTGTTAGTGATAGTATTTCTAGTCTGAAGTCCGAGTTTGTTAGTTTAATCGCTCTATTAGTTAATCCCGGCCACATTGTTTTTGTGTGACATAGATGGGCATGAATCTAATTTCAGAAAACGATCGAATGCAGTTGGTTTGTAGTATAATTTTGTTGAGATCTTTTTTTTCGGTGCGTGTTAAGGTTAAGTCTAAGAAATTAATTCTTGGATTATATTATTTTTCTATTGTGAACTATAGTTTTGGATTAAATTAGTTAAATTTCTTTAGTATGTATTCTGTTTTATCAGAGGGGATGCAATCATCGAGGTATCTTTTAATAAATGTGGGTTTAAAGTTTAATTTTGAAATTATGTTGTGTTCTAGTTCCTCCAGAACGTCAAATTAAATATTGTTTTAATTACCCGGCTACTCCCAATAAATACTTGCTTTTACCTTGTATCATAGTTACGGCCATGAAAATGAGAAATTTCTTCTAATATTATATATATATATATATATATATATATATATATATATATACATATATAGGATAAAATAAATTAAAAGTGAGCAAACGGTCTGTCAATTAAAAACTTATTTATTAATTATCTCTATATTTCGCATTAACTTTGTTGCTTCTTCAGGAGATAAAAAGTAAAGTTCAAAAAAATAATAAAGAATATTAAAAATAATAATACGGTCTATAATTTCTTTTAAATCATTTATATATATATATATATATATATATATATATATATATATATATATATATATGAACTTCATGTGTATGAGGATTAATAATTATTAAATCTCATTTTACATGCAATTGTCGCTATAATCTAATGCAACAAATTATAGCGACAAATAGCGACGATTGAATCATTGGCTGTTATGACGACCCCTTCTTTCGTTGCGCAGTTCCCCATGTTGTTTAATTTTTCAGCTTAGTATGCGTTTGGGATTCGTTCCGGATTCAACTTAGTGCAGTTGAATTGTCAGAAGTGGCTGGCAGGATCGCCATGTGCTATCGGTCCAACTAGCCACTGACAAGATTGCCATGTGATGTCCCTGGTCCCCTCTCCGAGGTGGACTTATTAGAGGCCGGTATTATTGGTGAAATAAGTAATATACGCGAGAACGATATAAAATCACATTTAATAAATACATAACAACAACACTAAACGTAAACCGTGAGACCAGAGTAACTATCAAAACTCTGATTACTAAATACCTAGGCAGTATTACTACCGATTCTGTACTCTGATAAAAGCGTAGTACTCTTCCTTGTGTAAGTAAAAAACACAGCATTTATCGACATTTAATTTAAGATTAAATACCTACACCGATTTTTCATTAAGATCTAGATTTTTCAGCATACTTTGAGCTCTGTCAATAGTATAGATTTTGAAATAGCTCCTTATATCATCCCTAAAGTCAAAATGAAATAATCAGTCTTTAATAAAAGGTCGTTGATGAATAAGATATAAAGATAAAACTTTTGCAAATAGAATAGAAATACTTCGGTAGTTAGATAATAACTCTTTATCCCCTTTTTCTGGACAGGACAAATTAGCGTTCGTTCCAATATATTAGCAAAAATGCAAATATTTAAGGAAAGAGTGATAAGTGTATATAATGGTATAGGAAGGATAAATTTACAATTGGGAATCAGAAAATTAGGCAACAGTTCAGAATCAGAATAAACAGTTTGATTGCTCCTAGAATATGCACTGACGATGTCCAGGGAATCAGTAAATTCACTGTCGTCATTATAAAGTTTTCCAACTATTCAGTTGATCTCTGTTTATTAAGAAACCCCAGATCGCAGAGAGATCAAACTAGACATTCATTTCTATCGCCGACAAATACTGTCGATAAAATAAAAAAATCAAAGACTTTGTATAAGCTCGTAAACGCTTAAATTTATTGTAATAAACAATTTGATTAATAAATTAATCAATGTTCATTATATATTTTCTTTAGTATTGTTATTTACTTATTTTAATTACTAGTCATTGCATTACATTATTTCTTTTTCTTTTACATGTATTTTAGCTTCAGTTATTATTTTGTTCTAATGTTTCATCAATTTCTCTAAGCTTCATTCTAATATTTACTATATCTCTCATATCTTTATCAATTTCTAGGAATGTTAAGTGTATAAGTGAACTTCTTTTATTTTTTTTGCTGAGAAAGCCTTTATAGATTTTCCATTATATAGAGACGAAACATTATTTTTTCTCAACAAAATGGAATTTATGTCAGCAATAACTCTCAACAAACTTATTATCCGATCGTTATAAATCATTATTTATGAAGATTCATAGCTCGTGTAACGCGTCGTAGAAAATATCGTAAAAAATCTAACATATTAAAGCAAGATCATCAGGAGAGAGATAACATTAATAATATGAAGTTTATAAACTACATTCTATGTAAAAACTTTTCCTTGCATCTTTAGATTAACCTCTCCTACTAATAATATTGATACAGATTTTCATATAGTGGTAATAATATAAAATAGAAAAATGATAAATCATTTTTATATTTTGTACGTCAATTTTATTATTTTTGAACTCTACATTTTTTACCCCAGAAGAAGCGACAAAGTGTTGCGAAATATAGGGTAATTTAATAAACGAGTTTTTTAATTGACCGCTTACCCGAATTTTAATTAATTTTTGATAATATATCACGGTCGATAATTTCTTTTCAATTAATTATATATATATATAAATAAATATAAATATAAATATATATTAAATTAGTCGTCGATTTAAGGTCTGGTTTATTTTGATATGTATATATTTAAAGCAATCTTACATGTTTTTACAAATAGTGTCTTTTTCAGACACAATAATAACTCACGGCTTGCCAATCCTCCGTAAGACGTTTTGCTGTCTAGTTTTCTGAACCATGAATTATTATTATTAAACTTGAATGTACGTTTGAATATTTTTAATTTTATCCATGACAACTACATGTATATAAGTTTGCCATTGATATACTGTCATATATGTTTTTAATTTGTTTGAAAAAGACACAATGTGCCGAAGCATGTAAGATTGTTTTAAATATATACATATCAAAGTAAACCAGACCTTACTCGCCGACTACTTTAATCTACTATAACATACAAACGTAAAAAAATAATTATCTATATATATATATATATATATATATATATATATATATACATATATACGTATATATGTGTTGTATATATATAACGACGGGCCGTCGAAGTGCTGCACGGAAAAGTAAAGAAGTTGCCGGGAAAGGGTTGGCGGCCCTACGCAACGGCTGGTTATCCGATCTCTCTAAATTTACGCGACCGGTCACTAAACACACGCACGAACGCGCCAACATACAAAACCCTACACTTACGCGCTCACACGAACACAAAACCACACATCCAGAGAGAGACGCAAGCTGCCAGCAGCAACTAACACACAAGTTCATACCCAGAAAGAGACACAAGCTGCTAGCAGCGAACAACACATATGTTCACACCTTGCTATCTGTTTTTGGAATACTAAGGCATGTTTTATTATTATTTCAATTGGAATGTATCTGGAATGCAACTCAATTATTTGACACTTGGATTCTGTCATTTATATTTTATATCCTTGATAAAGGCATCATTGCCGAAACATGTAGGGTTTTTTTAAATATATATACTTTGAAGTAAAACAGACCTTTAATCGCCAATGATTGAATTTACCATATACACACACACACATATATATATATATATATATATATATATATATATATATATATACAGCTCTCGCATTATAAGTTGGCCAAGGGTGGGAGATAGTTCGCGCAGAGAGAGAAAGAGTTGATTGAGTATAATTACATCATTCACTATGTAGTAAATGAATCAGACAGGGTAGTTCTTCACCTTTGTATATTATAGTTGATTTAGATATTCGGCTATTTAAGGTCTGTTTTACTTTAATATATATATATTTAAAATAATTATTTTAAATATATACATGTTAAAGTAAAACAGACCTTAAATCGCCGAATATCTAAATCAACTATACAGTGTGTTTCACTTTTCATGGGGACACCTAAATAACTTTTTATTTTGAAAGCAATCAATATAAAATTTTTATCATTTGTGTAGGCCACGACAATGGACCTTTTCGTATGAATAGAGTTTTTGTAAAGTAAATATCTAGTCAACTATAATTAAAATAAAAAGTAGTGTTTCAAGTAATGTCATACTAGCGATTAATAGAGCAAAAAAGTATTAGGAATTTTTTTTGCAAATCGCTCAGGAACCCCTAATACCAAATTTTGCTGAAAATATTTCATTTTTAAATTCTTCTACATTTGTATGCTATCTGTAGATAATAGTTTGTTATTGTAATGATAAGAGTGCCATGAAGCAAAAAAATAATTTGTCAGTTCAAACGTCAATTCACAACAGTTTACTTCAGTTGTAACTATCGATAGATATTTAACTATTGCGCAAAAAGTGGAAATTATTCGAATTGTTGATGATAATGTACGTTCTATCCGAGAGGCTGCTAAAGAGTTTAGCGAGAGACATCCTGAACGTACACCCATCCGTCATCGAACTGTTGCATACATGAAGAATATTTTCAACACTATTAAAACTGTTGCTAAACCACGTCAACGAGAATTGAACAATCGAGAACACCATTTTGATGCAGTAATATTAGCAGTGTATCATAATAATCCTCACACGAGTTTACGAGATATGGCTAGCAGCTTCTCGGGTAGAACGTATATTATCACCAACAATTCGAATAATTTCTACTTTTTGGGCAATACTTAAATGTCTATCGGCCATTACTTAGCAAAGTTAAATAGTTACAACTGAAGTAAACTGTTTACTGAATTGACGTCCGAACTGACAAATTATTTTCTTTCTTCATGGTAATCTAATTATTGCAATAAGAAACTATTATATACAGATGACATAAAAATGTAACAGAATTTAAAAATGAAAAATTTTCAGTGAAATTTGGTATTAGGGTTTCTTGAGTGGTTTGTAAAAACTTTTCCTAATACCTTTTTGCTCTATCTTAATCGCTAGCATGACTTTAATGAAACACTACTTTTAATTTTAATTATAGTTGGCTAAATATTGACTTTATAAAAACTCTATTCATATAAAAAGATGCATTGTCGTGGTCTATACAATTGATAAAAATTTTATATTAATTGCTTTCAAAATAAAAAAGTTATTTAGGGGTCCCCATGAAAAGTGAAACACACTGTATATATATATATATTGTTACGTTTCTTAGTATATGGTAAAATAAAATGAATGAATATATATATATATGCCCCAAAAGTTGGGCTCAAAATGTAATATGTCAATGACGTTAATATATAAAAATGTAAAATGTGTATAATAATAATAATTGATTTAATATAATATGGATATAGCTATAGACATGTGAATTATATTTCTGTGAACGTAGATTATATATAAAATTTATTTAAATTGGGCTTATTCAATACTTATCTGTTTTTTATCGGCTAGCTTATTTCTCTCTCAGGGTTAAGGTAGGTTCACTTCTCTCCACTTTGAATTTATTTACGTAGCTTATTTAATTGGAAATGGAACAATATCTCAAGTACTTTACAACAAAAAAAACCAAAGTAAAATATTGACAATTAACTTTATTAATAAGAAAACATCTTGAAAAATTTCAGAATTTAAATAAACAGTTTCGTGACACACATATAACATAAGGGAGACACACTTAGCAGTTGGTATTCTTACAGTACAAATGCAATATGGTGTAAGACAAGTGCAAATAATTGTTGCTTTATTAAAATATTTTATACAAGTGAAATCGAATCAAGTTTTAAAATTAAAAGTAGTGGATACTAATATTTAAATAAGTTTTTAAAATGAATTACAATGTTTAATATCAGTGAAAATAATGCGACTAATTATGTATAGAATAAACAAAAAAATTCTAGAAGTGTTCATAGGCAAGTTAAAAATGGCGCGTATAATATTTGTAAAAATAGCAAAAACCTGAATCTTCGGATATAACCTCTGTTGATTCCTGCGCCTGTGTTCTGGAGATGTCTTCACAGCGGGAAACTGGAGAATATTTCGGCTACTATCCCTCGGGATGATGTGAACTGTTCCAAATCTCCAAGTCCGACGGCGGCTTGAACGGATGGCCGATCTCGAGCGGTCCACGATGGTGTTTGATGTACGATGAAATTTTAGGCGGGTAGTTTTCGTATCGAAAACTATAAAAATTCTTAACTCTTGAACTGTTTGGTCGGAAGATGTTAAATTTGGTCTACAGGTAGTTCGTAGGTAGGTGAAACGTTTGGTAGACTTAAAAATCTCGAGCACTTAATATTTTCGCCAATTTATTTTAATTAAGCCGGAGCACAAAAAAACGTGACCTCTCGTTGCAACTACTAATTACCGACGCCAATCTTTTCATTTGTTTTTAATTGCATAACTTGCCGCAAATCGCTCCATTCTTTACTTGCATTATCTTTTTGAATATTATTAAATTAAACATTTTTACAGTGTAAAACAGTTAAAAAAATTACATTTTGATTAATAAAATAACTTTAGTTAGGTAACATATGTTGATGTGTTTACAATCACTCTGTCAACATCTGTTTCTTTGCGGGTTATTGCACCGTTAAAATTGTGGGCGGGGCTTAATTGTTCAAATACATTTAAATATAAATACGTTAAATTTGTTTGAATAAAATCGCGTTATATATTAATTTGAAATAGAAATGAATATAAACATCACAATAAAAAATAGAAAAATAAGTTAATTATTTCAAGGCAAATTTGTCGTCATAATAAAGTATTTATACTTTGAATCAATCTTTCCCCTTCTTGGTATTAAATTACATAGTAAATACAAACATTACAGTTGCATGTATCCTTTGTATTTTTTCAGAGAAAGAGCCCTTCTTGCAATGCCTCAATTTATATATATACCGGTTGTCCTTGAAACAAAAAGGCAAGTGTGAAAAATGGAAAGAAGAAGATTTTTCAGGAGATTTATAGAATATAGAATTTAAAATATTTTCCCAAAATTTCCTCTTACAAGCGAAAAAAGAACGACAAAGATATTAAAAAAAAAATTAACACGCCATTGTGCGAGTATATCATAAAAGCTATATAATCTGACGTACAATAACAAAAAAATAAATTTGGTTATTGTCGATCTTGCTTTCAATTTTTAACAGCTAACTTTTCTCGAACTTATCACACACAAAACAGTCTGAACAATGTTATCTTAAGTGTTTTTATAAATATAAACATTGCAGCGTGTAAATTCTATGGCCGTTTTTTTATACATTACTTTTCGTAAAAAAGAAAACGTTCGCCAAATGCACAGCGTATTAAGCTATGTGCTACTCTTTCATCGGGTTCGTGACAATTATTGACGTGTCTCCACGCTGAAGGCGGTCACATCGAACATTTCATCTGAGCTTTCCACCTGTTTTATCTATTTACAAGTCGGTTCGAAACCAACAGCTGATACATTAAACATAAAGAAAGAGTTTGCAGCTGATATTCGTACCTAATGGTATTGAGATTATTGAAGCCTAAGTAAACAAAACTCAATTATTGAGGTTTTATAACAATAACAGCCGTCTAAATAATGTGATCCTTTACAGTTTTTATAAAGGGTTTTTTATAGACAATCTCATCCATAGTCGGCACATTATTTATTTTCAGGACGTTTTTAATTTTAGGGTTCGCGTCGTAATTGACTCACAATATTTTGGGTTTATATTCTAAATAATTACATCTTTCCATTTTTCATATGTTGTATTTTTATTTCAAGGACACCTGCTATATATATTGTAAATGTAAATATGTAAAATATCGATGACAGAAAGAGAAAAAAAAATACGTAAGGTTGTCAGTGTATAGAAATGCAAAAAGTAAAATTACAATGAGATTTTTTTTAAAGAACAAGTAGCCTGGGTTTAAAAGAAAATAATTATTTTTATAAATAGCAACGTTAAAAATTTTGAGTTAATAAACTGAGTAGAGAATGATAAATTCTTTTTAATTCTTTAAATGTATTTAAAGTATCAAATGAAGAAAAAGTTTTAATCTCATAATCAATAATAAGTACTTTAATATTGTTATGAAAGTTTATCAAAATATATATTGCTAGGAAAAGAGTTCATAAATTGAAAATACGAAATTTTGGGCAGTAGTAAACTCCGCACAAATCCAGAAACAACGGGGGTCGTGTAAGAATTGATGCTAATTCGTACACGAAACTCCACACAGGTAAAATGCAGGTATCATGTAATGATGTGCAATAGGCTATTCTTGTTAATTATCTTAATGTACTAGGTATTAAGATGCGATTATATTTTGCAATTATATCCCTTAATTGCGAATGAGCCACGCTTTATACACCAATAATACCAATGGCATTTCGTAGTTCTGTGTGTTGTTTACGCCTGTATTATTTAGAAACCAAAATTATCTCCCCTTAAATTTTATTTAGTATCAAAGATTTAATTCAAAGTTTAGTTTTGCAACGACAAGTGCTAAATATACTTCTGAGCAAAACATTATGTGTAAAAGGCAGATCGTTTGTGAAAACTACAAGTTTAGCCTTCATCGTGTGTTGTCGTCTGGTGTAATCCGATGGAAATGTATTTCAAAAACTTGTAAAGCTTTTCCTTTAACTGTTGGTGAGGGAGATGGAGGAACGCTGTCTTCTGGAAGTCTTTATCATAATCATGAAAAAATAAGTAATTGTATTCTTCAAAAGCAGCATGTTTCTGCTATCGCTAAGCATAAAGCTGTGGACAAACCATGTGAGCGACTATCGAAAGTTTTGTGCTCTATTTTAGGTAATAATGGTAAACATATACAAGTGTATTAAGGAAAACATGTATAATGCGAGAAGAAAATTAATGCCAGCATTACCAAGAAATATGGAAGAGGTACAAAATGCGTTAGAAATTTTGCAACCTCATAACAATAGGAACGACAACTTTCTGTTAGAAAACAGCCTTGACAACATCGTCATTTTTACTACTCAAACAAATTTGCAGTGTTTGTGTAAAGCTGAAACGATCTACCTAGGCGGAACGTTAAATTACTGCACCAAATACTTCACGTCCATTTTACTGTCCATGGTTTTTTCAACAGATATTACAGCAGACCGATTTTCATGTGGCCGGTGGGAGAATTTGTACGTGCGTTAAGTAAGGGTCAGTGTTAGATAGAGACAGTATTCGGAAAAATGAAATGCAAACTCTTTGTGCGAGTCGTGCATTGGGACGTAGTAAGGGATAAATTCAGAAAATCACATTGTTGAACATGTTTATAATGGTTTGTATTTCACTAAATTAAGGCAAATAGAAGTAAAATAAAACGTATAGTTTCATGTAACATGTTTAATTAAAATGTCTTACCTTACCTACTAGCTAATAGCCTACTAACATCACATTAAGGGGATGACTGAATAAGATTGTTAGCTACACTTAACGGTAGAAAGGCTTAGGATTAAGTAAAACTAATTTGGATAATTAACTGAATTATTGGCAAATAATGTTTATGCTAATCTCTTTCTCATTATAATCACATTGTAAACTTTCTATATGTACAAAAGAACAGTATATTCTTCAACGAGCGTAGGCGAGTGTTGTAATAACATTATTTAATAGTCGTGGAGAAAAGAATATTTTTAATACTAATATTATTGGAAATAACAATGAAAATAATAATTACAATAAGAAATAATACATAAATACTCAAAAATAATTATAGGAGAAAACAATAATGAACAATAACTAAGTTTCCAAAAAATTACGGTAAATTATACATATAATTATATAAAAAGTTATGCAGAATCACTATCACTGACTTCCTCTTCGCTCTCCGATTCAGAGTCTTCACCCAAATTAATAATGAACTGGTCTGTAACTTCTATGAGAGGTTCCGCTTCCAAAAACTTTTGCTCCCACTTTAGCGCGTGGTCACAACATTTATTCCATTCAGCAGCACTAAATTCCTCAAAAAAGTTATCACATAACTATTGAACATATCTAATAGTGAATGACACATTTTTTTGTGCCACATATTGTTTAAGAGATGCCCATACTAACTAAATCGGATTTAAATCTGGGTGGTATGGCGGTAATCGCAAAACACTATGGCCACGTTGTGTTAACATTTCATCTATCTCGAACGTTTTAAATGTTGGCTTATGTACTTTAATAATATTATATAAATCGGGCTTGAGCATGTTATTGTCGAAGTAAATATTTTTAGACCTTAACCAGTCTATCAGAACTGATTTCCTGCTATTAGAATTCGGTGGTTTATCTTTTTGGACATTATGATAAGGAGCATTGTCAATTACTAGGACAGACCTTGGAGGCAGGTTTGGAATTAATTTTTCTAACAACCATTTTTTGTAATTTTCATAATTCATCTCGTGATGATAATCTCCCATTGTGGTATTAGACTTAAAAATCAATTTAGCATTCGGAATGAATCCAGTCTCGCAGCCAGCATGAACAATAATTAGTCTTAGACCTTTTGATATAGGCCTTGCGAATCCTTCATTGGAATTGTCACTCCAACAAGTAGACACGGTATGAGAACTGTGGATGTAAGTTTCATCCATATAAATAATCGGTCTTTTTTCATTTCTGTAGCTTTGAATGCTACGCAAATAAGACACTCTTAACTGACGAATGTCGTGCTTTTCCATTAACAACTTTCTGTTGGTTTTTGTTTTTCTCCAACGAAAACCCCTATCTTTTACTACTTTCCGAAGAGAATCTATTCCTCCAGTGTATCCTGTTTCTTTAAATTTTCTTAGAATGTTTGGCATTGTAGGCACAATTTTGTCAACAGCAAAGGTATTTAAAATTGTTCTACGCAGCACACCTTTATCTGCATCGTCTAAGTCGGTTTTGGGCTTGGTTTTTTTTTATTTTTCTTTGGCGCTGTAAAAGATGAACCGGCACCTGCGTTTATTTCACTTTTTTCTTTAACAATCCGTCTAATACTTCTCTCAGAAACACCCGTTGCGGCAATAACGCGTTCATATAACTGATCCAGTGGAATTTTGAGTACCCCTGAAGTTTTTTCTTCTTGCATATATTTAAATACATTTGTGATCACTTCACGAGTTTAACTGTGTAAAACACATTTATTTAATTTACTTTCTACCTTAATACGGCACTGCACTACTGTGTTTATCGCTTAAAACGATGTAAAACACTGAATGCCAGAGGTTCCCCTACCTATGAATTTCGTGCGCATCTCGAGGGCGGTACTTCTATCCGGCCACATAAAAATCAGTCCGCTGTACCTCACACTGGTTTTATGTTTACTCAAAGATAAGCATGCACGTACATACAAACGCTGTTTCGAACTCCTTGTACATCATACGGTAAAGCACGGATTAGAATTAAAACCAAATAGTGTAGTTGCAGATTTCGAGAAGGCGATTCATAATGTAGTACGACATATATGGCCTGAAACCAGACTTGTGGGATGTAGGTTTCATTTAACGCAGCAAGCCTGGTGGCAAAAAATTCAACAGCTAGACTTGACTGCAGATTACAGAGACAGAAGCTCAAAAATTGGACAGTGGTTGGGTTACTGTTTCGGTCTATTGTTTCTAGAACCAGGAAATGTGAGTGATGTGTTTGTTTTTGAAATATGTGCATTTCAACGTCAAAATGAGAAACTTAAAAAATTTGGAGACTATTTAATCGATAACTACATATAAGAAGATGCGGAATTTCCTCCCGAGATATGAGCCGAAAACAGTGCAACTTTAAATCGTACGACCAATGCCTGCGAGTCGTTTCACTCCCATTTCAATAATTCTTTATATCACGCTCATCCGTCACTATTTGTATTTGTCGATACGTTATTAAAAATTCAGATTCAGGTTTATATTAAAATAAACAGTGTCAATGCTCCCTACAAGTATCAGAATGCTGTTTCGAAAAAACGTCAAATGTATTTAAAACAGCACATTTTGAATTACCAGAGTGGCAGTAATAGTACTCTAGAATTTGTTAAACTAGCTTTTCATTATTATTCTCACAATAATAAGGTGATAATGGATGTATGTCAATGTAAATACCTATTTGTGTATAAATAAAGATTTTTATTTGAATAATTTGCTTTCATTAAAATTAAATAAAACACTTATTTGTGGGGAGTTTTGTCCACCACTTTCTAAGCAAAATTTTGATATATGCGAAGATTCGTATACATTTAGTCCTTTTACCTGACTCTGTGCGGAGTTTCGAATCGCCTGAAGTTTTTGGTATAAGGATAAAGTATCAAACAGCGAAGTCATTAAGGACAATTCTAGTGAAAAATATTAAAGAAGAAACAATATTAGTATATAAATATAATTTAAGAATAAGAATATTGGAGAAGAAAAGACATATATCATATTTTAAAGTGAAGAAACACAAAATTATTGAATAAGTAACATACTCTTATGACTGGAAGATGACAGAAATCAAGACTGGAACTTTACTTTGTTTTATACAGGTTTTTAAAAAATATGTTATGTTACTATTATTGAATATAAAACAGTTCATTTGAAACATTAATAAAGATAGAAATTAGTATATTTAAATATTTTTTTATAAGTTAAAGAATTCAATTTACGTGCAAAGAACGGCGAACCTGAAATAGTTAAATTATTAATTCAAGCATTTATTACATTTATGACGCCCCAACCTGGTGCGATATTTATTTCGTTTAAATCAATTACCTATATCTGTCACAATATGTGTGTACAAGTCAATAAAGTATTTCTTTGCAGTTCGAACTGCCCAAATTTGAACCGAAGATTCTACTTTATCTCTTTCTAACACACATAAATACTATATAATGAAACGGATATGCAAAATACATATCCGTAACTGTAAACAAGGACAAACACCTCGTATTTTTAGCATTTACTTCTGTTCAATACATATGTTTCAGCCATCTAGGCCTCATCGGTTGAACTAGTGAAGCAATGTATATACAAATTAATACAGATCTGTTAAACAACGGATCTGTATCTGTATCTACATTTACGCTAAAATCGTCTCCAAGCCATAACCAGTTTCGTTCTATCAGGCGACACCAATTTAATCAGTGACATCTGACGGAAGAAAGCGACTAGGCCAGAAAAGGCGATCTTCCGCTCGAATAGCAATGCTATTACAAATAAGCGGAAAAATACGTATATTGGTGCTGTCCATTAACACGCGCCAGATGGCGGTAAATATACAAATATTTATAGTATATTTATAGTATATTTATAGTATATTTACCGCCATCTGGCGCGTGTTAATGGAAGCACCAATATACGTATTTTTCCGCTTATTTGCAATAGCATTGCTATTCGAGCGGAAGATCGCCTTTCCTGGCCTAGTCGCTTTCTTCCGTCAGATGTCACTGATTAAATTGGTGTCGCCTGATAGAACGAAACTGGTTATGGCTTGGAGACGATTTTAGCGTAAATGTAGATACAGATACAGATCCGTTGTTTAACAGATCTGTATTAATTTGTATATACATTGCTTCACTAGTTCAACCGATGAGGCCTAGATGGCTGAAACATATGTATTGAACAGAAGTAAATGCTAAAAATACGAGGTGTTTGTCCTTGTTTACAGTTACGGATATGTATTTTGCATATCCGTTTCATTATATAACAACGGCGTAATACGTGCAAAACGTATTGATAAATATCCCTTTTTTGTACACATAAATACGTTTTGTAATACTACACACGTTAGTCATTTTAAGGGATTTCTTTGCCTTAAATTTGGTCATGTGACTGCAAAGAAATACATTATGAACTGTACGCATATATTGTATTAAAACATTTATTAATTTATAAAAGCTTATTGAAATAAAATACAATATGCAAAGTGTGAAAATTGAAATTTTATAAGAAAATGAAATGTGTATTTAATATAAATGCGATAAGGAACTTTTATTAACAATAAATCTAATTGATATTAATAATTCAAGTGTTTTTGTGGCTTCCTAAGAATGTTTAAAAAAAGGTATATAATCCCTTACCACAATTATTAGTCGTATCCTAAATACTATATACGTATTTCGGCAACTAAGTTGCCATCTTCAGTAGAATAACCTTAAACTGAAAAAAATGTTAAACGTAGCGTTTTTGGCTAAGGTAAACCTTAAAAGATATGCTCTTCACCAAATCGCCAGTGGGATAACACTAAATTCCTAACATCGAAATAACACTTATATACTACTTAAACCTAGCGTGAAATTTACTACGTTTACGGTACAGATATTTCATTTCTAGGTTCAACCATTTCATTTTTGCATATGAAATGACCTTATCGTTATTTCTACAATTTCAACAATAACGATAAGGTCATTTCATATGCAAAAATGAAATGGTTTAACCTAGAAATGAAATATCTGTACAGTAAACGTAGTAAATTTCACGCTAGGTTTAAGTAGTATATAAGTGTTATTTCGATGTTAGGAATTTAGTGTTATCCCACTGGCGATTTGGTGAAGAGCATATCTTTTAAGGTTTACCTTAGCCAAAAACGCTACGTTTAACATTTTTTTCAGTTTTAAGGTTATTCTACTGAAGATGGCAACTTAGTTGCCGAAATACGTATATAGTATTTAGGATACGACTAATAATTGTGGTAAGGGGTTATATACCTTTTTTTAAATTTTTATTTAACCACAGTCTCCATTGAAAGAATTTCCTAAGAATGGTTTCTCACCACAGGGCAATTATTTATTACTCATTTTTAATTTCATTACAACTAATCAACATTATCTGATTAATACGTGAACTTATAGTTGCATAACTACTAATATTATAATTCTAAATCTCGTTGAAGTTACAATTACTTGCGTAAATGGTTTTGTTAATAATTATATCTACTTGACTCTCTTTTAGTTATATTGATATTCCTTCGGTATATTCCTAAGTGTATGTATATAGTGAAAATTGAATCGTTTTAATTATGTTTGAACTAGGATATATTATTCAGATACCTGTTTGTTTGTACATATATATATTTACTTTCAGTTAGGTGTCTAAGTAGTTATCTTCGGTATTCTTTATACAGGATGGAAAGGCAGGATCGTTTCTGATAAGGTTTCGCTAGTTCTCCAGGTCGTTGGGATGCAGATACACTCACAGGTGTTTAAAACTACATGTCTCAAGATATGAAGGTTATATCTTCGCAGGTAAAGGTTTAAGATATGTTCATTTTTATCACTACGTAAAATTCTTCTGCTTTCTTTATTCTTAGCTTTTACAACTAATTAATTTCGCAGCCACTTCAAAGCGTCCTATTACAAAAACTCGACCCACGCGATTTGCCGTTCGTTATTTTTTCAAAGCTCGCTTTGACTTAGATTTTTGTTTTATGTATCTTTTAGCTTAAATTAATTATAAATAAACATTTTGTAAGTTAGTATTCTAGTATACTTTTCCTTAATTTAACGCAAGTTTCATTGTTCGGGGTGAATGTCCTAGTACTCCCCTATTGTTTTTATTTTTTATGTATAGATGACTCTCGTAATCGCTTTAATTATAATTATTTTCAATTTCGAATTTAAATAATACTTAAAAGGATATTTTGAGTTGAAATGAATATTTTGAATGATTTATGAATTTAGAAATATTTTGTGTATATTTTATCGTTTTATAGTCTAATTTTTTGAAACTAACTTTTTGTGTAATTTAGGACAAGTTTTCTTAATAAAAAATTTGTATCCCAGAAACTCTTTATGAAGAACTTCGAGAAAACTTCTTTTTCATTTTTAAATGTAAATTAAAGTATTGGCTGCCTATTAAACACAAGACACCATAACATGTGTGTCTTCTTCTCTCAACTATAAGCTATTGGGAGTATATTTATGTGACAGGAATTTTATATATAATATATATAAACCAAATTGTTTTCGCAACAGCAATTTTAAAGAGTTATATGTTTTAAATAGTTCAAGAGAATTCACTGCAGAAACTGATATAGAGTATATAGGGCAAACTGTATCTTGGGGTGTATTAAATTGAGATGTCTTAGAATCAGATTGATCGTATATCAGATGTGTTTACTACCGCATAGAGATGCGCTGGACAGTGGTGCGCTTTCGAATTCAGGTACCGATTTGTGCGGATGAATATTGGGTACATCGTGGGTTCTGCTTACCTTCTGTATTACAAGGACCCAAAAACAGTTGTTGCTTTTTGATATTCTAGAAATTAATTGAGATTCATTTCTCCGTGAGGTCATATGAAAAATGTGTCATCCACTAGTGTAGCCAGAGCCTGGGCTTGTAGGTTGCTGTCGCAAAAACTCTCTTTTTCTGCGAAAACAAACCACAAGTTCAAGCGCCTACTACCCTATGTGGATGACACGATTAGCATACACTGTCACCATTCTCTCATGAATATTCTTCGGGCTACTGCTATCTATTGATAAAAACTTCGTGACGCTTCTGTGTTCACGTTTCAAATATTTTTTTCTTCTTTAAATCAATTTGAAACTAACAAATGTTAAGCGATTCGAACCAAACTTGGAGGCACTATAAAATCTAATAGAAAAGTATTTTTAATAATATAAAATATTATTAAAAATGGGGTGTGAAGAACACAATACAAGTCATATATTTGTGAATGTATCTCCTCTCCAGAGACGCAGATACGTATTTCACCTTTCTACAGGATCGTCGGTACGCCCCTGCTGGAGAAGAGATACATTCAACCAAATATAACTACCTTGCTATCAACCAGAAATTATTAAGACAGAGCGTGAAAGAATATTCAGCGCTGTCTAGATAACGACTGCCGAACTAAGCAACGTGTTTCTCTAGACGGTAACATACCATATCTATAGAAAACTGTATTATCGTGTCTTCACTACTTGTCGGGCGAACCGAATGCGTATATAACAAAATAATTTGAAACATACATGAGTGGGTAAAAACCACACCAATTTGTATAATACAAAAGTATTTTTAATAATATAAAATATTATTAAAAATGGGGTGTGAAGAACACAATACAAGTCATATATTTGTGAATGTATCTCCTCTCCAGAGACGCAGATACGTATTTCACCTTTCTACAGGATCGTCGGTATGCCCCTGCTGGAGAAGAGATACATTCAACCAAATATAACTACCTTGCTATCAACCAGAAATTATTAAGACAGAGCGTGAAAGAATATTCAGCGCTGTCTAGATAACGACTGCCGAACTAAGCAACGTGTTTCTCTAGACGGTAACATACCATATCTATAGAAAACTGTATTATCGTGTCTTCACTACTTGTCGGGCGAACCGAATGCGTATATAACAAAATAATTTGAAACATACATGAGTGGGTAAAAACCACACCAATTTGTATAATACAAAAGTATTTTTAATAATATAAAATATTATTAAAAATGGGGTGTGAAGAACACAATACAAGTCATATATTTGTGAATGTATCTCCTCTCCAGAGACGCAGATACGTATTTCACCTTTCTACAGGATCGTCGGTACGCCCCTGCTGGAGAAGAGATACATTCAACCAAATATAACTACCTTGCTATCAACCAGAAATTATTAAGACAGAGCGTGAAAGAATATTCAGCGCTGTCTAGATAATGACTGCCGAACTAAGCAACGTGTTTCTCTAGATGGTAACATACCATATCTATAGAAAACTGTATTATCGTGTCTTCACTACTTGTCGGGCGAACCGAATGGGTATATAACAAAATAATTTGAAACATACATGAGTGGGTAAAAACCACACCAAGTTGTATAATACAAAAGTATTTTTAATAATATAAAATATTATTAAAAATGGGGTGTGAAGAACACAATACAAGTCATATATTTGTGAATGTATCTCCTCTCCAGAGACGCAGATACGTATTATAAATATATGACTTGTATTGTGTTCTTCACACCCCATTTTTAATAATATTTTATATTATTAAAAATACTTTTGTATTATACAAATTGGTGTGGTTTTTACCCACTCATGTACGTTTCAAATTATTTTCTTATCTCATAGAAACTTGACATAAAAAAATTGTCACGATAGCATATTGTTCTCATAGTTAGTAGATAACATAAAAAGCTGACCTCGTGTAATGTAGGTTAATGTTCCAGGAAGCATTGATGTTCTATCAATGGTTCGTAATATTAGAGATAATTTCTGGCAAACAAAATCTTAAATCCTATTCAGTATTAATGGTTTTTTGATCACCTAAATTTACAATAGCAACACGACCATTAAAAGTAAATAAAGAAGCTATGACTTTTTATGAGTAGAAACATTTGTTTATTTTTTTCATATGAAGGAATTTAACGTTTGTCGCATATAGCGATATTGTAAACCAGACTCGACGACCCTTACGCCATTCGAATAATTTTAGTTGTGTAAGACTGTAATTCGGCTTTCCTAAATTTGAATTTACATGTACTTCTTAAGCAACTAAAGAAAATTATATTTTGTAAACGAATAGACTAAAATATGATATTCTACTCTGAAATTTACATTTTTGTCAAAGAACTAATTTAATTAATAATATTAAAATTAACCTCATTATTATTGAATGTAACATCCAGAATAAATATAAAATTAGTTTCCATATTAAACCATTTTCCCTTTGTATGTAGCGTAGATATATATATATATATATATATATATATATATATATATATATATATATATATATATATATAGCGTAGATGTAATAAACTTGTGATCAAAATAATTATTAAATAATTAAATCGAAAGTACAGATATATTTAAATTTTCGAATCTCATTTAATAATATTGTCAGAACGAAATTTTTCGGCGTACATATTATTAAGCTTAACCAACACTGAGTATAATTACAAAATTTTAATTAAAACTTCAATATCAACTAATGGTTGAGTACGGCAATATCCAAATTTTCGAAATTCAATTAATAATATTGGTAGGATAGCAGTTCTTTGGGTTGTAAATTATTGGATGTAATTTTCAGTAGTAATATAAAATAATTAAAATATCTGTAGTTAATTGACGAACGAGATACTTGTTGAAACTTCATTATAACGCTAAGAAATAAGTAATTAAACTTCTAGTTTCAAAAATTCTTTTATTGTAAATACCACTACAATATTGTTTCGCCATACAATGGCTTCATCAGGTGGATGAAATACTAAATATGTACAATACAAGTTTGAATATTTATGTGAAAATTATTGGGGAAATGGCGGTGGAAAAATTATTTTACAATCTTAAATTTAGTAGAGGGGAGCTGTTTTAATCTAGTTGGTCATTTAAAGCTAATCCTAAACTATTGTATCTATTAATTTCTAAGTTTTCTAATAAGCTAAGTTTTCTTCTTTGCATAAAAACTTGTAACTTCCAACTATGTTCTCCATCTAGTTATTACTGGAAGGGAGGCGATGACAAGGATGGAAGTTTTTCCCTGTGAAAATCTACTCTCAATGGTGCTTTTCTGAAAACTTTTATAAAAGCGGGTACAAGTCTGTCAACTTCTGGAAAGTCGTCTTTGATATATTCACAAAGTCTGTGGAGAGCATGTGCTACACAAATAATATGTAGCATATTAGGATATGTTTCCTTTAGCAGTCTGCCTGTTTTTAACATATATGCAGCACTGTCACTGACAAATAAAAGTATTTTTTCTTTGTACATGTCGTCCGAATCCATATTCTCGTAAATGATTTTAGCTACTGTTTCCGCATCAGCTGTATTTATAACTTTTGTTGCTATTACATATGCAATATATGGAATAGTTGGATATAGTACACCAGCAACAACATTTACCACACTGCGTCTTAATATATCGACAGTTTCGTCCCGACTTATCTATAGGTACTAAATGAACTCTTGAAAGCAGAAGAACGCATTAGAAGCCAGACTTCTAATGCGTTCTACTGCTTTCGTGTAGCACTTAGGAACGTAATATTTGCGTAAGGTGAATCCATCAAGAACATTTCGGCCGGTATATTTTTGGAAAAATGTTTTGAAAGTGGAATTGTTAAGTTTATTTAATAAAATGTTGCCGCCATTGAAGTTTCAAGTTCTCCGTTGAAATTGTCAGATTCCAACGGGTCTAATTTCTGTGTATGTGCTTGCGATGCTAGGTGACGTTTTACGTTCGATTTCTTGGATTCTTTTAACGATATTTTGCAGACTTTGCAATAAATTTCGGAATCACTAGATCATGGACATACCATCAGTATGACCCTTAATCCAACCCGGTATTGTTTCACAATGCCATTCCCAACGTTGTTCCATGTCATGTCTGACAAAGTAACTTAAACAATGTTCTAGATCTATTAATGAAAATTAAAAATGTTTATGTAAGTTATTGAAACTTGACGAAATACACTGGACACTTAAGTCAAAATAATTGGGAGAAGTAGATTCGATGAAATAATATTAAACAGGATCTATTACTAAAATTACAAAGTATGTAATTAGCAGTTAAAACAATGAAAAGAAAACCTCACCGTGCTTTATTTATCTTACGAAATATAAACTAATAAATAAAATGAAATATAAAAACTCCTCACGATTTTATCTACGCCCATGAAGAAAGGAATTTCACTGTAATATTGAAGTAATTGCGTCACAATTCAACGACCAAAAATAGATGTGCTGTTAACCGAATGAATAGTGCTATTCAATAACTGTGTGTTGTACTTAGCGATGTTATAGACTATCTATGTGTCCTATCGTAATTTCCCTCTGATGCGTCCAGTCTCTAGTTATAACTTATCCAAAAGCGCGATGTTATTCTGCTGGACGCTATATAATATACGACAAAAAATACTGGGATTTATTATCTATTATTCGCTTATTTTCATGAAACAAATGACGTTCTAACTCTTTTCTTTTGTAAAATGAAGGGCGAATATTAAACAATTGTGCATTAAAACAGAAGAACCAAATTTTAATTGAAAACAATTTAAGGTAAATATAAATTCCTTGAACAAATAGCTGGATAATAGAAAATAACCTCAAATAACTAAACAAGCACCATTAGAAATTATGGCAGGAAAAGCGTGTAACAAGCACCATTAGAAAATATCGTAGGAAAAGCGTGTAAAATGGGATAAATGCCAAGAAAATACAAACTGAACGTAAGAGGAGCGTTAAATGATTAAATGAGGCACAAATGACTACGGAAATAAAATCTAAATTAGAGGTTACGCCTTCACTCATAATGGGCAGGAAAACAGTACAGTACAAGAGATATATTATTAACTGATTACACACATTTATACACAGAGGACGAATTCCCAGATAACTATAGAGTAATATAAGAATAAATCAATATTTCTATTTGAAGAAATTCACGTAATTAAACGACAGTTTAGGAGGGAAAATAACTAGAACGTGTAGTATTGAACTTAATTGGTCAATGAAGACAAAATCAAACTGTTCTGATAAGAAATATATATATAAATTACATAAACGTTAGGTTGGTATTAATTACTGAAGATAATAATACAATTTGTCTTAGTATATACATCATCATCAAGTTGTTTAATTACATTTACTGAAGTGAATTATTTCTTGTTTCCTTAATTGTTTTTACAGATGCTTGCGGATTCTGACTGCCTGTGTTAGTTCCCATCACTTGTTCCCGTCTCTACACTTTATTTTCCAATCCTTCATTCCCATTGCTCTTGTATCCTCATCATCTCTCTCTAAAAACAACTTAAAATAAAATAAAATTAAATAAAGTATTAAAAGAATGAAAAACCTTTTCTTAAAGGAACAGAACCTAGGCATTCAACAATATCTGGAAAGTCTAAAACTTACTGAAGCTGTGGACAATTCGTTGTGGAAAGCTACAAGAAGACCGAAAAACTCCAACATAACTCACCAACCAGAAATGACAAAAATGCGCCCAGAAACGATAAATAAAGAGCTGAAGCTTTCGCGAAATACCTAAAAATGCTTTCACATATTTCGCCTCAGAAATGTATGTTAAAGAAGCAAATGAAAGTATGGGTTATTTCTATGTGCCATTCCAGATGGACCTGTCGCATAACATATTTACACCTATGGAAGTTAAACGTGTCATAATGGATGAAGAAATTGCCATAAAAAAGGAAAAATCCCACAACAATTGCTAGAAAACAACATAAAACTTATCAATTTTACTTTTAATGCTACACTACTTTTCCAGCACGTGGGAAGTTAAACGATCCATAAACGTGAAAAAAAACAGAGAGTGTTTCTCCTTAAAGACCCATAAGTTTGCTGCCTATACTGTCCAAAGTTTTTAGAATTTCTAAACCGAAGGGTTTAAAAAGATAATAGGCCATAAGAAAATACACGAACATCAGTTTGGTTTCCGTCCCAAAGTATCTGGGCTACTCAACCAAATAAATAAGAACTCGAGTACCAAAAAATATTGTTCAACGGCCTACATTAAAATATCTGAAGCTTTTGACAAAGTGTGACATAGAGGATTGCAAATAAAACTAAATAAGTCTTTTCCCTATCCCGACTCTCAATTGTTAAAATCTTAAATATTAACAGACGGACATTTCTTAGTTAGGCAAGGTAACGAATTCATTATTCTTAATCCCATAGAGTCAGGTGTTTCCCAGGAAAATGTACTCGGACTGATTCTCTACTTGTCTACATCACAGATTTACACACAGATTTTTCTAATGACACGGCCTTGCCATCCATAGCGATCCTACATAGGCGTCGAGAAACGTTCAAGCCAACTTAAACAAGATCTAGAACTAATTGAAAAAATAGCGTATTAATGCCATTAAATTAAAACCTATGGAAGTAATATTTGCCTTGTGTAGAGACACATACCCTCCAATCAAACTGAACAACTGTTAACTTCCGCAAGCTGACGATGAAAAATATCTCCATATGCAACTGAATCAACGTTTATAGTGGAAAGAACATAGTTTAGCCAAGCGATAGCAATTAGGGCTTAAGCTAAGTAAAATGTACTGGTTCATTGGCCGCAAGGCAAAACTATCCAAGACAAACAAACTTACTTTATATGACCATGCTAAAACCTGTCTGTATGAAATTCTATTGGGATTAGTTAAATAAGGGGTTCGGGGCAAATTAGAGAGTGTCAGTTGCATTCTAATGTGATGGCTAATCAGTTATATGTAACAGATGATAGTAAAGTGCGACATATAAGCTATAGGTTTATCTCGATCACAAAAAAGCTTATTGGCCATCAAGCAGATTGCCGAACGGACTAAGAGTTTAAAAAAAAAATTTCTCTTGGTCTTTCTCAGTCTTCCTATACGTCTGTGGAATTCATTGTGCCACTCTACCAATCAAGTATGTCAATTTTTTCTGATTATGTGCCTTAATATTCTTTCTAAAATCGTTCCTCCATTCCCTTGTTTCTTTTTGTTCTGTTTTCTCTTTTATCTATTCGACATGTCTCTACTATTGTTATCATTGCTTTAACATTGTGTTAATTTCTCTACATATATTTTTTCTCGTTCATGATCTACTCTGAAAAAAACATTATAGCTCAGATGTTATAATTTTAATATAATAATTTCCTAGCTTTCAGCATGTAAGGTATCACATCTATTGCAAATAGAACTACTGTATCAACTCTTTTTCAGTGCTTCTATTCTCTTAATGTTGAATGTAATACAGTAAAACACAGTATTTTGTTGCAAAAATTATTATAATTTTTTTAAATAATTTCTATTACAGTCAACGGATTTTGTATTCGAGTTCTGAAAACATATTTTATATACTTTGGCAAAGCTTCAACAGAGAGGTGTTTTCTCACTTTAGCTTTATGCAATTGAATTGAATCGGCTTTTATTGATGAAGATCCATAACTTTAAATAAAAACAAAACTAATTGTTAAAATCTTCATTTTTTAATATGTAATAGTAAAACGACAATTGTTTTCGCAAACCACGTCACCATTTTCAGCTTCCGCATCTTACAAATCTTTTGGAGCTGGCGGCGTGTAAGTCTATCTTTTCTTAAGAAATCTTGGCTGCTCATATTTTTACCTCCATCCGTGGTGACACTTGTAATTTTTTCAAGTTCAATCCAAAAGAATCCAGGGGTTGGTCCAAATAGTGACCAGTCCAGTTGTTTTTAGATTTTTATATGGCATATGCGAGACGTGTTTGCGGGCCACACCGAGACAGATCGTGGGCCACAGGCGGCCCGCGGGAAGCTGGTGGCGACTGCTGCTATATACAGGGTGGAGATAGACGTTTTGTTCTGTAGGAACTAAACTTCTACTAGACAAATGTTCAATAACACACTTTTTTAGGAATAAAAATCAGTAAAATTAAGATATCCATTGATAGAAGATTATATTTTTAAAGAGTAAAATCAAACATCTTGAGTCACAGCTTAACGTATGGAGGATCCAAGCCCCCTAGATTAAGCGTGATTCGAAGATTCGAGCGTGGTATTTTTAAGAATTTAATAAAAGTCTAAGAAAAACTTCAAAATTATATGTGTGTTCTTAAAAATTTTTACAAACTTTATTATGATAATTAGGTTTGGTTAAACAATGAAATATTTTAAGATTTAGAATACCTGTTGTATAAAAATACAAATATATACGAGGACGTATTGAAAAATTTTTAGCCTACTACAGAAGCAAAGAAAATTTGAAAGTCAAAATATTCTACATGCTCTCCCCTAAATTAATACACTTAATACAGCGATCTTGCAACGCCTCTAGATCTTTCAAAAAGAATTTTTTATCTTTCTCTGCAAACCAGGTCTCCACAGCTTTTATCACCTCTTCGTTGGAAGAAAATGTACGGCCTTTTACGACCCTCACGAATTGTTTGCATGGCAACATGCGATTTGTGTGCAGGAGCATTGTCCTGCAAAAACAAGACACCTTTGGATAACTTTCTATGACTTCTCTCCATATTTTCTTCTCGTAGACTGGTCAGTGACGTCGAATAATAATTCACAGTTATTGTTCTATCCTTACCCAGAAAATCAATAACGATTACTCCATGGCAATTCCAAAAAATTGAAACAGGAACTTTTTCAGCAGATTTTTGAACGCGAAACTTGTTAGGCCGTGGAGAACCAAAGTGTCTCCATTTCATCGATTGTCGCTCTGTTTCTGGGTCGTAAAAATGTACCCAAGTTCCATCCATAGTGACAATACGGCTTAAAAAGTCTGCATCACTTTCAAACCGAGCACAGATTGAAAGCAATGCTTCCCTTACACTCTTCTGGTCAACATTCAGACATTTGGGGATCCATTTTGCAGAAATTTTTCTTATGCCCAAATCGACGTGAACTATGTGATGGACGCGTTCATATAAAATATTCAGTGCTTAAGATATTCGTTTTAGCCCAATTAGACGGTCTGACAAATCCATTTCATGAACTGAATCAACATTTTTGGGGACAGACACAAAAACTCGCCTTCCTGATCGGTGTTCATGTTCAATGGAAAATTTTCCCCTTTTGAAGCTTACAATTCAATTTTTTAAGATCGCGTACAAAGGGTATTGATCGCCAAGGGTATTAAGCATATCTTCGTAAATCTCTTAACCCCTTCATATACAGATACTTGATGATGGCTCGATACTCCAACTTTTAGATTTTCACAATTTCGGCCAACATCCTTTTTTCACATTTTATTGCGCAACTTTGGTTTGACTTTTTGACGTGATACTTTATACTGACACTTCTAATATGTTATCTTTCGTTGCTATGGTATCGCATTATTTTTTTTATCCATGGAACCGGTCTAGGCTTAATAGGTATCAATATCTACTCGTACAATAAAAGAATTTTTAACAGTTCAAATCTTATAGTATTATTTCTTTGCGTTTACATTAGATGCTAGGCCTAGTTACTTGAAACCCAAAATGTAACCCTGAGATACATAGACAATTTTAAAGAGCCTAGATATAAATATGTGTGAATGACTGTCCACATGACAATCACATACTTTAACTATAGTAAGGAAAACTCATAGCTAAATGCCCTAGTAAAAAAATAGCAATCAATTTTGTTGCTCAAAAGTTTGTGGAACAGTTTGCAATACAAAGTATGTATCTCTTCAATTGTATTAAATTGTAAGGATTGCATATTAAGGCGGGCTAATAACATATCTCGAGATACTCTCCCTCAGGGTAGATTCCATCATTTCTGAACGCAAGGAATTTAAGAAATCTTTAATGAATGAGATCCAATTTTGAGCCATCACAATCATAAAAAGGATACCAAATTAACATTGCGTACTACGGCATATTACCGAAGTTGCTAAACGCTTTTACACATACATTTTATACGGCGTTTGAAGTAAAATCCGAATCAAACGATACTCCCAAATACTTAAATTCTATTTGGATGTTAGTTAAATACCATCTACATAATATGAGGGAGCGAAACACTACGAGGAATGGTTGTAGCTAACTACACAATATTTGACAACATTTAATTTGCAACTTACATCACTTAACCAATACATAAAGATTGTGTTCAAGTTTGACTGACTACATCATCAGTAGAAGACAATTCTAATTTAATATCACAAGCATACATAAAAACTGTACAATCAAATTGTAAAAAAGTACAAAAAACCCTTTCTTTCTTAGAACTTTTATTAAATTCAAAAACCTTTTCTGGCACAAGTCACCTATGGTATGTAAATCTACTAAACACACCTTCCTTGTGAACATAACCGAAAAGAAATCTCAAATCATTGCGCCAAAGGATATCCGCATTAAATTTAATTTGAAAACACAGTGTAAATTTCTCGAACGACTAACTCTTGATTCAGTAAAGTTCTATCACTGAAGAAGTTTTCGCACGTATATTCCAGACATCATTACCGGATATCCATTTTGTATGCAACTTTTGTGCATTTGCCGAGAGGACATTAGAACTTTTACGAATGAAGAACTTTCATGAAAAGAAGTACTCTCAAAGGAAACATCGTACCTTTTAAAATAAAGTGGAGAAATAGTTTACGTTCAGATTGGCAGAGCAGGATACTGCCTGCGATCGGTATAGCGAGTATTTATTACATTTTTAATGTTCATATGTAATTTCTAAGAGGATTAGTGCATGAAATTCAAGTTACGACATAGACGACTGCCTGTACAAATATAATAATTTATCAATTTGATATTTCTTTATGAAGGAATAATTTTAATGACAATAATTATGATGATAATATGGCAAGTCATAGCTGGTAAAACGGCAAGAAGCATTTCTCGCAATACAAGGGTCATCCATAAAGTAAATAATGCTTTTCACTTATACATTTATTGGCTAAGATAATGAAACAAAAATGTATTTACCACTTACTATGATATCTATACTACTTTTTCACATAGTCTTCGTCCAAGTCCAAACACTTATCATAAAATTTTACGCCTTCTTCATAACTCGGCTTCTTCAGGTTATTGAACCAATTAGTAAAGGCTTTATCATTTGCAAAAAGTTACCTCCAAAAAATCTTTAATCTTGCAGAAGGGAATCACTTTACACAAAGTGCGAACTGTACGGCGGATGTTAAAACATCAATCTGAACCGTTAATGGTTCCTATTACGTCCTTCTACTGACTAAATTGTAAAAAGTGATTTCTGAAAAATGACCTGTTGTTGAAACCAAGTAGTTCGCGAAAAATTAGATCAATTGAGATTTTAGCTTATCCCTCATTCACCCTATTGGCCAGATGTAGCCCAAAGTGACTTCCTATTTCTTAAACTCAAACTGATTCCTGCTGAAAGGAAAATAGAAAGCTTATTGGCAACAGTAAAACAGTATTTTGAAGATAATAAAATAAAATAAAACAATAACTTTGTTTTACCACTTTATTCACATATAATCGTGACCGCGGTTTCGACATACAATGTCATTATCAAACTGCAAAAGTTACAGGCGTACATAGAACTTATAACATTTACTTCTGTTCAAAACATATATTACAGCCATCTAGGCCTCATCGGTTGAACTAGTGAAGCAATGTGTATACAAATTAATACAGATCTGTTAAATAACGGATCTGTATCTGTATCTACATTTACGCTAAAATCGTCTCGAAGCTATAACCAGTTTCGTTCTATCAGGCGATACCAATTTATTCAGTGACATCTGACGGAAGAAAGCGACTAGGCCAGAAAAGGCGATCTTCCGCTCGAATAGCAAGGCTATTACGAAAAAAAGCGGAAAAATACGTATATTGGTGCTGTCCATTAACACGCGCCAGATGGCGGTAAATATACAAAAAAGGGATATTTATCAATACGTTTTTGCCGTATTACGCAGTTGTTATATAATGAAACAGATATGCAAAATACATATCCGTCACTGTAAACATGGACAAACACCTTGTGTTTGTGCATGTGTGTTTGGCCATGTTTACAGTGACGGATATGTATTTTGCATATCTGTTTCATTATATAACAACGGCGTAATTCGGCAAAAACGTATTGATAAATATCCCTTTTTTGTATATTTACCGCCATCTGGCGCGTGTTAATGGACAGCACCAATATACGTATTTTTCCGCTTTTTTCGTAATAGCCTTGCTATTCGAGCGGAAGATCGCCTTTTCTGGCCTAGTCGCTTTCTTCCGTCAGATGTCACTGATTAAATTGGTGTCGCCTGATAGAACGAAACTGGTTATAGCTTGGAGACGATTTTAGCGTAAATGTAGATACAGATACAGATCCGTTGTTTAACAGATCTGTATTAATTTGTATACACATTGCTTCGGTAGTTCAACCGATGAGGCCTAGATGGCTGAAACATATGTATTGAACAGAAGTAAATGCTAAAAATACGAGGTGTTTGTCCATGTTTACAGTGACGGATATGTATTTTGCATATCTGTTTCATTATATAGTTGTGATGAAATAATTTTTTCTGTAATATGCTTCATGAAAATTTCAGCTAATAGAGGACTTAGAGGTGAGCCCATTGCCAGACCTTCTGTTTGTTTGTAGAATTTGTTGTTAAATGTAAAGTAACTTTGGTTGGTGACTAACTCCGTTAGAGATATGATTTCGTGTATAACAACCGGGTTTGTATTTTTCTTTACTAATATGTTTTCTATTAACCTTAAGCATTCCTTATGTGGTATTTTTGAAAACATGTTGGAAACATCAAATGATACCAGGATTTCGGTCTTTTGTATATTACAATCTTTTAATTTAGCTGTTAACTGTATTGCGTTTTTTATGGAAGAGCTATCTGTAAATTCGGTATATTGTCTAATTATTATGTTTAATTTTTCGGCTAACTTTTTATTGGGGCAAGAAATAAACGAAACAACTGGTCTGATGGGTGCTTCCTCTTTGTGAATTTTTACTAAACCCTATAATTTAGGGGGGGGGGGAGGATTCATATGGAAAAGTTTGTACTTATCTGTGTTTGAGATTAGTGCATTACAATTTTTGACACATTCTTTAATTTCTGCCTGATACTGTTTAGTGGGGTCCTTTTATTTTGAAGATTTATGAAGTATTTTGAAGATATTGAGAAAAATTATTACAAAAATGGTTTAATGTCACTTCAGCCTCGTTTATCCAAGTGGTTGTAAGTTTAAGAAAAACATATTGAAAAATAATAAAAAAATAATGTCTGAACTAATTCATGTTATTTGGAATCCTACTTCCTTCGTATATGTTAAGTTAGCAGACAGCGGAATGGTAAAACGTTTATCGTGCCGCTGTAGTGGCGGAATAGAGTCCGGGACTTGCTGTGCAAGAAAGTTGTCGTGGTTTTGCTTCGCATGATTAGCGACAGTCAAAAATGGCGTGAAATTGACGTTAAATTAAAAGCTGAATTATTACTGTTAGTGTTATTCTTTTACGAATGAAGAACTTTCATGAAAAGAAGTACTCTCAAAGGAAACATCGTACCTTTTAAAATAAAGTGGAGAAATAGTTTACGTTCAGATTGGCAGAGCAGGATACTGCCTGCGATCGGTATAGCGAGTATTTATTACATTTTTAATGTTCATATGTAATTTCTAAGAGGATTAGTGCATGAAATTCAAGTTACGACATAGACGACTGCCTGTACAAATATAATAATTTATCAATTTGATATTTCTTTATGAAGGAATAATTTTAATGACAATAATTATGATGATAATATGGCAAGTCATAGCTGGTAAAACGGCAAGAAGCATTTCTCGCAATACAAGGGTCATCCATAAAGTAAATAATGCTTTTCACTTATACATTTATTGGCTAAGATAATGAAACAAAAATGTATTTACCACTTACTATGATATCTATACTACTTTTTCACATAGTCTTCGTCCAAGTCCAAACACTTATCATAAAATTTTACGCCTTCTTCATAACTCGGCTTCTTCAGGTTATTGAACCAATTAGTAAAGGCTTTATCATTTGCAAAAAGTTACCTCCAAAAAATCTTTAATCTTGCAGAAGGGAATCACTTTACACAAAGTGCGAACTGTACGGCGGATGTTAAAACATCAATCTGAACCGTTAATGGTTCCTATTACGTCCTTCTACTGACTAAATTGTAAAAAGTGATTTCTGAAAAATGACCTGTTGTTGAAACCAAGTAGTTCGCGAAAAATTAGATCAATTGAGATTTTAGCTTATCCCTCATTCACCCTATTGGCCAGATGTAGCCCAAAGTGACTTCCTATTTCTTAAACTCAAACTGATTCCTGCTGAAAGGAAAATAGAAAGCTTATTGGCAACAGTAAAACAGTATTTTGAAGATAATAAAATAAAATAAAACAATAACTTTGTTTTACCACTTTATTCACATATAATCGTGACCGCGGTTTCGACATACAATGTCATTATCAAACTGCAAAAGTTACAGGCGTACATAGAACTTATAACATTTACTTCTGTTCAAAACATATATTACAGCCATCTAGGCCTCATCGGTTGAACTAGTGAAGCAATGTGTATACAAATTAATACAGATCTGTTAAATAACGGATCTGTATCTGTATCTACATTTACGCTAAAATCGTCTCGAAGCTATAACCAGTTTCGTTCTATCAGGCGATACCAATTTATTCAGTGACATCTGACGGAAGAAAGCGACTAGGCCAGAAAAGGCGATCTTCCGCTCGAATAGCAAGGCTATTACGAAAAAAAGCGGAAAAATACGTATATTGGTGCTGTCCATTAACACGCGCCAGATGGCGGTAAATATACAAAAAAGGGATATTTATCAATACGTTTTTGCCGTATTACGCAGTTGTTATATAATGAAACAGATATGCAAAATACATATCCGTCACTGTAAACATGGACAAACACCTTGTGTTTGTGCATGTGTGTTTGGCCATGTTTACAGTGACGGATATGTATTTTGCATATCTGTTTCATTATATAACAACGGCGTAATTCGGCAAAAACGTATTGATAAATATCCCTTTTTTGTATATTTACCGCCATCTGGCGCGTGTTAATGGACAGCACCAATATACGTATTTTTCCGCTTTTTTCGTAATAGCCTTGCTATTCGAGCGGAAGATCGCCTTTTCTGGCCTAGTCGCTTTCTTCCGTCAGATGTCACTGATTAAATTGGTGTCGCCTGATAGAACGAAACTGGTTATAGCTTGGAGACGATTTTAGCGTAAATGTAGATACAGATACAGATCCGTTGTTTAACAGATCTGTATTAATTTGTATACACATTGCTTCGGTAGTTCAACCGATGAGGCCTAGATGGCTGAAACATATGTATTGAACAGAAGTAAATGCTAAAAATACGAGGTGTTTGTCCATGTTTACAGTGACGGATATGTATTTTGCATATCTGTTTCATTATATAGTTGTGATGAAATAATTTTTTCTGTAATATGCTTCATGAAAATTTCAGCTAATAGAGGACTTAGAGGTGAGCCCATTGCCAGACCTTCTGTTTGTTTGTAGAATTTGTTGTTAAATGTAAAGTAACTTTGGTTGGTGACTAACTCCGTTAGAGATATGATTTCGTGTATAACAACCGGGTTTGTATTTTTCTTTACTAATATGTTTTCTATTAACCTTAAGCATTCCTTATGTGGTATTTTTGAAAACATGTTGGAAACATCAAATGATACCAGGATTTCGGTCTTTTGTATATTACAATCTTTTAATTTAGCTGTTAACTGTATTGCGTTTTTTATGGAAGAGCTATCTGTAAATTCGGTATATTGTCTAATTATTATGTTTAATTTTTCGGCTAACTTTTTATTGGGGCAAGAAATAAACGAAACAACTGGTCTGATGGGTGCTTCCTCTTTGTGAATTTTTACTAAACCCTATAATTTAGGGGGGGGGGGAGGATTCATATGGAAAAGTTTGTACTTATCTGTGTTTGAGATTAGTGCATTACAATTTTTGACACATTCTTTAATTTCTGCCTGATACTGTTTAGTGGGGTCCTTTTATTTTGAAGATTTATGAAGTATTTTGAAGATATTGAGAAAAATTATTACAAAAATGGTTTAATGTCACTTCAGCCTCGTTTATCCAAGTGGTTGTAAGTTTAAGAAAAACATATTGAAAAATAATAAAAAAATAATGTCTGAACTAATTCATGTTATTTGGAATCCTACTTCCTTCGTATATGTTAAGTTAGCAGACAGCGGAATGGTAAAACGTTTATCGTGCCGCTGTAGTGGCGGAATAGAGTCCGGGACTTGCTGTGCAAGAAAGTTGTCGTGGTTTTGCTTCGCATGATTAGCGACAGTCAAAAATGGCGTGAAATTGACGTTAAATTAAAAGCTGAATTATTACTGTTAGTGTTATTCTTATGGCGTCGAGTTAACTCGCATTTCCTTAGCCTATGGCCGGGAAACATTTTACTCTACCTATATATCTAAGAGTATAAGCTCGGTGGTATGTTGTAGTGTTGGTATACATCATATAACGGTATTTACTCCAAGTTCTATGATGTAATTTATTGTTATTATTATTGTTATGTTTTCGCAAGATATACTGCAAGTAACCTAGCAACCTTCATCTAGTATATTAACATTGTAATTGAGAGCTATCAAATAATACGTGTTCTAAAATGGTTGTTAATATCTTTACTTTTATAATAACTGTTATCTGCTTTCCATCTGCTAGATAATAAATAAATAAAATTAATTGTTTAATTCATATTTCATGCAGATCAAAATAACCTCTTTCTATTTTGGAAGAAATACAGATCACTTTCAAGTAATTTAAAATTTATGTATTTTATATTATTCACCATTAATTACATTTACCGTTGCTAGTTATTAAACTTTACAAAAATAAATAAATAAGCACAATAAATTTAATAGAATTACAAACAAATGATTATTCACATAAGCAATATTTCCAGCATTAAAGTAGTCAATCTAATTTGAAAATTATGAGTACATAATGTTATATAGATTTATTGCTTTATCGAAGTATTTATTGTTGTTAAAATTAATCGTTTCTGCTTGAAATAACGTGCTTTCAAAAATTTTCCTCATTATAGTAAGCTGTTTTTAAATAATTAAGTAATTAAAGATTGGTGCACATGCGAAGCTTTAGAAAACTTCAAATTCTGACAATTGTCATACATAAATTCAAATTATGAACGCCTATATTTTTTAAATTATTTTATTACAACGTTACAACATAAAATACCGCCTAATTCTGAGTAAACGCAACGATCCGAAAGTATGAATATTTCTCCCGCTTCAAATACAATTCCCCTGAATGCTGTAGGCGCGTCAACATCGATGTCATACATATAGCAAGCGCCAATTAAGTTGGCGCGAGGAGGGGGTTTAGCAACAGACTGTTTCGTGATTGGCCTAACATCGATGTCATACATATAGCTAGCGCCAATTAAGTTGGCACGAGGAGGGGGTTTAGCAACAGACTGTTTTGTGATTGGCTTAACGCGTTCAGGGGATTTTTATTCGGAGCGGGAGAAATATTCGCACATTCAGGCCGTTGCGTTTACTCAGAATCAGGCGGTATATAAAAAACACCACCGCAAACTCAATAGAGACGATGACTATACATTACATCCAATGTCGCAAGCTCTATTGAATTTTACTACGAAATATCACACCCATACGACGCATCCGATTGGCTCATTGTCTCCAACCAATAGCAGGCCACCATCTGACCCAGTCTCCTCTATATAAGTTTTTGCCGGTGTCTGCCCTAGCACCAGTACGACAGTCACAGATGTCGATTCGACTACAACGCAACATAGTTATTGTGATGGTTCAAGACGACGATACATTGTCAAGCGACGCCGGAAGCAATGGCCGGACAAGCGAGAACAAAAACCAACCTGATAATAAACCCCGAATACGTGGACAAATGTTCACCCAAGACACTTGAAGATTTAAAAAATATAATCAACCAACTCACCGACGAAGAAGATATCCAGGATGCATTACAAAAATCAGAGAATATATTAATGGTTAACCCAGAAGGACCGACGATTCAAATTGAGTTAAAAAGCAACCCCATAGAAAAACAAGAAGAAGAAAAGCCTCCCGTAAAATCGAAGAAGAGCCAACCGGAACCGAAAATCGAAAACGACGCATTCAGACACCCGAAAAAAACATCAAAAAGACAGAAAACCGACCACACAACGCCATCAATCGAAACAAAAGATTCCTACGACGCCCTCAACACCAAAACCGAGGAAAAAATGGAAGAAGAAATAACCGAATTCACCCCACAACCGTCAAAATCAAACAGCACACCCAGGGTAAGTGACAAAACAAACACCACACAAAACACAAACACCGAAACACGCAAAACACACAAAATCGCACCAATCATAATAACAGAAAAAGACAAATGGGCACATATACGACAAATACTTAAGACACACAACATTAACACCGTACAAAACAAACTTGTGAAACCTGGCATTCACATCGAACCGAAAACTGACGAAGACTACCGCACACTTAAACACATACTCAACACAGAACACATTCAATTTTACTCGTTTCAATTACGAAGCGAAAAATCACTAAAGGTAGTTATGCGAGGCATTCCTACCTTTATCACTGACACAGACATTACAAACGACTTGACTGACCAAGGCTACCCGACAATAAGAATCAAACGAATGAACGGTAAACACGGCATACCTGCACCACTTGTTTTAATCGAACTGACGAGACATTATAAATCAATTTATAACTTACACGACTGCTGCAGACTCACAATTAAAATCGAACCATTAAACAGACGGACAGACATAATGCAATGCCACAAATGTCAGACTTTCGGACATCAACAAAGACACTGTAACGTACACTATAAATGTATGAAATGCGGAGACGAACACTCAACACACCTATGTACAAAACCAAAAACAACCCCACCAAAGTGTGCAAACTGCGGTAGTCCTCACTTATCCATTTTCCTTAACTGTCCTAACAATCCAAACAACCCTGTAAACAAAACCACACCCAAACCCGAATACATATCAGCACCACCCCCAACAACGAACCCATGGACACAAAAACAAGGAAACACAACACCTAACACAACTGATGAACTAGCACTTGCCTTAGGCAATATGCTAATAACATTACACTCCACAAACGCAACAACAGAACAGATACAATACTTCGTAACGCAAACAGAAAATAATCACACTCTACAACAACAAACATTAAACACACACATGACTGAAACGCAAAAAACCGATGACCAGTGACTTAAACGCAAAAAGCGACAAACACACAGACTACACATACGCAACACAGGACCGCACAAAAACACACAACACACGATTATTTATTAATCAGACACAAACACGTCACAACCCTGGGAAATACGAAACAATGGAGTGGAAATGGAGACAACTTCGACCACAATAAAATTCAAGTCTAATATTATCTGCCCTAGCATTCTTCAGGCTACTGCGAAACGACGTACAGCCCTGACGATGTCCCTTGCAACACGACGAAGCGTTGGCAATTACGCCTAACTCGACGCGGTTCCAACCCGAAATCTACACCTATAGAACGACCGCGGATACCTACACCTATGTCTACTTTAATTTTATTATTGAAATTGTGGATATGTTCTATATAATGATTAGCAAAAGTAGAATCTGATTTTTTGTCTCTGTAACTTCTTTGATGCTCGGACACACGCTGGGTAAAAGTTCTTCTAGTTTCGCCAATATAAGACATATTACACTCGCAGGTTATCCTATAGATATCCGAGTTTGATTTTGTCCGTTTTGTTAAAAAATTATTCAATACTACTAACTAGTTTTGTAAACTGCGTTACCGTTAGTAGCTTTTAATTTACTTCCTAATTTTGTCTGAGGTTTTACCAATATAACAGTTCAGCAACAATACTGTACCGATTCTTTTATTGATATTTTAGGATATATCAAGGAGCGGATATGTGCCTTTTGTTTGTGTTGGAGGATACTATTGATAATATTATATGAATAATCATTATTTGTTGCAATAATATGTATTCTAGGTCAAAGTTAGTTTCATTAAGTGATGTATTCACTAGTCTATGTATCATTGATTCATTCTCGGCTTCTTTGTGTTTCAAAGGATGAAAGGAAGAGGCATTTTTTTGGTGTGTCTGTATGTGTGAGCTTGTGGAAAATAGTGAAACAACGTTGAAAATCTACAAAACTTTTATATTTCGTTATGGAGTTTCAACAAGTTTGTCTTTCATCAATTATTTTTTTATTAATATACAATGCTGTACCCTGCTATTGAATGTATGCTGTGTCACTGCTATTGGATCCTACGAAGGTACTCAAACTTCCCCTCAGAAGGATAGTGTATTTATCGAGGACTCAAAATTAACAGAGTGGAACTGAGAGATCTACTGGGAGTGGTACAGAGGTATAAAGAACACTGGACTCTAGTGCCTGGACGTGCAGACGTCCAACCCAAAACTGAAAGAAGAAGAAGAATAATATATCCCTACTACTGGCAACGCAGGTTATATAGAAAGAATTCTTTAATAAAAGCAATTTTAGACATACTAGAATGAGAAATGCCTGAACATTTTTTAATAATATTCAATACATATTATTAAAAAATCGTGTGAGGCAACCAGAATAAAGGTATAGCAAGCGCCAATTAAGTAGGCGCGAGGAGGGGGTGCGCAGAAGCCGTTTCTAAAAATGTCCACCCCCACTACTCAAATAATTGTCAGAATACGTTTGTCATTGGCGTTTGACGGAACATAATGTCTTTGCTAGGGGATCATAAAGTGATACATGCTCAGAGGTTAGAATTATCTAACATTTGATGTAAAACCAAATACAAATCTCCCCACTACTTCTTATCCTGTGCGAACTTACCCCTCCTCGCGCCAACTTAATTGGCGTTTGCTATACATATATGGTTAAAATTATCATATAGATACGTGTTTCGTCCTACAATTGGACTCGTTTGTTTATGATGGGCAGACAAAATTCACGATTCGATCTTTTCACCGTATACAGTCCAGATATAAAAGACAAGATTGAAGAATGTTTAGCGCTGTCCACTGTGACTAACATAAACATCTTGAACACTAATTTAACCACCGTCATCCCCACCACAAGTATAAAACTTGACAAGTAGTTTTAATTGAACGAACACAGTGATGACACAGGAACCTGCATAAACGTGTCTTCATCATAAGTCGAAACATTTTGAGAACGTATATAATAAAAACAGTTTGAAGCATACTAAATTGAGAAAAACTTGACTTACTCGTATTTTGTTTCTGTACTGACGAGTCCAACAGTAGGACGAAACACATGTCTACACGCCTGGAAGGCAATTTTCACACAAATATGCACTTGCAGGGCGTTTTCTGTGCACAATTTTTTAATAAGTATGTTGTTTTCGTATAAGAAATCTTTTTATAACATACTCTATCTGTTAAATTGTCTTCAATTGTTATTTAAAACTTATTGAATTTATTTTCTCCGTTAGATACCTATTATGGATATGATTTTTAAAGATATTATGCGATACCGTACAGTATTGTATGGTATCTTTATAGATGAGATGAGCTAATCGTAAATAATCGTAAAGCAGCTTATTGTTAGTTGTTTAGTCATTCACTCAACATGACGAAGGAAATACTTGCCGAAACTTCATTATAAAGTTAAGAAAAAATAATAAATTTACAATTTTATGTACTTATGCCGAACAATACTGTATTGATTACCATAAATATTTTCAACAATCCATTTATTACAGACTTCTTAATGTTTTACTTTTTTAAATTAATATAATGTCGAAATATGTACATTACTACATTCACCAACATATTTTATTTGCTGAAATGTAGCGAGTTACATATTCTTCCCTCGAACCATTTGTGCATACCTATAATTGGATTTCAGTTCCTTTTAATGTTTTTATGGGTGTCACTTAATTTCTAGTAATAAGACTTTGTTATCTAATCTCTCTTTTATTCATTATATGAGGACAGTCTTTTATATTTTGCATATCGAGCTAGAATTAAACAGTAGAGAACTTTTAAAAACTTTATTGTATTTCGAAGTATTCTCCGCGAAGATTAATGCACTTTTGCATGCGCTCGAACCAACTCTGGAAGCAGTTATTCCAGTTATGATTTGTCGTTGTGTTAGTTGATTAACCGGAGCTCAGCGATGACTTGCGGCAAACAAGTGGTTGTATAACAATCGGCAGTAACAGTTCTTTGATCTTGTAGAGAAGTTGTTGCTGCTGACCTGCTTTCAAATCAAATGTCTGGACCATCTTTTTGGAGACACTTCGACAACGGACTTTTGTCGGCTTTTCTTCACCTTGGTGGCGATTATTTTCTGGGTCGTATGAATAAATACTAGATTCATCACCACTCACGACGTTGTACACGTTTTTGGAGTTTCCTGCGTTGGAGCGGCATAGAATTTTTTGATACCAATTCACCCTAGCTGTTTTTTGTTCTTCGGTAATGCGGTATTCAACTGGAAATAATTTTTTTAACACACAATTCTTCATGCAAAAATTTTTAAATTGAGGGCTTTGAAATCCCTAATGATGCTGCAATTTCACGATGTCATATGTCAATCTTCGTTGAAGAGCTTGTTCACAGTATCGACTTTTCCTACGTTACTGCCGTTTTTGGTGTACCTGCTCTTGGATCGTCGCTAGGTCTAATCCGTCCACGTTTGAAATCTACGTATCAACGAGAAATTGTTGACTGATGTGGTGCTTCATTACCGAAAACAGAAACCAACTCGGCGAGGCATTATTGTTGAGATAATTATTTCGCGAAAATTTTCACCTTTTAATTCCTTTTTGTCACGCTTTAGTTTCCATTTTTAGCTTTCCCTTATTCATTGTCAAGTCCCGGTATCTTAATTTATTTGCTAATCATTTAAATACGTTCAACGGGTACGTATTGTATATCGCTATCTGTGTTTAGAATTTGGTAATCACAATATTGTTTTCTATGCTAACGGCTTATTGTGAGATTCGAGTTCCGACCTTTGTGGTAAGTCTTGTAAAGTAGTGCAAATCTTCAGTAAAGAAAGCTATAGTCATGGCTTTTCGACATATCGTTATATTCAAGTCGAAGAAGTGATTAAAATTATTAGGAATAGCCAATTTTGTTTGAAGCGACTTTAGAAGTTTGGGGAAAATAAAGTAAACCAAACTGTGTTTAGAACGGCGTTCCAATCCGATCTTTGAAGAAGTAAGCTCTCTGTTAAAGACTGCATCTAGGCACTGCATTCTATAATATCTGGGACTATCACCGGGTTAAATTAGCTAGTTACCACCAAGTCAGAAAGAATTTAAAAAAAACCGTTTCGTGGCGAGTTTTCCTCTTAAAGGGGCGATGATAACTTTAATCTCCAAAGGACAAGACGTATTCAGGGAACCAAGTAATTCATATGATTAATATGAATTTGTATAGTTTAATTTCATTTGATATTTTGATTTGTTTTCTATATCCTGCCGTAATTAATTTGACCTAACATTTTAGAGCTCGACTCATTGTAACTTCAACCTATCTTTTTATATTCCAACTAAAAGTAATTTTTGTAGATTCATATATTTCATTAGTATTTAAACATAAAATTAACCTTTCCTTAATTGAAATTAAATTCTAAAGTTTGTGTCATATTCGTGCTTAGATCTTTTTCTGTAACACATTTCATTTGCTGACAACTGTTTATTTTCCATGTCCAGCTGCATATTGTACGATACATGTCGATGCATTTTGGATTTAATAACTTTTGAATTTAAAATAAAATTGTTTTTGGTATCTGGTAAAATATTTATTGCCGTTTATATTCTGTTCGCAATCAATTGTGAGGTTGATTCTGGGGTACCTTAGGAAAAGCTGAGTTTATTTAAAAGCAAAACTATTGTAATTTAAATTTATGCTAATGCCCGATTTTTTTCTATATGACTTGTTGAGAATTTAATATTTACCGAGCTAGTTTTAAGATAAATCATAGTCTATGGTTTTTCGTATTGTTATAATTTATTTTTTCTTTGAATATACAGTATGAATATATATATATATATATATATATATATATATACGAGAAAAAGTAAATAATTCAATGTTCTTGTGTTAGTCAAGACTTTAATATATTACATTTTTATAAATATATATTTCATTTTTTTTGTCGTGAATATACGAGTTGATTCTAGGTAATTTTTATTCTTTGTCTTTGGGGTTTCCCCTTTAGAGATTTGTTTTCAGGTATCCCTTGCAGCATTTTTGTATTAATATTTAGTGTTTTGAGTTGTCTGTATGGGCATGCGCCGAAGAACGCGCAATACCTTTTCTCAGTTTTCAGACTGAGCTTCTGTAAGCAAAACTGAGTGACGCTACCTTCTATCTCTTATTATAGTCACCCACACCCATCTCCTCTGACTAAGGGCATACACAATAAATAGAAGTTCCCAGACATACGAGATACGACCACGGATTTGTTAGTTTTCGACCATCTTCAGATGCCATCGCTGCGCCTGCTTCTCGCGTAGGTAGCAAGTTTTCGACTAACTTGTCAACTTTGACAGTTCGTTCTAGCTTCAACACTACACTTATCGCACTGAAAGTTTGGATTTTGGCTAACTAAAGACGGAGGCTTATTTTTAGTACTAGTGGCGCCCTTTATGTCCCAGTATACAAAACGTAAAACACATCCCTCGCAATCTGGTGTACATGATCTATGTCTGTGCTAATAATTAGCGAGTCAAAACTCAAATGCATTTATCCCACTACCGTCTCTCCCTCACAATGTAAAACTTAATTTATTATTCTACTGTAGAAATTGGATGATAGACCAGATAATTCTCGTCCTATTAGTAACTTACATGTTATTTAGTAAGGTACTTTAATCTTTGGTAGTTGATAGATTACTTGCATCTTATTCTAATGTAATCTTTCTCGAACAGCATGGATTCCTTCGTGACCATAGTACTTAAACTAACTTATTAACATACTGTAATTACATTTTGGAGAGAGCTATCAAATGGATTCTGCATACACTGATTAATCATCATTTAACTCAATTTAAATTGTAAAAATACGACATAATTGGAAATGTTCTAGCATCGTTTCAATTATATTTAGAGGATTGCGTTCGAAAGGTAATTATAGGTAATAAATTGGCTCGAACAGTTGTTACATCCGGTGAATCTCAGGGGAGTCGTTTGGCTCATTTTTTTATTTTCTCTCTTTATAAGTGATTGATGAAAAATAATATAAAATTTTTTCATAATTGCTATCGTTTTCCGATGATATTAAATTCTTCTTAGGTGTTAATACCCTTAATGCTTTTATTACTAACACGTTGTTTGGTGGTGTTGTGCTAACAATAAAAGAGATTATTTGAAATAAATAATTCGTGGTGCTGGTGATGCATCAAAGGTCCAGGACGTGTATAATAATGTGTGCTTAGATAAATATACTGAAATTTATTAACTAAATAGAACACAGGAACGTCGTTCTTAAAGTTTGCCTTTATTATTCACAAGAAATAAATTTAGGGTTCATATATTTAAAGTAATTAAATGCTTTAGAAGTTTAAAAGAAGCAAATAAAAGTAATTTATACAAGGAGTGGTAAATAAGTAAATTAATAAACAAAAATAGACTGAAACGAACGTTAAATTAGGCAGTAAATTGAATGTTAATTACTAAAGGAATAATTGAACAATACAGAGTTACCTTTGAGTTGCGAGGATGCCTCGATCGGGCATGTTGAAAGCAAGATCGAACGACGCTTGGGTGCTGGAACAACACGTGGAGCTTTAAACAATGTGAAACTTACGAAGGTTTTGAACACAAGAAAGAATTTGTATCGGAGAATACTGGTCTAGCAAAAAGGTTTTTATTGCACTAAGTTGGAGGAAGGAATCGAAGTTGTCGATGTTTCGAATAATAAATTAATCAAAGGCGCGAGCTGAAAAGTTGTGATATCAATGACACAAATATCATTAAAATTTTCCTGAGGAAACAAGTTTTAAAATGATATGCGACACAATATATAAAAGAAAACGTTCATAATTAAATTTAAAAAAATACTTAATTTAAATGAAATGTTTTTGTGAGAATTATAACCGCACGTAGATACGAGTTGACCGTTCAAGCTAGGTAAATTTAGAAAGGTCTGTCATAGTACGATAACAAAAGAAAGGCTTTCTAGTTGCAAATACGAATATACGCAGAAAATATCTAAGTTGAAATTTAATTTTAAAATGCGGAATATATTAGTGAAGAAATATATTTTAAAATTAAATTAAAATATTCTTATATCTGCGAAGCGTAACAAGGTGCAACGATTTAAGAATATTTAAATACCATTCACTCATGGTCTGCTAGAAATTACGTCCCAATTAATATTAATAAACACAGAATCACTTCATTTGCTAGAAAGGAAAGTGGACCTATAATACTTTTTGGATAATACCCTTGTTGAGAGTGTATAGCCGATCCGGGACTTGAAAATCACTCAGATGAGATTTCACATCGCTGATACCTTCGGCACAGCTAATAAAATCTATAGATATTAAGCGTCAGGCATACAATATCAACAATAATATAGCGATTATAAATTTCGTATTATTCAATAGTGCAGTGCATCTAGAAATAATGTTGCATTGTGTGGAATTCGTACACCGTTACAAATCGTAAGCGCAGTGAAAGCGTTGAACCTAACTTGATAAATTACTTCCTTTCCAAGCTAGACATTGATAAAGATGCCTATAATTACTTCGAATATATACGTCTGTTCGGTTTGAATCGTTAGAATCAAGACGAAGGAAAACATATCTAAAACTCGAATTCAAACTATTTAATAATTATTTAAGGAGTTTGGAGTTCGTGTCCCTTTTCAATATTAGAGTATCACCAGGGTTCTCTAGAAGTGACGTATTTTAATCAAGTGAATTTAATCGCTAAAGAGCTTAACAGCTAGTCGTGTCAATTACATTAATTTAATTGTACAGAAAGTGATTTTTTTAAATATGTGAACAATATAGATTTTGATTTAAATTAGAGTTTTTATCTAATTTTGTTGTATTTTATTGTATATAGTGGCTAATCTATAGCAATAAGTTCTCTTCCACACACCTTGCAAACAGGATTTTTTTTTCATACTGGACATTCGAACCAATGCCTTTCACAATACTTCCGGTTTCAGAAGTGGAAGTAATCAATATATTGGCTAAATTTCCTCGAAAGGAAATTGCGGGTGATGATTTAATTCCTGGTTTTCTGGTGCATGATGCTAGATTCTTGGTGAAACCCTTGACATTAATTAATTATCAATTTGTCAATTCAGACTTCTACCTCTTTGACGATTTGGAAGCATACTAGAATAAGTCCTGTTTTAAAAATAAGTAGTAACACTTATGTTAATAATTATAGACAGGTATCGATTCTAATTTTGCTAAGGTTTTCCAAAGCATCATTTATTCTTGTCTACACTTTAACACCAAATGTTATTCGAATACATTATCGATAAATCGAGAGGTTCCACAGGGGTCAATATTAGGTCCTCTGCTCTTTCTAATTTACGTAAATGATCTACCTTACAATATATCATCAGGGAAAGTTACCCAGTTTGCGGATGATACATCCATTTTGGTTCAAGCCCAGGAAATGGGAGGCATAAATGCAAATTTAGAACAGGCATTAATGGAGGCAGGCGAATGGTTTGGCAATAACCTCCTGAAACTAAATCAAGATAAAACACAGCAGTTAGCACTTACCACAAAAAGGATCTCGAATGAGAACAAAGAGAGCAAATTTCTGGGTCTACAACTCACCAGTGACATGAGTTGGGATTACATGTGGAAGATTTGTGTCGCCACCTTGCTGTAACTGTTTATTCTATTCGTAAGATAAAACAGGTAGCAACATAGAAAGCAGCTAGAACGGCCTACTTTTTCAATTTTTAAAGTAGAGCTACATATGGTATCATAATGTGGGGTGCGCCAGGTGCAGCCGAGTCGGTGTATGTACTTATCTGTATATGTCCACAATACACACCAAAAGTTCTCCTTAAATAGTGATCTCCACAATTACGGCACCAGGAATCGAAATAACATGAGTACAAATTACCTAACCTTAAAAATTTACAATAAAATTCCCAATGGAATGAAAGGCTTGGACCGTGGACAATTTAAACTCAAAGCCAAAGACATTCTGCTAAAGGAGTGTTTTTACTCGATAAGTGATTTTTTCAATCATCAATTTTAATGTGTTTCTTATTTTATTGTGATTTTATACTTTTCTCATTTATATTTTATACTAAATATTTCAATATGACGTATGCATGCATATATATATATATATATATATATATATATATATATATATATATATATATATATATGGTAAACCTAATCAGTAGGCGATTAAAGGTCTGTATATTACTTCAAAATATATGTATTTAAAAAACTCTACATGTTTCGGCTGTATACGCCTTTTTCAAGAGAATACAAAATATGATTCATCTTTTGTATTCTCTTGAAAAAGGCGTATACAGCCGAAACATGTAGAGTTTTTTAAATACATATATTTTGAAGTAATATACAGACCTTTAATCGCCTACTGATTAGGTTTACCATATCATACCAAGGTCACGAAGTTATTTTATTTATATATATATATATATATATATATATATATGGTAAACCTAATCAGTAGGCGATTAAAGGTCTGTATATTATTTCAAAATATATGTATTTAAAAAACTCTACATGTTTCGGCTGTATACGCCTTTTTCAAGAGAATACAAAATATGAATTTGCTAATTATATCTTGAAAAAGGCGTATACAGCCGAAACATGTAGAGTTTTTTAAATACATATATTTTGAAATAATATACAGACCTTTAATCGCCTACTGATTAGGTTTACCATATCATACCAAGGTCACGAAGTTATTATATATATATATATATATATATATATATATATATATATATATATATATATACAAGGTCCGGCAACGAAGCGGGGACGGAAGATTACACGCGGATTTGAAAGTTAGTCAAATATTTAGTCATCGGATATCCTTCCGTACCATCAAGCGCACGTTTTAAAAATATTTTGTTTTATACAGGGTGTTCCAGATGGAAATGCCAGACTAAAGTTGCATTTCTTTAAATAGAACACCCTGTATATTAATAGATAAAATGATCCGCGCTTGAAAGTTGGTTACATCGATATAATGTTGTATGGGTCTAAAGTTGATAGCTTCTGTGTAAATAATTATTTTACTTGATAAATTGATACATTTCAGTAGGCTATTCTGCATAAGGAAAATCAAAAGATCCGAAACAAAGAGAATAGAATATTTTCTACTAGTATGCACTTTCGTTGCTACGTGAAATAAATTCTGCAACTGCTCGCGTTATAAAGGCTGTTCACATTTTCGCAAAATCGAAGAAATCTCGTAATTTTTAAATAGAACACCCTGTATATTCTTAGCTCATTGAAAAGCCCTTTTACTACGCTTTCTATTGATACCTCATTTGATGCACCTAGGATGGATCATTTGCTAATTATATCTTTTTAGAGTTGAATTAATGAAAAATGCTTGTATTTTTAGTAGCTAATTTGCGCTTTTAAACCTTTTGTAAGATCGGATATTCAACAAATTAGCCATAAATGGTCTATAACAAGAAGAAATCCCAATAAGTACGAGAATCAGTTGATAATCACTCAGCGGTGGAGGCAAACATTAAATTAATATAAAGTAATATAGCATTTTCAATAGATTCACTGCCGATTAAGTTATCTGGTGTTAGTTTAATAAAAAATTTGCACCAATTAATTTGTATTATAAAGAATTTTGTAAAACCAACTATTTTACGAATACCTAATATGAAACAATACATACCTAATTAGTTTAACATAAATCGAAATCATGTAGGAAAGAATCAAGTACGAGTAGTAGTAAAAGTTTGCACTATTTTAAGTAAATACTAATTATTAACCACAACATCAAATTTAATTAACAAAAGTAGTAGCACAGTAAATAAAAATAAAGTAAATGTAAATAGTAAATGCAAATAAATCAAAGAAAACTTTCAAATGTCCTTCCATGTCTCTCAATACATAAATGAAGCCGCCTGGCGAAATTCTATTGAACATGCTGTAATGTTTCTTGGCGAATATTTCTAAATGCCTCTCTTATGCGTTCCATCATATTTTCCCTTATTGTAGAAACTTCCACATAAACTAGAGCCTTGACATATCCCCAAAAGTAGAAGTCCAACACAGTAAGATCTGGACTTCGTGGAGGCCAAGCGATTGGACCACCTCGTCCTATCGATTTGTCTTCCTTCCATCACCCTAGAAACTTCCTAACGTTAAGGCTGTAATGAGCAGGTGCACCATCGTGTTACAACCAGAAAATTTATCGGGTGTCAGCATCCACATGCTCAAGTAAATTAGGCAGTTCGTTCTGCAAAAATGCCAAATACGTATCGCCTGTAACGGTTCCATCGAGAAAGTACGCCCCAATGATATATGGACCAAGTATACCTCCCCAGACGTTAAGAGACCATCTATTCTGATTGTCTACATGACGTATCCAATGCGGGTTTTCTGTTGCATAATAATGCATGTTATGTTTATTTACCGCCCCATTACTTTTGAAAGTAGCCTCATCGCTAAACAAAATCTTTGTTAAAATATTTGGCATTTCTCGCATTTTATTTAACAAGCAACCACAAAAGTCTGTTTTTTTAATGAAATCATCACCATGCAATTCCTGATTTAATTCCATATGGTACGGATGATACTTATGACTTCTTAAAATTCTTCGTACGCTTGATCTTCAATAGCTGTTACCTATGAAATACCGTCTATACTTATAAGGGATTTTCATGTATTGTTAATAATACGGCCAATTCGCTTTACTCATTGATTACCGGCTTATTTATTTCTCTCTTCTTGTAGGTTACACTACCAGTTTCTGTAAATCTCTCTAATAATCTTTCAAATGCTTCCAGTCTTGGCTTTCTTTCAAGGTTTGGAAATCTCTCTGCATATACTCTACTTGCTAGGAGACAATTTCTTGTACACTCCCCAACTAAAATTAGTCATTATAGCAATTTCTTTTAAAGATTGAACGAAATACTGTGTAAGATGGAACGAAATTTTTGACAACTTGGTTATTAAGTATACAAGCTTAAAACTGACACCAGGTAACTTGATCAGCAGTGAATCTATTGAAAATGCTATATTACTTTATATTAATTTGATGTTTGCTTTCACGCTGAGTGAAAATCAACTGTTTCTCGTACTTAATGGGGTTTCTTCTTGTTATAGACCATTTATGGATACTTTGTTGAATATCCGATCTTACAGAAGGTTTAAAACCGCAAATTAGCTACTAAAAATACAAGCATTTTTCATTAATTTAGACCTAAAAAGAAATAATTAGCAAATGATGCATCCTAGGTAAAAATATACAGTGTGTTCCATTTAAAAGTTACGAGATTTCTTCGATTTTGCGAAATTGTGATCACCCTGTATAACGCGAGCAGTTGCAGAATTTATTTCACATAGCAACGAAAGTGCATACTAGTAGAAAATATTCTATTCTATTGGTTTCGGATCTTTTGATTTTCCTTATGCCGAATAGCCTACTGAAATGTATCAATTTATCAAGTAAAATAATTATTTACACAGAAACTATCAACTTTAGACCCATACAACATTATATCAATGTAACCAGCTTTCAAGCGCGGATCATTTTATCTATTAATATATAGGGTGTTCTATTTAAAAAAATGAAACTTTAGTCTGGCATTTCCATCTGGAACAGCCTCTATAAAACAAAATATTTTTAAAACGTGCGCTTGATGGTATGGAAGGGTATGCGATGATTAAATATGTGACTAACTTTCAAATACGCGTGTAATCTTGCGTCCCCCTTCGTTGCCGGACCCTGTATATATATATATAATAACTTCGTGACCTTGGTATGATATGGTAAACCTAATCAGTAGGCGATTAAAGGTCTGTATATTACTTCAAAATATATGTATTTAAAAAACTCTACATGTTTCGGCTGTATACGCCTTTATCAAGAGAATACAAAATATATTTTGTATTCTCTTGATAAAGGCGTATACAGCCGAAACATGTAGAGTTTTTTAAATACATATATTTTGAAGTAATATACAGACCTTTAATCGCCTACTGATTAGGTTTACCATATATATATATATATATATATATATATATATATATATATAAGGTAAACTTAATTAGTCGGCGATTAAAGGTCTGGTTATTACTTCAAAGTGTATATATTTAAAATAATCCTACATGTTTCGGCAATGATGCCTTTGTCAAGGATATGGCTAGGCTGCCGTTAACAGCACACACACGTTCGACGTGTGTGCATTGCACCCGCTTTTGCGGTAAACGTTAAGATGGCAAATTGTGTGACCGTCGTTCACCGAGGTAGCCACTAAGAGTGTTCCCTCGGTTGCGATGAGCGACCCCGTGCAGGGTGCGCTTCGCTGGTCTGCGCCTTGCCTCGTTGGGGCGGGGGTCGGGCCGTCGAAGTACTGCACGGAAAAATAAAGAAGTTGTCGGGAAAGGGTTGGCGGCCCTACGCACCGGCTGGTTATCCGATCTCTCTAATTTACGTGACCGGTCACTTAACACACGCACGAGCGCACCATCATACAAAACCCTATACTTACGCTCTTACACAAACATAAAATCACACACCCAAAGACACGCAAGCTGCCAACAGCAACCAACACACAAATTCATACCCAGAAAAAGACACAAGCTGCTAGCAGCGAACAACACATCTGTTCTCACCTTGCTATCTATTTTTTGGAATACTAAGGCATGATTTATTATTACTATTTGAATGTATCTTTGAATAATTTAAACCATAGCAACTCAATTACTTGACATTTATATTCTGTCATTTATATTTTTTGTATCCTTGACAAAGGCATCATTGCCGAAACATGTAGGATTATTTTAAATATATACACTTTCAAGTAATAACCAGACCTTTATTCGCCGACTAATTAAGTTTACCTTATCATACCAAGGTCACGAATATACTATATATATGTATATATATATATATATATATATATATATATATATATATATAAGGTAAACTTAATAAGTCGGCGATTAAAGGTCTGGTTCATTACTTCAAAGTATATATATTTAAAACAACCCTACATGTTTCGGCAATGATGCCTTTGTCAAGGGAATAAAAAATATTGATATTTTTTATTCCCTTGACAAAGGCATCATTGCCGAAACATGTAGGGTTGTTTTAAATATATATACTTTGAAGTAATGAACCAGACCTTTAATCGCCGACTTATTAAGTTTACCTTATATATATATATATATATATATATATATATATATATATATATATGGAATTGAAAACATTTTTAATCTAAACCCTAATAATTTTGTTGCAGTATTTTTTTTTTATTAATTTATACTTTCTTTAAATTAAAAATTTAATTTTGAACATCCACGTCTTCTTTAACTAATTGTAAGTTTCTATGTAATACAGTCAATTCCAACAAATAAATATACTGTTTTGTGTTGCATGCCTAATTACATTTACGACAAATATCAAAACAAGAATTTGCAGTTTATTCCTTCAAGCTACTTGCCAAAATTTCTAGCCACATTTTAATGTCAAGCCAAGTGAGCTTTAGACGAGAATCAATTAGCCCCTTTGATCTTTCCAGTCAACGTGGAAGAATGTTTGTCTGATGTTTGGGCCAACCGAGCGTGCGAGTTGTGAAGAAGTCAATTATGCAAATTGCGTATTGTCAGAAGCAAAGAAAACATAACGTAATTAATATTAATGCTCTGGTTTTCGCTTATTGTTACTTACCCAGGAAACGTTTAATATAACACGTATGGGTACATGTGCAAAATTAAGTAAATATGTACATGGACATAAAAGAAAAGAATCTACTTTGCTGATATTTGTTTTTTGAAATATGCTGATTTTTACTGTTCTGTTTACATTCTACATCTAGTGTTTCTTTGATGGCGGATAAAATACTTCATATATTAAGTTTATTAGTAAGTTTTGAAAATTTAAAATTCCAAACACGCCAGTATGTTTGTATAAAGAAAGATTTAAAGCTGATTCAGGCAGCTGACTTCACCGCTGTCTTACAAGAGTCTTATTTAAGAGTTCTTACTCATCTAATATTTAACAAAAAATACGAGGTGTGCTACGAAAGTTGTTAGAGATGGGAAAACATAAATTAATCTACATAAATGGATTTAATGCTTTTCAATGTATCTTCAATGTATATATTAAGATCTATACACTTTTACATGCCGTCGAGCCAATTCGGAAAACACTTTTTTCCATTGGAGGTATCCAAGTGAATACCTCAGAAGCGAGCAGTGCAAGTGTGTCAAATGCCAACAGGTGTTGGGCAATGCTTCTCAAGCATTTTAGCCTTGACAAACTTGAGCAAAAACAAGCCAAAGTGTAGGATCAGGATTATACAATTAACTTCACGTTTTTCGCAATATTTCGTTTAAACAGTATTTTACTGTTCGAACGGCTGTATGAGATATGGCATTATCATGGTAATATGACGATCTTGATTTATTGTATACTAATCAGCATTAATAATCCTTCGTTCTTCTAAAGCAGCAATAACCATATGTCAAGTATTTGGGGAAAATGCAGCGATTACTTATGTTAAATCACTATGAGAACAAAAAAATCTTGTTGGTCCAGGCAAATTTTCAAACACCCAAACAAATTGATTGGCGTTCAGTTTCGTGGGAATAAGTAAAATCTCATCATCAGTTTTGGATGTTGCAAACCCTATGGTTGCATTTCTTAAACATTTCTTAGCTCCATTTGACATGAGTTTCTTTTTTAAACTTCGGTGCAGTTTTGCAGAATCCAATAAACATAAAGCGTATCAGCCAGGATCTCACGGTATATCATACGCTGATGAATCTGCAATGGCAACAACACAGGTTTATTGACAACTTTTACGAAATTCATCAAGATTGCTGCGTCCACGCTCAAATTCTGAAGACAAATTGTCGATAGTGACATTTGATCGTAGTTTATCCAACCAGGTAATGCAGAAATGAAACCGTTTGTTTTCTTTTTAATTTTGGTATGAGGTTTAACCAAGAAAATATATGAAAATCATATTTTGAACTTTCAGTTTCGCTATTTAGTATTGGTTTCTAGAAACATATAAACTACGTACGTTAATAAAAGTTTAAGGATATATAACGAAGGAACTACGTTAAAGCTTATTTAAAACGCAGGACGGAGTACTAATTTTTTCTAGTCAAAATTTCGTAATTTCTTTCGTCATTTATTATTTCTTTTTGGCATGGAATAGTACACCCACACGGACATTCATATATTTTCTGACGCATTTATGTATTCACAAATAATATTTATTTTATTCTATTCACATACGAGTATAATGCTTTACCCATTACGGATGTGCTAAATGTATAAGCTAGGTTAAATTTGATATTTAAGAATTTCTGTAATATAAATTAAATAAACATATTTGTTCCTGTATAGTATTCATAGGAATTACATAGTCTGATTTAAGGTGTCGGTGTTATAAAATTTATTATATGTAGACTCCATTTCATAAAAACATACTTCTGGAAAGAAAATAAATGTGAAGTGTAAAGATATTGCAAATTAAAAGGTGAAGTAATCTGTTTTACATGATAAAATATTTGATATAGTCACTAAATATACTTCTGTCCTACAAACCTGGTTTATAATCTTTATATATTTCGAATGTTTAGTTTCACTATACATAGTAAGCCCACAAGAATATTATCAAAATGATAATCTAGGTTGCTTTATACCGGATGTTCTTGAAAGAAAGAGACAACGTATGAAAAATGGGAAGATACTATTACATCGAATATGAATCCAAAAAATTACGAGTTAATTATGACGCGAACTCCAAAATTAAAAACACATTGAAAATTATATTATGTGCCGCCTATTCATTCAGAATCTCTATCAAACGTACCTGTATTTAATTTACCCGCAAGCATACGTTGCAATATTTATGTTTATAAAAACTCTTGAAGATAACATTTTTTAGGCAACTGTCGATGTTTTAAAAACTCTACAGGATAGCAGCTTTGTATGATTAAGGTTCAACAACCTGAATAGGATTAGGTATGAATATATCGGTTGTGAATAATATATAAACTCTTTTTATGTTTAAATGTAAAAACTGTTAGTCGTATCGAACAGTTCAAGCATAATCAATTTGTCCACATGCAACCACGACCGAAATTGTTTCGCTAGTTATCGGCTTAACAAAATGCAGTAGCGGGACTAATGTCTGAGCAGGAGGTTATACCGGCGGTCGCGCAGCACATTATTATCAAGTTTCTAACGAACGAGGCTACCAAGTCGAAATTCTGGTTACACTGATTACACAGTTTGGTGACAACTTTGTTGCGTACTCAAATGTGTGCCTGGGTTCAATAATTCAAGGATGGCCGTGAAACTGTAGAAAATGAGAAGCACAATAGATTTCCCAGGACATATACAGTAGGTTGTCGCGCCCCTGAAGGGGAAACGATTGCGAAACCGTCGAAACGACATCCGTCATACCGCGACTCTCGGTCCGTTTGTGCATGCGTCCGCCCCGTTTCTGCAGTTATTCATTCTGTATTATGTATTTTCATTTCATTTTACAATAATTTTTCTAATGTAATATATAATCACCTGCCTTCTTCCATCGTAGTGGCTGCTTCCTTTCGTAGGCGATTTGAATAGCCATGGCTTCGGCTCTGTCAATCTCGACGTGGGCTGAGAGGTGCAACATCGCCGCTTCTCCAAATTTCGGGTTCTGGATATTCTCGACTACTGCAATGCCCACTCTATCCTCAGTTTTTGACCTCGTCCAACTATACTGCCTACAAGTCCTCTACTTTTGTAATTAATCTCTCTCTGGGCTTTTGAGTGTACTCATTCTTTGCCGAATCCTCTGTTATTTTTAAAATTTCTCAGACCTTCAAGTAGAGAGGCGGCCTCCCTAACAATACCTTCAGGGCGTTCGTCGGTTCCGTTCGAATGGGTGCTGGGCTGCGTTCAGGTGTGTTTTATTCCTGAGACTGCAGGCTTCCATTCCCAATACTCTGGAGCCGTACAGCTATCCCAGGACAACTGTGACTGACAGCATTCTTGCTATTTGTGACCTCATTGAAGGTAATTGACACCTCACGATCGATGAAATCGCTAGTGTAGTGTAGTACAAATAAGTCACGGTAGTGCATATTCCATTATTATTGAGCATCTAGGTTTCCCCAAAATTTGTTCAAAATTGGAACCAAGGCCCTTGACACATGATCAAAAATAGATCCGCCGAGACACTTACCAAAGACCGCAGAACCGGTTTCAATGAAAAACAAACAATTTTCTACATAGAATAGTGACATGTGATGAAACATGGGTTCATCACTGTACACCCGAATCGAAAATGGTGTGTTTGGAGTGGATAACCTCGCCCTGTGGAAGCAAAAACATGTTTATCAGCTGGGAAAGTCTTTTTGGATTGGAAAGATGTTTTGCTAATTGATTTCTTACATGAACGTCGGAATGGGAACACCGCCTATTATTACTAGCTCGTAGAGAGGGCAAAAGCCGCCAACAGAAACAAAAGGCGCAACCAATCAATGAGAAAAATTTTATTTTGCTGCATGAAAAAGCTAGGCCTCACATGATCGCACTGACTCGAGCTAAAATGAACCAAATTCAAATCCTCCCTATAGCCCAGATCTATCCCAATGCGACTTTCATTTGTTTGGCCCACTGAAGGAAGCACTAGGCAGATACCAGTTTCAGAGCGATCAAAAAGTAGAAAAAATTGTGCACACACAATTGGCTGTTGACATGGTTTCATACTTTTTATGAAGGCGGGATCCGCAAGCTCTCCAAACCCTGGGAAAAATAGGTAAACGTTGAAGGAGACTATGTAGAAAAACAATAAACTTGTTTTGTAATTTTATTTTGATTTAATAAATTATTAAAAACAAAGTCCGGTTTAAATTTGAGTGACCCTCGAATTTTCGATTCATATTCTATATATTTACATCTTTCCATTTTTGACACGTTGTCTTTTTCTTTAAACGACACCCGGTATAACGTATAACAAATTTATTAATTTAAGTGGAATGAAATATTCAGTAGTTTAAGTAGAATTACTGTCTGAAAATTTATAATATTTATTACAGCTGCGATGCCGGAATCAACAAAAATATTAATAGTTAACTTTAAAAAAGTGGTGTGTTTGTAAGTCAAAAGCTTATCAACAATTAACTTAAAGCAATTACCGCAAACTATTATTTAGAACCTTTAAATATTTGACAAGACACACCTAAAATATTCTGTTCATTCAAGTAAGCAGCATGTGTGACTACAGGATATAAAAGGGAATTGTTTAAATATCACAAAAGGTACTGGGAACATAAAAATCAAATATTGTGATAAAATGAACACAAATTTGCAAACAGTTAGTGTACATACACATACGTGCATAAAATGTACGATTTTGTCCGGCATAAAATTCCTATTTCACTAGATGAGTTAGGCAACAAGTTCGATTCTGATTCATCTTTGACGAAACAATTACTTAAAATTTTATTCCATTTTCGAATTTAATAAATACAACATACATTTTCAAGATTGCAAATGCGATATTATCCCTGATACATATATCTCATAATAGTCCAATGTTCAAAACGTATGTTGTATTTAGTAAATTGTTTTTATTGTTTTTCTTCCATATATGATGGTAGAATGAAAGGTTCTCTACTTTTACATCCAAAGAAAGTATTTATTTTTCTACTGCTAGTCTTTCACGATTTTGTTCGCACCATTTGGCTGAGAGCTTTTTCATATGTAACTTCTCATGTAAAATGTATCTTACACGTTTATCAGAGATCGATCTTTATTATGTCTGTTGGCTCCCGCGCATTGGTACGACGATCATTAATCGTTATCATTTTAAATGAAATCATCGGTTGTGACCGATTTTGATCTACTAGAAAGCTCGTCATCTTTAAATTTATGTAAAACCTCTTTTTAATTCTGCTACTTTTTTTTGTTGTTTTAATTGTTGAGAACGATAAAGCAGAATCGTCAAGAATTAATTCTATTCCTCTCACTCTACTCTGGTATATCACAAGAACCATAGATTTTATTACAATTTTTATCTCTCTTAATTAATTAATAAATGCTTTTAACTGTTGTTAACATTTTTTTCATAAGAATGTAATAGTTTAGTATTGTATCTCTTTCTACAGAACCTAGTAAAGTAAACCATTAATTTTTGAGAAAGCGTAGTGATTTATAACTTTTCAAAGTATTCCCTTCTACAGAAAATCAAAAGTTCAAAACATTTTCTCCAATCTTCCCGCATTAGATCTTTTCTTTCATTTTTAAATGTTTCAACCGCTTCTTCGGTAGATGTAAAGTGGAAACCCTGCTACGTATCTCTTACATGAGTAAACACAAAGTTGTCATTAGCTGTATGGCGAATGTTTGGACATCATCTTCGTAAATAATGGGTTAATTACGAAGATGATTTGAAGGAATGTGAGATATAAAATGAAATACTTGAAGTTCGGTAACGATTTCTTCAAATTTATCACAATATTTCCCTTCCATTAATACACTTGAACCAACGATGCTGAAGTGCCATTATACAAATTTTATAATCATTAGAATCGAGGTCATCAAAATGCTGCTCTTCTTCTGCAATAACTTTCTCGTCTGTGCTAAATTTTCTTCCAGCGAGAAGTAGATTGAGTTTTGGGAACAAGTGGAAGCCTGAAGAAACTAGATTTGATGAATAGTTGAAGCACAACCTGGAATTGTAATTCATTCAGTGCTTTCCGAACAATGTGACTAGTGTGTAACAGCGCATTGTCATGATGGAATAGCACTTTATTTCGAGCCACTGCGGGTCCTTTTCTGGTAATAGCAACTTTAACCTTAAATAGAAGGGCGGCATAATATGCGGTGTGAATTTGCAATATACTTGTAGTCGATAAAAAGTACACCCTTCGAATCCCAAAATATTGTAACAATCACTTTTCAAGCTGAAGGAAACGTCCTGGTTTTCTTTGGCTGAAAACTGTCATAATGCCTCCAGTGTTGAGATTGTCATTTCAATTCTTCCACATAGTAATGGAGCCAAGTTTCATCGATCCTAGCTAAACGACGCAAAAAATTTACTGTGTTGCTGTTAAAGAGCTTTAAATTTTGACCTACATTCAGTAAATACGCTGCACCCACCTGGCAGAGATCATAGACATATTTAATTCCACATTCAAATTTATTGTAAACATTCAGTGGACATACCCACAGCCTTGACAATCTTCTCCACTTTCACTATTTGGTCACGTAACACAAAATCAACTTTCTAAACTATATGTTTCGGTGATCCAGGATGTTCTTCCTCTTCGAAACTCATGTTTACACGGTTAAAGCCTCGTTGCCCAATATTTGCTGCATATTTGTCAAAAGTTTCAGTTGTGTTCATCTTAAAAACAAGTACTGAATTGCACTATGAATAGGATTTTATCCATTTCACAACTAAACACGTCCGCTTTGATTAACTGCATCTGTCAAATTAAACGGTCTTATCAGCTGACGGGATAAGTTTGTGCTTATTTTGCGGGAGCGAATCTAAGACGTCACTTCGTTAATCTGTACTGATGAGATCGCAATATCGAAACGCGTGTGGCTGTAGTTGAAGTGACCATTGGTTAAATACATTGCGTATGTCCATGTGTACAGATCCAGATATGTTTTAGCATATTTGTATTGATCTGTATGCACAATTACTTGATGTGTTTACACATCGACATGCTGGCTTTTTGTTGCATTTACTAATAGATATTTGGAGGACCAAATTTAAAGGAGTAATTGTGAATTTTTTATTATAATTGTATAAGGCGGCTTTAAATTAATAAATTTAACGAAAGTGAGTTGTGATCATTAAGTAAAGTTAATTACTAATTACTAAGGTATCTAATAAATGAACTTGTATGCATGTATTTTCTGAATGTGGAATTTGAGAGAGAGAGAGAGAGGGAGAGAGAGGGAGAGAGAGAGAGGGAGAGAGAGGGAGAGAGAGAGAGAGAGAGGGAGAGAGAGAAGGAGAGAGAGGGAGAGAGAGGGGGAGAGAGAGAGGGGGGGAGAGAGAGAGGGGGAGAGAGAGAGGGAGAGAGAGAGAGAGAGAGAGAGAGAGGGAGAGAGAGAGAGAGAGAGAGAGAGAGAGAGAGAGAGAGAGAGAGAGAGAGAGAGAGAGAGAGAGAGAGAGAGAGAGGGGGGGGGAGAGAGAGAGAGAGAGAGAGAGAGAGAGAGAGAGAGAGAGAGAGACTTTTGTTCTTATATTGGTTTACTTTTCTTAATATTTCTTTCTAACAGTGTTTAATGTTTAAATGTGTTTTTGTCTTAATTTTCAAGTGTTCCGTTTTTTTCAAGACCGCATGCTATCTGCTTGTTTCATTTATTCTGTCCTTCTCTAACGTCCGACGCTGCGTCTTCTTTAGAACTCACGCTTCCATATTATAGATCCACATGTCATATTTTTCTTCTCTTATCGATTAATTGACTGTCCTTTCTTATCTTCCAATTGACGTATTTTTCTTTCATCGTAACTTGAAATATATCTAGCCTGTGGTATTGGACTAAATTTGACAGCTACATTGTTTACAATATTTAAACGAATATATTTATTTCTAATGGATGAACAAAAATCATATTAGACTTTATCTTGTGTACTATAAAGCCTTCTGAATTGTTTTGCGTGGTACTGATTTTCTATACAGATTAATAACACACATTTTAAAACGAATGGCATGCTTGTTCTTATAGATAAGTATTACAAAATGTTAATTTTAAAATGCACGTTATATCGTGTATAGTTTATTACAAAATTGTTATTGTCTTTTAGGTTATTCTGATTTGTGGTGTGTATCAAATATTAATATGTATTTGATATTTTAAAACCTTAATGGATGTTTTCGGTCGACATTTCACGTACATCGTAACAGTTACAATAAACAATGTTTATGTATTTAAGAAATTTGCAAAATTCAAGTATTGATTATGAAGTTTACTATTACTATAGCACTTATAATATCCTTTTATATCTTGTTGGGGATAGCGTAAAATTTTAAGTTATTAACATTTATAAACTAGAACGTAAAGAGATATAATAATCTATATGACATTTAGCATTCAATATAAATTCACTAAGCATACACAAATGTGTTTTTCTTAACACGATCTGTATTGTTGTATATTAAAACTTTTTACAGAAAATAACGAGAAACTCTACATAAAATGAACATGAAATTTGTTATATCGATGCCCATATAGGGAGTATTCAAAATTTACCAGTTTTAAATTTTTCATTGCTGTTTTCAACTTTATGAAATTTTTCAATTTATCTCGCTTAGAAAAGAACACAGCAATATCAAACATTTCTCATACCGTGTCGGTGTTCATTGCAACAACACATGTTAATGAACCACCTTTATGAAATTTACTACGAATATTTCAATGTCGACGCATAAGTTCTGCAAACCAGTTGAAAAATTGCACGAAAATAATATTCTCGACTTTCAGATTCATCATTTAGTATTGATTTGTAAACACCTTGGCAGCAATTTATTTAAAGAAGCATATTTGAGACAACTATTAATTTAGATAATTTCGTCATTCAAAAATGCCCGTCATTTATGTAAAGCTTTAAATAAATGAACAGCAGTTTAGTTTCATAACGTGGGAGCAAAGTGAATTTAGGTAGTAGGAGGCTGCGGTTCGTAGAACATATTTCGTGAATTTTAAATTAAATAAATCATACTGACAGCACTTAAATTACTTATTAGTAAATCAATATTTCACATTGACGTCTATCATTAAATGTTTGACACATGAATATTCTAAATTATTAATCACGAAATGCGTTCCATAAACCGCAGCCTACTACTACCACAATTAATTTTGCTCTGACATTAGTAATACGTACGCAAACAAAATAGCATCATATATACCAAGGTGATTTGACGAGGGGGTGAATTTTTAAAAGTTGGAAAAAAGTGTGGAAGATAGCTTAGGTCGTAAATAGCTCAACCGAAGGGGCACACAATATATTGCCTCAACATTTAAATATGAGAAACCGCGAGACGGGTGCCGCGTTTGCTTACCGTTGAGGAAACACGAACTTATGTTACAATAGCAAAAGATCCCATGTTCAAGCAAAATTCAAGAGAATTTTTTCCTCGATGTCACTGTAAATGAATTCTTAATATACCACCATGCTCCAGAAACAAAAGCACAGTTAAAGCAATAGATTTCTTCTAATGAAATTTCTCTTAAGAAGGCAGAAACCGTTTCATTCAGTTAGTTAGACTATGATCACGGTTTTTTGGTATTCCAACGAAAGGCGTAATCTCTATTGCCTATTTACAGAAGAGAAGTACTATAATTTACCAACATTTTGCAGATATACAGACATATTTCGATGTAGGACTGTAGAACAACCTCATTTTACAAGAAAAAAGTTTTGTTAGATCAGAATAATATGCCTTCTAATTCATCCGCTGTGATAAGAGGGCCTTAAGTGATAGGGCCCTACGCGCCTGGAGGATCGGCGTGTAATATGGGCCGCTTGGGCGGCCCCATTGGAAAGCAGGTTGAGCGGCTTATGGTCGTAAATGATACTCACAACGAACGGGTTACATAATATAATTTAAACAACACTTAAAACTGGTTAACAATTATATACATTCTTAATAACTAGTATGTAGACTGAATGTGTGAATGTGAACGAATGTGAACGTGAATATCAATCTCCATGATCTTGCTTACACTACAGTATATATACATAAGAGAAGGTCCTCGGACTACTTAGGGAATGTAATACAAACCCTGACATGTAGTTGGTGTTTGCAAACAACTCGCGTTAGCGAGGACGTATTTGTAACACACGTTACACTTGCGTTACGGGAACGAGGCTGTGACCTGATTGAGATTGTTTGCATACACACAACTGCATTACGTTATTACACCACCCTTCCTGGGGGTTAAGAAAAATAACGCTGAGGTGTTTGTTTTTCTTACGTTGAAACCTTTCTCTCCGGTTACCTTCCCTATTCCTATTCTACAATATTATAATACAATACAAAAATACAATACAATACAATAATACAATACAATACAATAATACAATACAATACAATAATGCAATACAATACAATAATACAGTACAATACAGTAATACAATTTATAATAATAGATATTTAACGAATAAATATATAAACGAATAAACTGTAATGATAAATATATAACATAGATTGTAAAACTTTAAATAAATTTTCAAGGTACTGTTACATAGTACGTTTTTACATTGTTGCAAAAATAATAATTATTAATAATCAATAATCGGGCCTTTGTACACTGTCTCAATTTTGTTAGTCTGTTCGCTTTTTAGTATTTTATTTCTATATTATGAGCAACTTATATAGAATAATTGCCTTGTTTCGCCGTTTGCCATTCTGGTCTTTCTTGTTTTTCGCGTTTGGTTCTTGTTTTCCGATTCCTCATGCTTGATCTTTTGGTTTTAATTCTTGTGCATGATTGTTTGCTCCCAATTCTTATGCTCCCTTTCCAACCATACTTTAAAAATAAATCGACTCTCCGTTTTTCTATCTATTTTCCTCCATGGAAAAATTATTCTGGAAATCACTCTTTCGTGTATTTCCCTGGACAGCACATATTTCGTGTCTGTCATGTTCCTGCGCAGAACTATCTTTTGAAGCTTATTCTGACCACAGTAAGGGTGCTTGTACAGCGGAACTTCCCTTATGCTGTAAGCCTTTTCTTCAATATAGAAAAACTTGAGACCAGTTAACAAAACACACTTTTGTTATAACTGTAATCTCTAAAAAAAATTCTGAGAGCGTTTTTTGTCGTGTAGGATCACTTCCTGGAAGCGCATGCTTGCTTCGTCACGACCTAGGGGCGAATTGGAGTCTTTTTTGCCTTTTCCCTACTTTGAGGTTCGTCTGATTCGGTTGGTTATCGTTTTCGCCAAGTCCACAACTCTAGGATGATCTGTCCTGTAGGTTGCACTGTAGTTGGTGTCGTAAAGGTACAATCGATAGGTCTCTGTTGTCTTATAGGTCTCCAGACGTGATTAGGATGCTATCGAATCGTCCCGTTACTAACCATTATGGCATTGGAATCAACTTCTAAGGAATTTGTGACAAAAATTTCGGAATTTTTACCAATAAAATTAATATACTACTCCTCGTATATTGGTTTCTTTTATTAATTCAATATTATTCTCTTTTGTTAGCGAAAAACTTTTTTGAATATATCAGCAATATTCCCTTCAATGTCACTTATCCGATCGTTTACAAAATAAACATTGTGTTGCATTTTATCAGTGACCTTGACTTCGTGTATTACTAAACTATCTTGTCGATACATACATATTTTCAATTTGAATTCGATGTTTATTTACTCGCGATTAGTTTAAATATACAAGTTATTGTTTATAATTTTGTTTGTAAACTATGCAATATATGGCGCTTATTAAAAAGTACAACGCATGCATTTTTTTATGCACGTAATTAAACTTATGAAAAAATATAACATATTTTTGCGATATATGTATATATATATATATATGCGCCTTCTAAACAAAAAAATATACTTAAACTTTTGCCTTAATAACAAAATTGCGAAGTGTACGGCCGAAATGTAACATCTCTAAGTCATATAGTACATATTAATTTTTAAATAAACTTGACCTTTACATAAAGAAACGTATGGTACGCGCTTTGCAACTTTTGCATTCTTGCGTAAGTAGACATAAATAACATGGTATGTATGCATTAAATCAATATTATTGTCTCTTATAATACAAATAAACATTTTCACTCGCGAAATGTACGTAATTTATAGGTATGAACGTCTTGCACTTTATTTTTATACACCGTAATATTTGTCTTTGTTAAATTTATTTTACAAGGAATACCTGCATTTCTTCTTTCTTGCTCCTTGTAGGGGACGGAGATGCCTTCTTCCATCGCGTAGTACATTTTCTTAGTGGTTTGCCAACTTTCCGTTACCATGATTCGTTCCGGATTTCCACTTGGTCTTTTCCAGCCTTAGACGTGTAGATAGGTAGGATCGTCCTGTGATAAGGCTGTGCCGTAAGTGGCTGGCAGGATCGCCATGTGATAAGAGGGCCTTAAGTGATAGGGCCCTACGCGCCTGGAGGATCGGCGTGTAATATGGGCCGCTTGGGCGGCCCCATTGGAAAGCAGGTTGAGCGGCTTATGGTCGTAAATGATACTCACAACGAACGGGTAACATAATATAATTTAAACAACACTTAAAACTGGTTAACAATTATATACATTCTTACTAACTAGTATGTAGACTGAATGTGTGAATGTGAACGAATGTGAACGTGAATATCAATCTCCATGATCTTGCTTACACTACAGTATATATACATAAGAGAAGGTCCTCGGACTACTTAGGGAATGTAATACAAACCCTGACATGTAGTTGGTGTTTGCAAACAACTCGCGTTAGCGAGGACGTATTTGTAACACACGTTACACTTGCGTTACGGGAACGAGGCTGTGACCTGATTGAGATTGTTTGCATACACACAACTGCATTACGTTATTACACCGCTATGGCAACCGCTAAATTTGTCGAATTAAGATACAGGGTTCGTCATATTAGACTACCTATTTTATATTTCGAATAAAATCGTTCTAAGCAGAGTAAAAAATCTTTCAACACAGTGATGTACAAGTAATTTCCTTGGATTTATAATTAACTTAAACTTTTGATCATTATTTAAAAATCTTGCATACAATTTTCAATTCAACCGGCGAAACAAATCTCCATCTATTCCTGTGATTTTTCTCGAATGCGGACTTTTAATTCCTCAATTGTTGCAGGACGATTTGAACAGACCTTTGTCTTCAAATACCCCCATAGAAAAAATCGAGTGCATTTAAGTCGGGGGCCCTAGGTGGCCAAAGAAGATTTCCAAATCGCGAAATTATACGGCCGTTAAGAAATTCTCGCAGAATCATCATGGAGTTTCTGGTGGTGTGAGCTGTTGCTTCGTCTTGTTGGAATAACAGAGCATCATTTAGTTATCTCCGTCTAACCAGTTCTGGAATGAAAAAAGTTTTTAACATGTTTCTGTACCGCTCGGAATTGACCGTTACAGAACGGTTATTTTCATCTTCAAAAAAATAAGGACCAATGATATCAAAAGATCTTACACCACACCCACAACGACCTTTGAACTATGGAAAATTTTGCAAACAATTGGCGAGGATTTACAGCTCCCAAATATCTAAAATTCTGTTTGTTTGACAACGCCATCCAAATAAAAATTTGCTTCGTCGGTCATTAACAAATTGTGTAATGATTCTCGATACCGATTTAAAATTTCTTGACAAAATGTTAAGGACTAAGGCTAAGGTGCTGTGCCATTTGGTATTTGTACGGATGAAATTTTAAATCGTTGAAAAGGATTCTGTAAAGACTTTCCTGAGCAAATGATTCCTTATTAGCAGATCTGGTAGAACTTCTCGTGAAAGCAGCTCTGATTTGCTTAATATTTGCAAGCGTACGAACCGTTCTGCGACGTCCAGGTTTTTAATATTCTGCACAGAACCATTTTCACGCCATTGACGAACTTGTTCCATAACTGATTTACGCGTTGGGCATTACCCCTATTACTATCATCAAACTTTCGTCGAAATACACGCCGAACTTCTTCTACTGAACCAGTTCTAATGTAAATTTCCACGGACAACATACGTAGTTGCACAGCAGAATCCATACTACTGAAAAATTGAATAAAGTTTGACACAACTTGTGTCAAATTTTGTTTGTCACACTGGCCTAGTCGATAAAATGTAATCTTGAAGCCTACTGAACTTGACATACTAAAGAAAAAGTAATCACATACTTCGTTTAGATTTAAATCGCATATCAAATTGGGTAGTCTAATATGTCAAACCCTGTATAAATTGCTCATCCACTATATTCACAAGAATGGTTTCTTCTTGTTCCAAAATCTGAAAAAATGGTTTGGTGAAAGAGATTAGTAGATAAGTTATGGGGGTTCAGGCACAAAATCCCAGGTATTTTCTTATGGAGGTTCATTTTGCATTTTTGAGAGTGAAATGTTTCACCCTCAAAAATGCCAAATTTTAGTTTATCTACGGAGATTATAAAAAAAATAATAAAATAAAATAGTAAATAAAATATGAATAGGAGATGATAGTCGCAAAAGTATTTTTAATAATATAAAATATTATTAAAAATTGGGTGTGAAGAACACACCCATATATTCATATGTTCATATATTTGTGAATCTATCCTCTCCAGAGGCGTAGATACGTATTTCATCTTTCTATAGGACCATCGATACGCCTCTGCTGGAGAAGAGACACTTTCAACAAAAAATAACTGCCTCGCTATCTCACAGAAATTATTAAGGCAGAGCGTGAAAGAATATTCAGCGCTATCTACATAATAACCACAGAACTAGCAACGTCGTATCGAATATTTATTTCGACGAGTTTCCGAAAGATTGCTCTTTAAATGGCTTTCGAAAAATGGAAAGTCGATGGGAATTATGTCAAAAAATAAAATATTTTTACCCAAAAATGAGTATTTCATTGAAAAATCATTCGCCGGTCAAATCACGCTCGTACTTGTGAATGAAAATATGTATATAAAAGCAGTCCCTACACACTTCCAGCAAAATAGATGCTTTCTATTTTAGAAGTATTTTATGCAAAATTTGATTAAGTAATTTACGCCTACTGAAAATAAAATGCGTTGTTAACAAAATCAGAGACATATTCACACATTTTTATTAAAACTCGACACTCACCAGACGCCCAAGAGCAATTAATAAAATTATTCATAAGGGACGTCACAGTTTTTTTTTTTGTGAATTATTCCTTGCAGTCCGAATCAACATTTCAAAAATCACAAAACAAAAATAGCGAACCGACCCTCTGTGAATAAACTGGAAAACAAACCTGGCGTGAACTTTCAATTCCCAATGCATGCTGCCCAGAAATCCTATAGGATTTAAGGAATGGTGAAATGTAAATGCCATTCTTTGCTTTTACATCTTTTATCCCCACAGGTCGTTGTGGTATCTATGTACGTACATATGTACAGGCTAAGCAGACGCAAATGCTAAGAAAAAGAAAATATATTTCCATAAAGCATTCGTAACATTTATAACTTGAAATAAAAATAAATAACAATAATATATAAGAGTTTCATATATATAAATACAATTGTTTTACTGGTATTCAGAGAGTAATTTCTGTATTTTTACGTAATGTTAATATAATTTTCAAAAAGAAATATCCTACATTCGAGATAATATTGATGATGTAACAGTTCATTACTGGCTACTGCAAATACAGCAAATTACATATTATGTTGACAAGATCAAAGGCGAAGGCAAATATAAATATAAATGTTATGTGTTTCTAACTAAAACGACGTCTTTTTAATTAAAATTTTACAATTATTGTATCATGTTCTTGGTTTTGCCTTCGAATTTAATTTTTGACTTCAAGAAATATTTTACCACTGTTGAGAAAATTTCTAAGTAAATTTGAGTTAAAAATTATACATATAAGGGGCAGCATAATAAAAGTTTTGCAATATGACTATTCTTACACGCTGTGTCAAGTTCATTGTAGGTTTAGACCTGTTCAAGTCTACTATTTGAAGGAAATTGCTTCAATGTTAGAAGATGATTGTCCACATCATAAGATTGTATTGAAGTGGTATAAGGAGTTCCGGAGAGGAAATTTGGGCTTGTAAGATGCTCTGGTGTCAGGAGCCACCTTGTCTGCTACAGACGAGAGTATTGATGGTATCGAGAAAATATTCGAGTCTGATAAGTATATAAGTTATCACAAGATAGAAAAATGTTTGGGTCTTCATAAATCCGCAATTCGTTCATATCTACACGAACATCTTTCAGTGTAAGTTTATTTCTTTTAAGTACACCATGCCTTAACAAGTAAGTTGATGGCACAACGCATAAGTACATATACAGAAATTAGACCCGTTGGAATCTGACAATGTTAACGAAGAACTCTGAAACTTTAATGGCGGAAAATATTCCATTAAATAAACTTAACAATCCCACCTCCAAAACATTTCGCCCAAAATATACTGGTCGAAATGTTCCTAATGAATCCATCTTACGCAAATATTATGTTTCTAAATGCTACCCGAAAGCAGTAGAATGCATTAGAAGCCATCTTTCAAATCAGTACCTATGGATAAGTGCTGACGAAACTTTTCCACAAAATAAATAATAAATAAATCCATAAATGTTGTAGCTGGTGTTTTACATCCAACTATTCAATATAACGTATATGTAATAGCAACAAAAGTTGCTATTAGAGACAGTTGATGCGGAAGCAGTAGCTAAAACCATTTACGAGAATATACACCAAATGCTTCATTCCGACGACTAGTACAAAGGAAAAATACTTTTATTTCTCAGTGACAGTGCTGCGTATATTTTAAAAAAAGGCAGACTATTACAGGAAACACATCCTAATATGCTGCATATTACTTGGGTAGCACATGCCCTCCACAGTATCTGTGAATATATCAGAGACGCCTTTCCGGAAGTTGATAGATTTATATCCGCTTTCAAAAAAGTTTTCAGAAAAGCACCATTGAGAGTAGCTCTTTACAGAGAAAAATTTCCATCTTTGTTATTGCCTCCTCTCCAGTAATAACTAGATGGGGAATATGGTTGGAAGCTACTAGTTTTTATGCAGAGATTTTCGATAGATTAAAAAATTTCGTTACATGTTTAAATGACGATGCTCGAAGTATTTGTGAGCGCAGGGAACTAATAAAAATTCCAAATTTAAAAAATCAGTTGTACTTTCTTCATGAATACTTTGAAAATTTGCCAAAACTAATAACTTGTTTTAAAAATCAAAATCTCAAATTAAATGGTGAATTAACCACATTAGATGTGGCTAATTAATAATTTGAATGAAATGCGCAGTATGCACCTATAACCAGTTGGGATAATATAAAGGACATCGTCTATCTACAAGGATGTATTTCATTCAAAGAGAACAAATTTTACAGAAAAGAACCCTGTAGTTAATATTAAGTCAACTTGATCTACAAAATCAACAAGTAAAAATGTATATCGTATTTTATAGATCATCAGCCGTTTGTTTTCTAATTATACGAGTATAAATAAAATTAAAAACTCTTTAAAAATACAAATTTTCAATAGTACCTACGCCCGTGGACAATGAGTGATGGGCCTCTCGTGTCCGGTTCATATTTATTTAGCTAAAACTCGAATCTGAAAAACAAGTCTTAGACATCCTTGCCTATAAAATTTTATGTATTTCATTTTCCGTGTAGATAGTTAGTTTTTGTTCTCCAAAAGTACTTTGCTGTAGGTATTTTTAAACATAATACTAAAGTATCACCCAAACTTCAATGAAACACCAAACAATTACGTTGACACAGGTAATTCGAACTAAACAGAATGGAATGGAAGTAGTTAGTGAAATATTTAAAAGAGTCGGCCATTCTAATTCATATCTCGATGAAGAATTGTATTCATCAAAAGCATTATATCTTTAATCCATTGTTTTAATCATTAATTTAATTTTTATTAGACAATAAGAGTGCAAGTAGTTATGCAGATAAGTAGAACCTACTAGCAATATTATACTTCTTCCTCAAAAGTTTACTTAAAAGTTGTCGATTTTCCTAAACAATTACCTTTAAAAATGGTGTTTTTTTTATATTATGGATTGACGATACACCGTATCTAAGTGCCATACGATTGAAAAAGTATCTAGTTTTCCTTATTCGCAAATTGAAAGGTGCATTTCACGATTACAGGATAGTGTAGATATGCAAAGAACACGACGATTTAGCGACGATTTAACTATCAATTAAAACATTAAAATATGATTCAAGTCTGTTACAAATCTGGTACAGATTACCCAATTTATTAGTTCCTGCATTGATTCACATGACCAAGTTGATATACTATACACTGACCTTACGAAAGCTTGTGACACTATAGATCATTGTTTACTACTTTCTAAGTTGAGTTTTTCCGGCTTCAACTCATCTACTATTTACTTAATTGCATCTTACCTAGATAATTGTTTCAGTTATGTTTGTTATAGTGGATTTTACTCCAATATAGTCGGCGCATCTTCAGGCGTTCCATAGGGTTCAAACTTAGGTACGCTACTGTCCAATATTTACATTACCGATCTCTTCTATCTTCTCCTTTGTCGTGTCCTTGCCTTAGAGTTTCTCTCTTTCTATCTGCAAGCAGAGAGACTGCCCGTGCTAATTTTATGCTGAAGTTAGTGAATAACAAAACTGACATGCTGAATCTGCTCTCATCTGTAAATATCATCGCCCCTAAATATAGTACTCGATCGCATGATATTTTCTTCGTTAGTAGAGCCAGAATGAACGTCTTCTCCAGTGCGAATTTCTTTTTTCTTTTTCTTATTGTATAATATGTATATTTACGCTCAATTATATCTACATTCTGCGTTATTGGAGAAATCTGTTGTGTAGTAAAGATTATTTTTATTAGAAAAACGTTTCTATTGCATAGGTCATTCTAACATAGTTTTACAACAGTTTAACATTTGTTTTCCTTTTAATTAAATAACATAATTTTATACAATTTACTGGTAGTAAATATAATTTGCATTTGGAACCAAAAATTACATTACTAATTGGAAGCTAGGAAAACAAAATTAGTACCAACATCAATAGCAGCTTACTAAATGGTAAAATACATTATATAAATATACTGTTTAAACTAACGATTTTCTTTATTTAATGATATTGCAAGGCTGATACGGCGTAGTGCTTTTAGTCACTTACTGCGAATGCTGTCGCAATGTCGTAAACAGAATTTATAATTTCCTCTGTTTTATATTTTACATTATTGTTATACTGTTGGGACGTTTGTTTAATCGTTGCCATTACAATATTTTACTGAGTTTTATCTTTATGCTTACATAGATAAATGTACATACCTACACATAAACCTGTATTTAGAATTGTTGTTATAATGCACATTTTTATTACTGCTTGCATACATGCAGTATTATTGAATTACTAGTGCATATGATACCTTTTTTGCATTTAAATATTTTTATTAACCGTTAACCAGAAATATATGTCTGACAGACACGTACTATTTTTATTTTTGCAACGCTAAACGTAATAATTCTTTTGTTTTTCCCACCATCTAGGTATGCTCCTCACGTGACAGTTAGTGTCAAATACGACCAGTTGCGATTTGTCGTTTGTTGAGCACAGGTTAATTGTGAAAAGTTCCGGTGCATGGTAGACATATACTTCAAGAAATGGTAATATTTTTCAGTGTCTGTGAGACACATATTTCTAGTAAATGAAAACTTACGGTGTCTTGTAGAATTCTAAAATCGTTGGTTGCCTATTCAAATATTTTCAGATACGAAATAGAATATATTGATAATTTATTTTATTTATATCGGAATCATTATTACGCAAACTTTTTAGATCTTGTGATATACACACTGGATGCACTTCTGATGGTCGTAGTGCGTCTAAATGACGACGAAGAAAAGTCTTTAGCTATGATGATCCTAACTTCGAAGCGTACATTATGAAGTGTTTAGAAGAATTAGAGGCAGAAAAAGATTCAACCTTATACCCATTGACGATTACACAGAACAGTCAATAACAATAGCGATACAGACGAGAATAAAACTTGCAACATAAATACAAATACATCTCAAGCTATGTAAGAAAAGCCTAATGCATTATCTGGATAATTTTTACCCAGAAATGGATTCAAACGGAGTAAGTAAGGAGCTTTCAACTAAACTGAAAATAATCAACACAATATTGTGAAGGGTAAACCAGGAATGACAAATACCTTGTTAGGCCCTAAACCCCAAATGGAAGATATTTGGTCACATTTATTTGACATTTGACAGGGAAATATAGCATGAAATTATTACTTGGACAATCTTGAGGCTGTAAGGGTAAAAGTGAAAGACCATCAAAAGTCTAATTATAGAGCTACTGATGAAATAGCGAAAAAAGCACTTTTGGGTCTTCTGATGTTGACAGCATTGATAGATTACAAGACTATTAAAGTGCATGTCTGCAAAGCCAAACAAATATGGTCTCAAAGTTTTGGCACTAACAGGTGCTCATACCAGTTGTTTTTATAACGGGTATCTTCATTGTGGAACAGGATCGGATGGCTTAGATTTATTGGATGAACTAAAGAAATTCTCAATTACCACACAAACCATACTTAGATTGATTTCGGCAATTGTTAACAGCAACAGGAATATTTATAACTCCTGATAATTGGTTTTCTTCAATTCAATTTTTAGAGGAGCTGCGAATACGAAATCTGACATATATTGAAAAAAAAGATTTTCGCAGATAAATCCCGTGTTGTCGCTTCTTCATCAACGACATCACTTTACTGAACTAGATGCCCAAGAAAAACAAAGCCGTTTTGCTGGTTTTAAACATGCGTAACTGTAAGGATACGGATATGGAAATAAGTAAACCGAAAATGATAAGGTTTTACGATATACGATAAAAGACGAGATTGATTCCATGGATCATAAATGTGTCAATTATTCAAGTTTGGTAAAGATATCAGTGACAAATTGTTACATTTTATACTTATGCCTCAAAGATGTTTCCTCTATAAAGCGATTTGCTTTTACAGAAAATTTGGCTACGTTTCGTCTAAGACCACATCTAAATCATACACTAACTATTCATAATTTACGAAAATACGTAAGCCCTTATTCAGAATATACTTGGGAATAACAGAGATAAACCTCAGACGTTAGTTTTTTAATTTCGTGTCTGAAAGACACATACTACCATGAGTAGACTAAAGGTGGATAGTTCTGGTTAAGATTTAATGCTTAATGCATCATTTAAATAATTAATTTTTGTGTAATACATGAACATAATTATGTACGTTAGAAGAAGCCTAATCATAAATAATGAAAAAAGTTAGGAAAAATTTGAAATTTTGAAATTTGAAATCACAGAAATTGAAAAGAAAATTAAAAGTTTTAAATATAATCTAATAAATATGGATCGGCCGAGTGAGGACATCACAAATCCCGATTTAATATTTTTTACATGCGAATCAAAATACGTATAGAGAAAGTACTTACTAAGTAAGAGTAAATACATCTTCTCCAGAAGGAATATTGCAGGATTTATAAAACATATCACATATCTTGACTGTTCACAGTTTATATCCAGAGTTCAAATGATAGTAAATAGACCATGGAAATTGCGCCAGCCGCCAGAGACTGAAGCTTAAAAGTCGACCCATAAAATAAGTAGCAAGAAGTAAATTATAAAACGTGATCAAACACTTACCGTTTTAAACTTCCGTGAAGTAACAAACGGGTTAATATCTGTTAAATATTTAAATTACTAGATATATGCATTTTTAAAAGGGAATTAATGCTGTAACAAATCGATAGGCCGGTAAACACCAAGGAGCCCCCGAAAAATCTCTCTAGATAAGATGTGTGTGCCTTACGCCTTCTTGAGAACCAGATTTCGGTATTTCGCTACCCATCTAGCAACTACAGCCGTTTTCATGTCATTGATCCACCGCCAGTATCACGACTTACGCCAAGGTCCTCATGTTAGGGGTGAAATATCGTAATCTGGTTTTCAAGAAAGGGTAAAACACATGTTATCTTATGAGACTTTTCGGGGCCCCTTGGTGCGAAAAAGCGAAAACGTCTCTAGCTCTATCGGTTTTAGAGAAACCGGTAGTACTCGGGGATGAGTCACTACCGACGTGGGATTGTCTATAGATATTATCGATTTGTTGCAGCATTAATTTGATTTTAAAAATACGTACATCTCTAACGATTGAAATATTCAATAGATGTTATCCTGTTTGGGACGTCACGGAAGACTCTTAAAACGGTAAGTGTTCGAGACCGTTTTATCATTTATTTATTTCTATTTATTTTAATTATCAACTTTTAAACGACCACCTTTGGTGGCTGGCGCAATTTCCCTGCTCTAGTACTAAATCACCAATAATTGTTTCATATGCTCATGTGTTAATAACTTTCTTGTCGCCGTAAATCTATTTATACATTGAAAACGACCGTTCATCTACCGATGAAATAGGAGCATATGTAAAGTACATAAAGTATTTTTTTTCTATTTCGGTTTCACAAAGTGATCTTTATGCAACCCGTTTTAGTTACGAAAAGTCTTACTTTGTAATCCTGTAATTCTATTTTCTTTATGTTGGCCATAAATGTAATAGAGAGCCATTTCATTTTCAAATGTCAAATATAAGCGTTTGACGGTTGACAGTATATAAGAAATAAAATAAAAATTATAAAAAAGAGGCACAGAATTATTTATTAATAGTAACGAACCATAAATAGTTAAGCAAAAAGTTTTTGACGTTACAATTTCTCATATTTTTCTTATTATTTAAATCAGTACAAATTTTAAACTTCAAATGACACCGCCAATTTTCAAATTCTTAAAACGAAAATAAAGTCAATGTAGTCAACATAACAAAAAAATGTTTTACCATAGCTGAAGACGCTATGCTTAGCACAATTTTTTGTTTTCAATTTGTTCTACTAAAGGTGGCAATTTAGTTGCCGAAATACATATTTAGAGTTTATCGATATAAATTTTGGTTAGGGCTTTTTCTTGTTTCTGTCATATATAAAACAAAAACATTCCTAATAATATAAAAATATTATTAAAAATCGATTGTGGAAAATACAAGTTCATATTTACGTGGAAGTATCATACCAAATATGCACTCATATTTCATCTTACTATGAAATCATCAGTACATGCTGGTGAAGGGATACTTTTGCCATAAATAACACCCATACTACATTACAAAAGTTATTAAGACAGAGCATAGAAGAACATTTTGTACCGCTCATTGACTAATGCCAACATCATGAACGTAAAAACAACCATCACAGCCTTCATAACAAGTACAAGACTTAACTGCGGTTTCCATCTGACGGAAGCAACCGCAACTTTCGGAAACTGTCTAAACGTCCCTGTACTCTACATTGGACACAACCGTAAGCGTATATAATATTATGTATGCTAATCGTAATCCTTTTTATTTAATTTATTTTATCCCTTATTTCTAATCTACAATAAATAAAAACTTTAATACCTTTTTATAAATGTCTTTATTTTTTTTCGTTCTTCTCAGGGGATGATCCATTACTTTTAAATAATTAGTTTTTTTTAAATCGTTATTTTAAATTGGGTTCGTGGATGCTCGATTAACGAAAACAAAAAACAGAAATGCGTTTAAAATTCAGTGACTCTTTGTGCTATGATGTTTTATTTTGAATTTGGTTCATGAATTGAAAACTAATTTTTACATTAATGCTTTGATATTTACAAAATAGGTGTTTTTATTGTTAGCATTTATCTCACCTTATTTTACTTGATAACACATAGCACTTTCTTGTTATGGTAATTTTCTTTTTTATTTAATCAATGTGTTTATCTTCATTAAGCAGTACCTAACTTCTTAAATTGCTATTTGTCTTTACTCAACCTCTTCCATTCTTGATTGACACTATTTTATTTATTTTGTTTGCTCGAAGTACGTGTATATTTTTCTAATACAAGGTACGTATTATTTATTTCTTTACTAATACGAAGTACGTATTATTTTATCGGCGTCAAAATAATCAGTCCCTCAATTTTTTCGGTCTCTGGTTTTTATAACATTAGCATTTAGACAACAGCTAATAGTTATTTACGAACCAAGTGCGTGAAATCACATTTCGCGAATGAGTGACCAGTTTAAAGCTCGACCAGTAGGCGAGCGCTTTATGGACACGAATTCGCGAAATGTTTCACGCACGAAGTTTGTACAATATTTTTTGTAGGAGAACTATAATAATAATACATATTGTTAAATACGTTATCGTTTATGACACACTACTAATCCCTTGATATTAATAAAGAAAATTTGAGTTGGCAGTATTGATTATTTGAAGTGACATTTAATTTAAAATTATCAAATTCAAAAAATTCCATACAAAATAAAAACCTCACCAACAACATGAATTCTGATAATGAAATGCAATGTACACCGCCTGAAATTCGCGAAGCTGCCAATATTGTAGTGAATAATTTATTACCCATAAAATCAAAAAACATATACAAAAGCACTTATACTAAATTCGTAACTTGGGCTAGATCTAAAAATATACAAAAATACTCCGAAAATTATTTATTAGTTTATTTTCAAAATTTACAATCAAATAAATCATTATGGTCCACTTATTATATGTTAAAATCATCCTTAATAATACATGATAATACGGATATATCTAAATATGCAAAACTCGTAGCGTATTTAAAACAGATATCGAAGCAACATCAGCCTAAAAAATCAGCAGTATTAACCGAAGAACAAATTACTAAATTTATTGTTGAAGCACCAAATTCTTTGTTCCTACTAATGAAGGTGAAGTCATTTCCATATATTTAAATTCCATACAACACTATATGTATTTATAGGCTGTATTAATATTGGGAATTTCTGGAGCGTGTCGACGTGAAGAACTTTGCAAAATATCATTGCGAGACATAGAATTTAAATCGAATTTAATTATCGTAACAATTCCAGACACTAAAACAGGTAACAGCCGTACATTTGCAATCATTAAGCCTGAATGGATTGCATTAATTCGGCAATATGCAAATTTAAGACCGGACAGCCTGCAGCGATTCTTTTTAACATATCGCAATGGCAAGTGTGTTTGTTCACAATGCGAATAGCTGAGTATCTTCAGCTTGATAGCGCAAATAACTTCACAGGTCACTGTTTTTGAAGGAGTTCAGCGAAATTGTTGGTAAACCAAGGAGGTGACTTGCTTTTAATTAAAAGGCATGGTGGATGGAAATCATCTACGGTTGCAGAAGGATATATCGAAAATTCTCTGCATAGTAGAATTCAATTAGCTAAAACAATGACCCCGTTAGAGATATCGACTCCGCCTGCAACTTGTTCGACGTCTGAAATACAAGATATATGTAATAATACAATCAACGTTACTCTACCTTCGCAATCAAAATCAATTCAAACAAACCAGTTAATCCCTGGGGTATCAATCTCTGGTTGTCAAAATTGCCCAATCAAAATTTTTAATAATTGTTCCGTTTCAATTTCTGAAAAGAATGAATAATGGTAATTTATATAATATTTGTTGCTGTTCTGACATTGAATTACATACCTTCCAAATATAACAATTTCTATTTAATTTCTTTTTATTTTCATAGAAAAACAACGAACTGGGTAGCATATTAATAAGGTTAGGGATTTTTGATTTTAAAATGTCACTAAATTAATCAAGTTCCAGGAAGTACCAACTTTACTTTTACGCACTCGTGTTTAAAGTGACTTTTTACGCACGCAAATCGAATCGTGAAATGACAGGTTTTGATAAGCGAGTAAAAAAACGAATTTTTCAGCACCTCTTCTTCTTAGTTCTTGCATGCTTTTTTTGGAATTTGATGTTAGTAATATTGAAAATTAGCCCTATTTTTTTTGCTATTATTATCCATGCAATTATTTTAATTAATATTTGTATATTAAATATTTCCATTTATATGTCAAATTTTACGAAATTTTAGTTTATTTTGAATTAATGCTGTACTTGATGTTATATTATTATTATTAAGGATTTATGCCCTTGCAGTAAATGTTATCTCATTATGTTTAGCTTCATTTTACAAATTTCAAAATTTCTAGTTATATTTTCCAAAATCTCAGCTAGATCCTATTTATCTTTTGCTATTCTATTTGCTCTTGTAAATTGAGCTCTTATTAAGTAATTTAATCCTATTTATTATTATTTTATTTGCTTTTAGGCGAAAATCTTCCTTCAGACGGTTTGTGGAATCCCGATATCTATAAATTCTGTTCGGATGTTATTCTTATTGGCTGGTTAGTGCGCGTTTCGGTTCTTTCTTGACTTTTAACTGTTTGTACAATATGAAACAAACATGTAAATAATTTACATATCTGTAACTATGCACATGGACAATACACCTCGTATTTTCAGCATTTACTTCTGCTTAATACATATGTTTCTGCCATCTAGGCGTCCTCAGTTAAGCTAGTGAAGCAATGTATACAAATTAATACAAACCTGTTATAAACAACTGGTTTGTATCTGTATTTAAATTTACTGAAATAGCCCGCATAGATCAAGCAAGTTCCGTCCTATAAGAAGACAACTATTTAATAATTGACATCTTACGGGCGAAAGAGACAACTATTTAATAATTGACATCTTACGGGCGAAAGAGACTTTGTCTGGAGGGCTAACTATCGTTCGAACAGCTAAGCTGCTACGGGAAACGATAAAATACGTATGTAGATGTAGTCCATTAACAACCAGCCAGATGGCGGTAAATATACAAAAAGGTTTTGTTTAAGTATGACAAAACGTTAAGCACGTATAAAGCGTTTGTACAATATGAAACAAACATGTAAATAATTTATATATCTGTAACTATGCACATGGACAATACACCTCGTATTTTCAGCATTTACTTCTGCTTAATACATATGTTTCTGCCATCTAGGCGTCCTCAGTTAAGCTAGTGAAGCAATGTATACAAACTAATACAAACCTGTTATAAACAACTGGTTTGTATTTGTATTTAAATTTACTGAAATAGCCCGCATAGATCAAGCAAGTTCCGTCCTATAAGAAGACAACTATTTAATAATTGACATCTTACGGGCTAGTATACATTGCTTCACTAGCTTAACTGAGGACGCCTAGATGGCAGAAACATATGTATTAAGCAGAAGTAAATGCTGAAAATACGAGGTGAATTGTCCATGTGTATAGTTACAGATATGTAAATTATTTACATGTTTGTTTCATATTGTACAAACGCTTTATACGTGCTTAACGTATTCTCATACTTAAACAAAACTTTTTGTATATTTTAACTGTTTGTTCTTCTTTCAGTGGTAGATATGGATATTATTCTATTTAAATGAATTTGGAATTATTATATTACGATGATTCTTTTTGAATAAAATTTAATTTTGTTATCTTTGGTGTATCCTTTTTTAGTAGTATTTTAGTTTTAATATTAGGTAATAAGGATTTTTCTGACTAAAAACCTGAAATGTCCTATCCTAAGGTAACCTCTGGCCAATTTTTCTTTCGCCTCGAAGAATTTTCTTTCGATTTCACCGTTTCTTGGTTTAAAAATTTTATAAAAGCTTAACATGTCAATAACAAAGTAATTTGAAACATATTTGAGTAGGTAAAACCTAACCAAATCTTGTATAAAACGAAAACATTTTTAATAATGTAATATAATTCATGCAATGAAGTCACCGTCCATTCGCATCAACACGTTCGAAGGCCTCCTGGAATAACACCAGGCAGAGTAAGGAATATTCTCGAACGCGCAAGCAGGACCTATATATACCGTTCGGAAAGGATTATTATTATTTAAACCAGTGATAATTGCGTTAGAACATAATTATAAATATTAATATACAAATGTGCAAAAAAATACGGTTATTACTTATTTAGTGTGTTTTAAATTACCGTTAGTTTTATTTAAATGAACCTGAAAGACAAAAATGATCACGATAATAAATAAATATTATTAAAAATTGGGTGTGGAGAACACAATACAAGTTCATATTTCTATGAAAGTATCTTTACAGACATGCAGACACGTATTTCATCTTACTAGAATCATCAGTGCATACTGCCGGAGAGACCCTTACTATATTACAAAAGTTACTAAGACAGAGTGTATAAGAAGAGAGATTTTTCTTCTTCAGCCTTCTAATTACTTTGTCGGTATTCTGATGTCTGTTCTAATAGTTCTAAGCCAATTAATTAACTATTAATTAAATATGTAAGAAGCTCCTTGTAAATTCAAAGGAAGCGTCCATTACTCGTTTAAATGATCGATTACAAACCTAGAAAAATGTTGTCATTCAATTGAGTATATGGCAGGCGACATTATACAAGAAATATATTATGGTTTTATGGTTCACTGCATCCTGTTTTTTTGTTTCTTTTATGTTGATGATCTTATTAAGCGTGTTAAACCTTTTGGCTAAATCTACGTATCTTTAGCAAAATTATTATAACAATAAAACCAAAGCGTAGTAAAAGAGGTGAAGAAGATGAAATTAAACACAACCCAAGTTAAAAGATATCAATTCCTAAAAAAATATAGTCTAAAAAATAGAAAACTTTTAAATACCAACATCTTTAGTATATCTTATTTTCAATTATTTGAAACAGTTTGTGTACATACTTAAGAGTATTTTTAACCAGTAAAGGAAAAGAAGAATACAAGATAAAGAGAAGCATTTCAAAAAGAAAAGTAATTTCTCAACAGTGCAAAAAGTGTGGAAAATTAAGGTAGCAGTTTATAAAATAATAATCAGATCCATTATGTTTTATGGCAACGAAAAATCAATTCTAGAGAACAATAAGAATTGATAATGTACATTTAAATGATTTTCAATTGAGAATCGTCTACTTATATCTGCAATGTGCAGATTCGTGAAATTATCTCAGGAAAATGTTTTATACAGTGAATACTCTATTTCCACACCCGTAAAATTATTAAAATTCTATGTTCTTCCAGTCCAGGAAATACAGTATTCTCTCCTTAATGCAACAGTCTGTTTCAATTACTCTATGTAGGTACATACGTACAAAACTGTAGATGTAATAATCGAACAAAAACAGGAGATTGCAGACGAACGAAATAATAGAAAGCAACGGGACAGGAATGTATGAAGCATTACGTTTCTCACGTACTATCTACCGAGCTTAACAATTGAGAACATAAACTAATTTAAAGTCATAACGTGGAACGTGACTGGAAATATCGGTTATATTTTGGCGAACTTTCTTTGCATATATTCATGATCCACGTGTTTCATTTGGCAAGGGTAGAAAATCAGCGAAACAAAATTATAAAGAATCGAAGCTACGGCTTCCACAATTATTTATACAAAATCAAAGCCAAATTTTTTTTTCGTCAATACGAATATAAGTATATTCTCATAACATGTTTTTAATTTACATTTAGTTATAATATACATAATTTTATACGTATAATTGTATTATTCGGTTTAACAGGGTTTAACGTCAGTTTTAATATTCTTTATCAAGAAGCACTTTACGACTAATACTATTTCTATTTCCATCATTCGTAACCTTACATTTTAGGTATCGAATAGTTTTACCAGATGATATCTAGCGATGAAAACCTGGATGATTTCCGTTTTTAATTGATAAGTTTGTAACAAATGCTTAGAAATAATAGAACTCCAGCAACCTTGAAGATGGGTTTGAATGCAATTTTCATAATCTTCCACAAACATTTGAAATATGAAGACATTGTTGCTGGTGGATTCCTATAATTTAGCTACAGTTAAAAAAAGAAGAACCTTAGATCTACACTTAAGCGCTTTACCAATGGATCATCTCATCAAGTTGCCGTTACAGGTTATCAAATTTTGGGATACCGCTTTGATCCCGAAAAAAAGTAACAATTAGCTTTTTGAATCTTTCAAAATGAGTCGACGCCAACAAAATACCGAAACAAGAAGGTGGTCACTTTTTGGAATTAATGGAGATGTTTCCAGTGTACGATAATGCTCTACTCGTACTGTTAATGCAGTGTCAGTGAACAGCGGAGGAATCATTTTGTATCATGATCACGCTGGTTCACATTGCTGCACGAACGATTGAGTATTTTATTCCCAAAAAATTTAAATAATATGTTATTCGTACTGTAGTCTTGAAATGGTACTTAATGATTTTTTGTTTGTTTTTTTTTGTACGTTTCATATCGACCGAAAAAGCAGTCGACCTATTTAAAAAGGAAATACACAACCTAGCCCGGAGATTTTGTAGAAAATGTATCGTAAAATTGGTTTTCAGGTATAAAAAAAGTTATTTATGCATCAAGAGCGTTATGGGTATTATATTGTTCTGAGGTCGACGTTAATTCAGCCCGAGGGCCTCTGACCCGAGGGATGAAAGTCGATCGAGGGAAATATAATACCCATAACGCCAGTGGTTCGTACAAGATTTTATTTTTCACGAAAAATTAATTTCTTAAGCGGAAATTCAAATTACATTGGGAAAGTTCCAAGATTTCTGTCAACTGCCATGTCGTTGATAGTCGTTACGCATCTAATATGACCTTTTGGTTGAGACCGGTGCATCGTTTGAGACCCTAAAAATGCATGGAAAATGCATCTGTAGCAGAAGATACATAGAGGAAAACATTTCTTCTAAGAATCGAGTATCCAGCATGATATTAAATTTTGTTACAGCATCAGATAAATTCTCGTTGGCTTGTCAATATACTAGTGGAGATGTTGTCACTCCACGAACTTTAACAAACTTGGAAAGCTTCCGATCACATAATTTTTCAAGACATTTCGAAAACTTTAATTTTGCTAAATAATGTTAAAAATTTGATTCTTTCTTTAGACTTCGTTAAAAACTAAAATTACTAGTTCTGTAAAATGTATATCCTTTCTTCTCTGGCCTTATTTATACTCACACATTTATACACACAACATCATAAACAATAAATAAATTATCGAGCGTTATGCCCGGTTATTATGCCCACGGGCGTTATGACCTTAATACTTAAGTGAAAAATAAATGCATGTAATATGGAGAAAAATGCTTGAAAAAATCATGAATACGAAGGTATATTAAATTATAACGAGACTGACTGGTGCTGTAACTTCTTTCACAACTAGAATTTTATAACACAAGGAATAGAATATGAAACCCCCATCTCTAATGTACTTATCCTCAAGTAGGCTTTGATTTAACTTTGGACGTTTATTACAAATTAATTACTGAATTTTCAGTGTTTCACGTACCCATCGAAAAAATTAGGGTGGACCAAAGATATACGAAAAAATTTTATGTTCCCTTGGGCAAAACTCCAACTGAAACTTTTGAAATGATTAAAACTGCATACCCAAATGATAGTTTATCACAATGTGGAGTGTTTGAGTGGCATAAGAAATTCAAAGACGGTTGTGAATCAGTGGAAGATGAATCTCGACATAAGCGACCACCAACTGCACAGATTGATTCAAAAATTGCATAAATTAACGACTTGATACAAAATAATCGTCAGATTCGCATACATCGAATTTCTGAAATTGTTAATTTGTCTTATGTTTCCACTCAAAAAATTATACATGAAGATTTAGGGTAGTGAAATGTCGCCGCAAAATGATTCCAAAAGTAACGACCAGTGAACAAGAAGCCAATCGAGCGCCAGTGGAAAAGGCAACTGCTTCATAATCCATAGTTTTTAAACAATGTGGTTACATGTGACGAGAGTTGGTTTTATCATTATGACCCTGAATTAAAATCTCAAATTATGCAATTGAAGCACAATGCCAGTCTAAGATCGCAGGAGGCGAAAATTGGGAAAAGCACCGGTAAAGTGATGCATATATTTTTTTTTGATACATGGGGCGTTATTTATGATCATATTGTGCCTAAAGAACATACAGTAACTGGAAAGTAGTATACTATTGTACTTCGAGGAATCCTAAAGGCAAAATTAAAGATAAAACGCCTGCTTTATCAACACATCGGTTGGATCCTGCATCACGATAATGCTCCGGCCTACAGATCACCGATTTGTCAATGAACACTTGAAGAATTTGGGGTGAAAATTATGGTTCACCCTCCCTACTCACCTGACCTTGCTCCATGTGACTACATTTGTTTCATAAATTCAAAAAGAATTGAGAGGTCTCAAATATGAGTCGAATTTAGAAGTCAACAACGCGGTAATGGGTATACTGAATAGACTGAAAAAATGGTTTCTCAGATGTTTATGATAAGTGGACAAAACGATGAGACAAGTGTATTACACAGAATGTAGAGTACTTTCAAGGATATTTGTTGAAGTTTTCTAAATAAATGTTTCATTTTGGTACTACAGCACCAGTCTCGTTATTTTCTGATATTTTCTGGTACTTGTATTTTGTCAAAAGAAACATTCCTGTATATTCCAGAAGAGCGTTCGTATGGAATAATTTGTGTTTTGTATTTACTAAGCATTTTTGCTTACGATATTTATTTCAATGAGTTTTATAGACCTACTTAAGTTCAAAACGCAGCGACATTTTCTAATTTTAAAAATCGCTTTTGTGTCCAATATCATGTTATGTAATTTGGAAGAAATGTTTTGCATATCGCGCTTATAACCTTAACTAATTTTTGTAAATATATCGAAATTTAATCTCCTAAATTATTAACGAAGAGTCTAATATTTTTGCTTTAGTTGCAATTTCGAATATTTTAGGTATACGACCACTTTCTCTTTAAATACATATTTATTTCTTACAGCACCTTATGATATATATGATAAAATTTATTTTGAAGATATCATGTAATGCGTATGAAAAGTGCTTAGTATCTCGAATTTTCTTTTAACGTAACACTCCTCCTTTATACGGCTTTTGTTTTTCTTATACAAAATGTACAAGACTCTGGTAGCTTAAAGAAGGGGCCGAGAATACTTGATAAGCTGATTAAGTTGGCCACCCGGGTGCGCCACTTCCGATTCATCTCCTTTGTTTTAGTGTTGTTTAATCTGGAAGCGGTGCGTCGTTTTCTCGAAATTTACTTTTGCCCTTGTTATATTAAGTCGATTATTGTTGGCGGATTAGACGTTGGGCCCGAGTGCCAGAGTCATTTTGGAAGTAATGTTTTGCAACTGAAGGAGAGAATAGCATGGAGTAATACTTTCTCGACTTAATGTCCTCCTACTTCTCCGTCGAAGAAAAGATTAGTTAGAGTTAAGTATCAACGACACATTTCTAATATAACTTTTCATAGTATTTATTTTGTCACATAAATAAGATTGAAATATTGTGTAAATTAACAAAGAGACGGAAGAAGGAAGAAGAGCAGGGACGCATGTGAAATAATGAAACTAATAATAATAAGAATAATAATATTTATTGAATCCAAAATCCTACATAACAGTACAACAGGAAGTACAAAAGAAAAAGTTTATAGGATAAGTAAAAAAAAAACATGTATGGTATTATGACTATTAACAAAATCATAAGAAAATCATAATACCAAAACAAAAACACAAAAGTCTACATTTGTTAATTTAACTATCAAGATACTCCATTGTACTATAAAAACAATGTGTCAGCATGTAATTTTTAATATATCTCTTAAAAAGGCCTATGTGTGCAATCTGCTTAATATTTTGTGGCAGTTTGTTATAAAACTTAATTCCTATTAATGAAGGATTATGTTCAGTCAGAAATAAGTTGTGCATAGATATCTGAAGGTCATCTTTGCGACGAGTGAAGTATCTATGAAACTAACAATTTTTTGGTAAATTATGCAAATTCTGATATACAATTAATAACACTTCAACTATATACAGACATCGTAAAGGTAATATTCCAAGAGTCCGAAACGACGGTCTACAGGATTCAGATCACTTCAACCTTATTTAGCTTATAGCGTATAGTTTATGCATTTTAAAAACTCGTTGGATACTGGATAAAGAACCTCAAAAGACTAATTCATAACGTAATCTTGATTCGAAGCCAGAGTACGTCAATAATATTTCTTTTTGCACTAAAAAAGCGCAGTCTGAATAAAGCGTAACATACACTTGCCAATTTTTTACACAATTCATCCGTATGTCCATACTACGTCAAGCCACTATCCACATACATGCCAAGAAACTTAGTGAAATGCACTTGTTATATAGATTTATTTTCAACTCTTAATAGCAAAGATGTATCACTAACCGAGGGCTTTGCCGAAATGTTTATGAACACGCTTTTGTCCATATTAAGAATCAAATAGTTTTTCTGGAACAAGTTTCTAAAAATATTCAGCATCAGACAGGGCGGCGCAGCTCTTCTGAAGATGCAGAAGAGCTGTTGGCAAGACATGAGGACTAAAACCAAATGTGGTACACTGGTTGTACAAAGCAGTAATAAGACCAACGATTACCTATGGGGCAGTTGTCTGGTGGAGGAGGACGGAGCGGACATCGTTGGTGGGGCTCCTCACGACTCTCCAGCGACAGGCCCTGTTGGGAATCACGGGAGCTATGAACAGCACGGAACCGCTTCCATGGAGGCCATCGTGGGTCTCCCTCCGCTGGAACTATTTATAAGGGCGGATGCAATGGCTGCAATACTGAGGCTGAAGGCCAATGACGTATGGTGTCCTAATAAGGTTGTAGGGAGCCATACAGATATCACAGGAACTATACTAGAAGAACCGATATTTCAAATGCCGGTGGACAGTATGGCACTTGAAATTATGTTTACAGCTAAGCTAAACATACTTATACCGACCAGGGAACAGGCAAAAAGTCGCTCGATCGATTGTGGTGCCGGCACCTGGTACACTGGTGGATCACAATCTAGTCAGGGGGCAGGTGCAGGCATATGCGGAATGTGCCCTAGTAGGAAGATATCGATATGTCTGGGGAAACATACTACGATTTTTCAGGCCAAATTGTTAACAGTCGCAGCCTGCGCCGATGAAATTCGGGAAGCCGGCTGCGCAAGCAAAAAAATTGACATAATGACTGATAGTCAGGCGGCTATTAAAGCCATTATGAACTCATCTACCAGGTCTAAGCTGGTGAAATATTGTAAACAGGTCCTCAATAACTGGCACAAGACAATACAGTGTTGCTGATATCGGTGCCAGGACATGAGGGAATTAAAGGCAATGACAAACTGGCCGAAGAAGGTACTAATAGGAACTTCATAGGACCAGAACCTGTATGTGGAATCACTAAGGATTCCGCTAAAAGGGAGATCTGGTTATGGCTAGAAAAGGAACATAAAAATAAATGGAGGTTAACGGAAGGTCAACTCCATACCAAAACACTACTAAGGGGGCTGGACGGAAAATTTTCAGACAACCTAATTCGTAGTAGCAAACGAGAAATTAAAATAATTACCGGGTTAATAACCGGACATTGCCCTTTAAGGAAACATTTGTACACCATGGGCTTGGTTAGCGAGTCCTGGTGTAGGATATGTGAAAAACAGGAAGAAACTAGCCTTCATGTAATATGCACGTGTGAGGAACTGAAGGAACTCAGACAGAAATATTTCGGGAGAGATCTATTGGATCCTTCGAGTGTACTAAAACTTCCCCTGAGGAGGATAGTGGCTTTTATCGAGGACACAGGACTAACAGAGTGGAATTGAGAGATCTATTGGGGATAGTACAAAGAGCAGTGTGCTCAAGTGCCTGGACGTGGTGGCGTCCAACCCAAAACAGAGAAGAAGGAGAAGTACACCTCAAGTTGTCAATTGTGTTGAAGAAATAATGGAAAATGAACCACAAACATCTGTTCGAAATTTGAGTCAACAAATAAACCTTTTTGTTGGTACAACTCACAAGTTATTAAAAAAAGACATGCAAATTTATCCATACCGTATCACAGCAGTACAGGAATTGTTAGAAATTGATTACCCACGTAGACTACAGTTTTGTAATTGGTTTGTAAATATGAACAATAATGTAGAACTTTCGCAAAGAGTCATCTTTACTCATGAAGCATGGTTTTATAAAACGGGATACCTAAATTCACAAAATACAAGAATTTGGAGTAGTAAAAATCTACACGTAATTAATGAAGAATCGCTACATCCAGAGAAAATTGGTGTTTGGGCAGCGATAAGCCAAAGGCGAATCATTGTACCAATATCTTTTCAGGGAACATTAACTGCTCAAGGGTATCGTACGGAAATTTTACAACCATTTGTCAATCAGTTGCATGATGATGAACTTCAAAATGCATATTTCCAACATGACGGAGCACTTTGTCACTGTACTGCAGAATCTTTGGATTATTTAAGAGAATTTTTTGATGAGCGTATAATTAGTCGAAATACTGAAATTGCCTGGCCTACACGTTCATGCGATTTAACACATTGCGACTTATTTTTCTGACCTTATCTAAAAAATAACATATTTCGAACACCTATATTAAATTTGAATGATATGCTGCAGAGAATCGAACAGAAATGCATGGAAATTAATAACAATCCAGTAATATTGCAGAATATCATCAGAAATTTTTTACGGAGGAATGGGTACTTTTTATTACTAAAATGTCTATGAACAAAACTTTCACTACGGTTTATACAATACTGTTCTTAAGTGATAAAACTGAAGGTCTACAATTATGTTACAGGGAGGTAAAGAAGTTCTATGGAAAAATACAATATATGACTGTCTGAATATCAAATAAATAAATTGAGTGAGGGCTAATTATTAGTTTCTAATTGATCATTGAGGATCTTGTCGGTTTTCTTTAATTTATTAATTTCAAGAGACTCTAAAAAATTAAGTTTTTTGCTGTTATTTTCTACGTGTAATATTTTAAATTCTTTGTTAAAATTGTGGTTTGTTAAATTAATATTGGACGCATATGATGAGTCACTTTTATTATTTTTAAATGAAGAAAAATATTCTTTGATGCGTATTTCAAACAATCTTCCTGTCTGTCCGATATACGTCACAACCGTCAAATACAGATATAACTATTCATAACACTTCTTGCCATCCGATACAACACAAATTAGCGGCTTACCACAGTCTTATACATAGATTAATCAATACTCCGTTGAACCAAACAAATTTCGAGAAAGACTTAAATTTAATTAAACAAATAGCTATAAACAATGGATATAAAAGTAATATAATAGATAACATTTTAAATAAAAAACTCCTTACAAAAGCCATATCACAAGTTTACCCAATATTAAATAATAATAACACCCAAAAATTTAAAATGATCACGTTTATAGGCTCCTCAAGCACAAAAATTTGTAAATATTTAAGAAAGTTTGACATTAATACAGCGTATAGAACTAACAAAAATTTATCCAAATTTATAAAAAAACAATAAAGATTTAACAAATAACAATAAAAAGTCAGGAGTCTATGAGTTAACTTGCGGTAGTTGCCCCATGACGTATATCGGACAGACAGGCAGATCGTTTGAAATTCGCATCAAAGAACATTTTTCTTCATTTAGAAATAATAAAAGTGACTCTTCATATGCGTCTCATATTAATTTAACAAACCACAATTTTAACAAAGAATTTAAAATATTACACGTAGAAAATAAGGGCAAAAAACTTAATTTAATAGAGTCACTTGAAATTAAAAAATTCAAGAAAACCGACAAGATCCTCAATGATCAATTAGAAGCTAATAATTCACCCTTACTCCATTTATTTATTTGATATTCAGACAGTCATATATTGTATTTTTCCATAGAACTTCTTTACCTCCCTGTAACATAATTGTAGACCCTCAGTTTTATCACTTAAGAACAATATTGTATAAACCATAGTGAAAGTTTTGTGCATAGACATTTTAGTAATAAAAAGTACCCATTCCTTCAACTATTCAAAACAAAACATGTGTTTGTTACGGTACATTTGTGTTAAAATTTGTACATAAGTTAGTTATATGTCTGATGAGGCTCAGGTTGGAGCGAAACGATCGTTACGGTGTAAAATAAAAAGTGAAATTCATTAAAATTCGTTTTATTTTATCCTGATAATAGTAACAAGAAGAACCTAATGGCTATTCCTCACAAATAATTATCTATAAGTGTTATTCTAAAAGATTTTAAATTAATTAGTGTCCCTACATGTAAATCTATTGGTCAGATTATACGCAGTGAAACGTTGCAGTCTACATCTCGTAATAAGTCGTTTATCGAAGCGCCAAACTGTAAAATACATAGCTATACAGAGTTATTTTACAAATACTTATTTTACTTGCATGCATTTTTTATAATACCAGATTTCAATTTATCCGTTGAATAAATTTATTCGCCAAGTTGTTATTCAGAGATTTATTCGCTCTTTATAATACCGGCCCTAAGAGTGTAAAGTTTCACTATACTTCTTAATATAATTTTTGACTGAGTGTCTCTGTAATTTCACTATTAGGTACTGTTACTAAACCACGCTCTGTTTCGGCTGTTGCTAACAATAAAGGAAATTATTTAAAATAAATAATTGGTGATGATGATGAGCATAAAATGCCCAGGACGTGTATAATGTGTGCTGACATAAATATATTATAACTTATTAACTAAAAGAAAACACAACATTGTCCTTAAAGTTTTAATTTAATATTTACATTAGAAAGTGAATATTTAAAATGTATTAATAATTAATTAATTAATAAAAGTAGCAATATACACAAGTAGCAGCAGATAAGTAATTAAAAATTAATGCACAAAAACAGACTGAAAAGAAAGTTAAATTACGTCGTAAATAAAACGGGAATTAAATGCGATTAAAAGTAACCTCTGCATCGAGCAATACAAAGTTACCCGTGGAAGCGTATGTTGGCCGGTCACGACCAACATACGCTTCATGTACCTGAACAAGTAAGAAGAGCGATGTTTGGCAGGAGAACAAAGAAATTGATTAGCTAAATTAATTAAATTAATGTGAATTAGAGAAAATCAAATAATCTCTACAGAACAGTACAGAATTACCTTAGAAACGAAGTATGCCGGACGACGTGTTGCATGCTGGAACAGCACATGGAGTAAGATGTTTCTCTTACAAAGGTTTGAAACAGAAGAAGGATAAGTTCTATGTAAGAGAACGCTCGTTTGGAAACGGGTAGGTGTACTACTATGTTTGGAGAGGGGGACCAAGCTGGCGATGTATTGAATTAAGAACTAATAAAGAGCGGGAGCTAGAAAGTTGTGATATCGACGAAATAAATATCATTAAAATATCCCTTGTGAAGAAAGCTTTAAAATTATATGCGACATGATATAATTATAAAGAAGTGTAGATAATTAGTTAAACAACTAAATTAAAATGAAAGGTATTTCTAAGAATTCGAAAAGATAGTAGATACTTGAGCTGACCGCCTAATCAGGTAGATTTTGAAGGGTCGGCCGTACTACGATAACAAATGTAAGACTTTCTATTTGCAAACGAATATACATAGAAAATTCCTAAGTTGAATTAATATTTTAAAATTCGAAATATATTTGCAGAAATATAATTTATAATTGAATTAAAACATACTTATTATACACGAAGTGTAACAGAACAAACCATTGGTATCAAATATCCTTAGAGTCTCAGATTATAATTTTTAAGATTAGCATACCTAGCAGGTTACTGTTTGTTTTTCTCCCTACTTTGTGTTAACAACGATAATATTCTTAACTTTCGATAAAAGTGCGCTTTACAAAACGCGTTTTTATGTGGATGATCATATTACCTTGAATGTTCCTCTCTCTAGGTATGGGATTTTTTATGTATATTGCATGATAATTTGTTGTTTGTGGAAGTTTTAAAGTTTTTGCATTGTTTCTTCTATGGCCATATTATAAACGCTTTGAAAAAATACACTTCTAAAGAAATAAAAATCTTAAGGAATACACAGGCCTACAAAATTTTTTTTTTTGGTGCATCTCTGTTTGTTTGAATTGTCGATAAAGTAGGTAATGTACAGTATATTGACATACGTCATTTTAGCTCATCAGCTCTAGTTTACCTACTACCCTCATTGTGAATTGTTGTCGGTCTTGTTATGGTCTTGTTCGTAACTAGTCATTATTACAATATCATCGATAAAGTTTGTGTTACTATTTCATTATGGCTAGTACGTCCAGACGTTGTGTTAACGATCCTGATATATTTTGTTATGTTTGTGGTGGATACATACTGAAAAATCAGCGTAAATCGATTACAAACACAGTGCGTCGTTTGTATTTTGCTTACTTCGGTATTGAGATTCTACACCAAGATAAAGTGTGGGTGCCTCATAGTGTTTGTAAAATATGCGTTGAACATTTGCGACAATGGGAGAGAGGGAAACGTAAGTCTTTGGTGTTTGGAGTGCCTATGATATGGCGAGAACAAAAAAATCATTATGACGACTGTTACTTTTGAATGATTAATATAGTGGGCATCAACAAAAACAATCGCCATAAATGGAAATACCCCAATATTTCTTCAGTACAAAGACCCGTTCCTCATTCAGAAAATGTTCCGATACCAACTTTTCACCAGATAGTGCAGCAATCTCAGGAGGATGAAGCTGAAATACCTATTTCTTCCCAAGTAGATGATGACTTTCAATACTGCGGAATAACATCAGATCCTAAGCCATTTTCGCAGAATGAGCTTAGTGACCTCATCAGAGACTTAGATCTTTCGAAGGAACGTGCTGAGGTACTAGCGTCAAGATTAAAAGAAAAAAATTGTCTTTCCTCAGATGTTCGAGTGCCTACATATCGCACGAGAGAGGGAAAGTTATTGAAGTTTTTATCATCTGATGAAAATTTTGTGTATTGCTGTAATGTGAGTGGTTTGCTGGCTTTCATGGGTTTAACGATCTATCAGCCCAATGAATGGCGTCTCTTTATTGACAGTAGTAAACGAAGTCTAAAAGCAGTTCTTCTACATAATGGAAATAAATATTTCCTGGTTTAAGTACTGAAAAACTAAAAGCAGGTATCTTTGATGGACCTCAAATACGTAAATTGATGAAAGACACAACTAATTTTGAGACTTGTATGAATTATGTGGAGAGGCTTGCCTGGCAATCTTTTGTAGCACTTGCACAAAATTTTCTCGGAAATCATAAGGCTGACAACTATGTAGAACTAGTAGAGGAAATGCTGGTGCGATTCAAAGATTTAGGCCGTAATATGAGTATAAAATTACACTATCTCAATAGTCATCTACATCATTTCCAACACAATTTAGGAGATCTAAGCGAAGAACAAGGGGAACCTTTCCACCAAGACCTAAAAACAATGGAGAATAGATACCAAGGAAGGTGGGACAGTCATATGATGACTGACTATTGCTGGGGAATCATGCGAGATTGCCCGAGTCAGTTTCATTCTAGAAAATCACTCAAAAGACAATTTCTTGATGTTTAATGTCAATAAAATATATATTTTTTCATGAATTGAGTTTTTTTTTTCTCGGGAACTAGAGCTGACAGAACAAAACGGGTAACATTTTTGATATCGCCATGTAAGACATACTTAAAATCGGGTCTAAAATCTCCAGCACCAAAATGGTTGTAGGCCAGTGATATCAATGAAAAGTAGTTGGTTTTATATCTCATTTAAAACCAGCTGGATCTAGGATTGCACACGCAAATTAGGACATCTATAGTTAAGGGTTAAGAGCGCAATCAGTTTTTTTCAAATATATAAAGAAGTTCATGAAATTTTAATTAAAAATAGCTTCTACTTTATTTTCTTATAATAACTTCAAAATCGAATATTTTTATACATAAATATAAAATTACATTGCTGTTTCCATATTTTCTTTTAATCGTTAAAGCAAATGAGACCACCTCCGAGCGCAAACATCTTTTCTGTTGATATCCATCCAGCAATTTTGCTTTTCATATTGAGCATAAGTTAAAACACACAGGCCGGCTATTGCACATTTTACGATGGCGCTTTATTGGATTTTATATTTATTCTTCACTTTGTTATGTGAGTGCGGTAAACAGCCGTTGCGAAGTGATCATTTGATATAATTTTGTACTCAATAAAACCGGCCATCAAAATATCGACGCATGTTAAGGCGTGAAATGCGAGTCAAGTCTTTTTTATGATGCGTTCCCATTTCAGAAGAGTGGATTGAAGTGGTGCTGACATGAGGGGCAGCGGGAGTCAATATTACGGACGTCGAAATGTGGCTGTAAAATTAGACAACATTGTAGATAAATTGTAAAATGGTTGCGTCATAAAATCTAAGCTTGTGAATATAAATGAGTGGGCGTTCTTTACACATAATTTATATAATTAAAATTTATATATGCTCATGGAAATAAACTTATTTTGATACTGAACTTCAAACATATAAAAATAAATAAATATCGAGTGCATACAAAGTAATAATACATATTTCAAATAACCTATGTATAATGGAAATTGTCTTTTCAAATAATAGTGTTTCGTTAGTCGATGCAATTTGCGTTGATGTGCATCGTGGTTCTACTTTGTTAATCATCTGTAAAGAAATATATTAGACTGACCTAACAGTTAGAGTAAAAATTTCATTCGGATTCTTCAGAATGTTTATTAAATTATATACAAGGTCCTACTCTGAAATTCCCGCAATGTTAAAAAAACACAATAAATTGTTCTTACTGCCATCTCCTTCCGCATGAATACGTTATTCCAAGCGACTTCTCCATGACAGCAAGCAGTGCTGGAAGTCTTCATATGCTAACGTGTTCAACATCGCCTACGATTCGGTTTGGATCTCCTCAATCATCTCAAAATGGGGCCGCTCAAGCTTGGTGCATTGTCGTGGTGTCGTGGGATTCACGAATTGTTTTGCCACTGTCAAGTAGCTAAGTGGGGCAAAGTCGCTTGCATGTAATGTTTTCTCTTAGTCACCAAAGAACATCGTAATAAAATCGTCCATTTACTATTTCACTAATAAATAAAACACACATAAGATGTTTTAGATTTACACTTTATTAATAAAATAACGACAACTGTTTCGCTAACACAGTAGCTTCGTCAAATTCAACTTAAGACTAAAGATACATACAAGATACAGCGTTAATCAGGTAGTTGACCCAAGTTAAAATTCTAGGAACTATTACATTTATATTTTGCTTTTTAAAAACTATACAATGTGCTACTTGTGTGAGGTTTAAGTATAAAAATATAGTATAAGCAACTAAGAAATAATATATCAATGGGTGAACAGATTTAACAGTGGGGATGAATTCAAGTCTAATTTATCGTTTAGTAACATTTCTGAGTTTTTAAGTTTATTAATTTCTAAAGATTCTAAACAGTTTAGTTTTCTACCTTTACTTTCTACATGTATGGTGTCGAATTGTAAATTAAATTCGTGCTCATTCTCTATTAAATGATTAGAGTAGGTAGAGTCAGTTTTCTTATTGATATAAGAATGATAGTGGTCTTGGATTCGTTTTTTAAACGTTCTACCTGTCTGTCCAATATATGTTTTGGTACATGATCCGCATGATAACTTATAGACTCCTGATTTATTGTCTTTGGTAGTTTTTTCTTTATTATTTTTAATATATTTGGCTAGATTATTATTAGTTTTATAAGCAATATTAATGTTTTCTTTTTTAAGGAATTTTGATAATTTAAGTTGCTGTTGACCTATGTAAGTAAATGATTTAAACTGCTTGTCTGGATCCACTTTAATGATCGGGTACACCTCCCTTAATAATTTATTGACTGATTTTTTAACAATTAATTTATCTATTAGATTTGGGTTATATCCGTTGTTGTGAGCGATTTGTTTTATAATATTAAGTTCTTTATTATAGTCTTCATTGGACATCGGGATGTTAATAAGTCTATGTGTCATGCTGTGAAAAGCCGCTACCTTGTGTTGGACCGGGTGGTTAGATTTATTATGTATCGTGGTATCTGTATGAGCCACTTTGTGGTAAATAGAAAAATGGACCCTATTGTTTACTTACATAGGTCAACAGCAACTTAAATTATCAAAATTCCTTAAAAAAGAAAACATTAATATTGCTTATAAAACTAATAATAATCTAGCCAAATATATTAAAAATAATAAAGAAAAAACTACCAAAGACAATAAATCAGGAGTCTATAAGTTATCATGCGGATCATGTACCAAAACATATATTGGACAGACAGGTAGAACGTTTAAAAAACGAATCCAAGACCACTATCATTCTTATATCAATAAGAAAACTGACTCTACCTACTCTAATCATTTAATAGAGAATGAGCACGAATTTAATTTACAATTCGACACCATACATGTAGAAAGTAAAGGTAGAAAACTAAACTGTTTAGAATCTTTAGAAATTAATAAACTTAAAAACTCAGAAATGTTACTAAACGATAAATTAGACTTGAATTCATCCCCACTGTTAAATCTGTTCACCCATTGATATATTATTTCTTAGTTGCTTATACTATATTTTTATACTTAAACCTCACACAAGTAGCACATTGTATAGTTTTTAAAAAGCAAAATATAAATGTAATAGTTCCTAGAATTTTAACTTGGGTCAACTACCTGATTAACGCTGTATCTTGTATGTATCTTTAGTCTTAAGTTGAATTTGAAGAAGCTACTGTGTTAGCGAAACAGCTGTCGTTATTTTATTAATAAAGTGTAAATCTAAAACATCTTATGTGTGCTTTATTTATTAGTGATATGGATTTACATCAAGCAAAGGTCGAAACAATTAAAGAATTTTTACTATTTCACCTAGTGGGAGGAATTCTTTGTGCACGATGCCATCAGCCTCAAAGAATCAAATCAACATCGACTTGACGTTGCTTCGAACTTGTCGTGCTTTCTTCGGTAGTGGTGACAATGGCGTCTTCCAATGTGATTACTGCTACCTTGTTTCGGGATAATACCCATGATTCACCCAAGATTCGTTATCAATAATGATTCTGGTACTAAAGTTGTTTCAGCGCTGTGCCATTCGTTGACTTCGCCTGACAAAATATACTGACAAACGCCGTACGATAAGCCGACAATATTGCAAATGTCGTGGATTGTTCTCCATCGGTCTTGTAGGATAATATCATGCTCTTCTGACACATTTTGTGGCGTGTTTTCCGTCGATGGAGAACTGCAACGCACAATGTCATCGACTGACACACGTCTATATTTAAAATGGATGTACCAGTTTGCGTCTGGCCTAAAGCATCCTTACTAAACCCTTGTACACTTGTTTAAGCATTCCACTTCCGTTTTGTCAAACTTGAAGGAGAATTTGATGCGTGTCTTTTGCTCTTTCACATCAGACATTGTAGTGTCGCGAAATAAGTCAAACATAACTCAACAAATATAAATACAAAGACTGTTTGTCACAACCTAACAATGTGCCGTTTGTCAAACTGACTCGGTATAGGCGTAGCTCATACCATCTTAAGAAACTACTACCGTCCCTTCGCGCGCCAAAATGTTAAAATTTTTTGCGATAAGGATGCAATATCTGGTGAATACGGAAGGAAAGGTAGCACACCACAACCAAGGTTGCGCCAAAATTGCAGCTTTTGTCGACTAGTCAAAAATACTTAATTCTGCAGAAATACTGTGCGGATGAACAATGACATCCTCCTGGCTCGCTAGTTCTGAATGATTGCTAACTACTGCCTTTAATTCTTCTAAATGCGAGCAATACTTTTACGAATTTATCATCTACTTGTTTCTACATACAGAGACTTTCGTCGAATGAAGACTGCTTTTGCAGTTTACTAAATGTAATTTAATCGGTTTTCTTCAAGATCCTTTTCGCTCAACATGATTATAAATAATTCATTTTGTATCCTCTGTCGTAAATAGAAATGTGATTCATCAGATTTTTTCCGTTAATTCGTGAGAAACCCGCACATTAAAACGGCTTTTCTAGTCAAGCTTATAAAATGCTCATGTATGGTGGATTTTGATATTTTGAACATTTCTGCTAATTTACATGTTATGCAACGTGGCTTATTCTTGATTAGTATTTTGATCTAATCTTCACAGTGGCGGGCGAAGTGCCAGCCCGAGCTTTAAAGTCAAAATAATCAGTTGTAAACTTAGTAACCCACTTTCGCGGAGATCTGCAGCTACAGGATCGTAATCATAAACTGCTCATATCTTGTTCACTGCTTGGGTGGTACTTTTGCCTTTCCGTTAAAATCAAACAATGAAATGCCTATAATGCACACTGTTTCTTCTCATATTTAAAAGCGTATAAAACTAACTCAACCACTTTTTTTCTAAATATGCCTCAAATATTACCTTTTAGAATATGTACACCTTTCATTTGTTTTCCATTATACTGACATATTCTGTCGCATTGCCACCAACCGAAAATCGACACAAAGTTTCTAGGCTAATTTACATACTTAGATGGAGATAAAATGTATGTAAATACGGAAATAAAGGGAATTCTAAAATCCATTGACGGTTTTTAAAATGGAATAAATTTTTATTGGTTAAACTTTAAAAAATTACATCTTAATCCTTAACAGTGTAGGTGGCCTCTTTCTTCTGCTACAAATTCTTCTAGCGTCGCACGAAATCATCCATCACTCTGCCTAGCATCTCCAGTGGAATCGCTTCAATTTCGTTTAAAATATTTTGTTTAAGCACGACTTTTTTAGATATCCCCACGGAAAAAAGTCTGACGCTGTTAAGTCAGGCGACCGAACTGGCCAGATTATGTCCTTGTTGCGAGAAATTAAACAGTCGAGAAACATATCACGCAGCATATTAATACTGTTTCTCGCCGTGTAGCTCGTTGTCCCATCCTGCTGAAACCAATAATTACCATAAAGTTGCTCATACCTTGGCCGGAAAAAAAGTATCAATCATGCGACAATATCTTCCTCATGCTACTGTTACGTTGTGTCTGTTTTCTTTAAAAAAATATGGTCCAATAATTCCTGTAGCTGATAGCGCATATCATACCGTTATTTTCGCTGATTGAAGTGGTCGTTCGCGAAGTTGACATAAGTTTGTTGTTGCCAAATACCTAAAATTTTATTTATTAATGAAACCATTTAGATAAAAATGAGCCTAGTCGCTAATAAACGTACACAACGTACAAACAATATTGTGTTCATCAGCCAACATATCAAAAATTGTCTACAAAGCTCAACTCGATTTTGGGCCTAGTTATTAAGCAAGTGCCAATTTATAGGTGTTGAATTTAATACAACATGTACGTACCTTAAATTTAAAGAAAATCAGCGTTGATAAAATACTTTTATCAACGCTGATTTTCTTTAAATTTATGGTACGTACATGTTGTGCAGTTGAACGTTGTGGACCCTTTGTAAAGGAAACTCTTCTGATCAATACTTTCAGCAGTCATAGCACTTATGTGTCTCCCAGTTTTTTGTTAACAATATTATCATAATTAAGCCACTTCTGATACCCTGCCAAAATGGTATTGCGGGATGATGCATCACGACAATTAAGTTAACGACGAAATGAAAGTTGGGTCGCAACAACCGATTTTATACGCAAATAATGTTTAATACTAGAAACCCGCTGCTAAACCGTGTAATAGTTCACGATAACTAATTACACTGTATCTCATTAAGTCCCATGCTGTTTTGATTGGAATCCACAAACAAATTCATAAATAAAACAAATTATTTCAAACCAAAAACCATCAGTGAATGATGTATTCTCTGTATGTATATATAATTATTATTTGACTAAATGTAATATTGAGAAATGTTCTTTTAAACGCAATAACATTAGACTACAACGAAAAATTATCACACACAATTTATGGTAGATTGAGCTGTTTTTAGGATGCCGATTACAAATCTAGTCTCCATTTCTTTCTAGTACATAACGTTCCTCGTATGTAGCCGTATATGAAATCCAACAGACTGTATTTCCTAATACAACGATAGAAGTAAAATCGCTTTGGGAAGACACCAATCTGCGCGAGCGAATCGCGCAACCTGAGTATTAACGCCCTCAAAAACATAGGTCGGGCTGGGTCTAAATGAGCGCGCAATTTAAAATTCGAATTTTACGTAAAACGTTTTGTATTTTTATTTCGTGTGCAGCGGAAACAACATATTTCATTTATTATGTTCGTTTGCCATGAAACATAATTTCATAAACACATTCTATTGTCTGAAAGAATAATAAAGCGTTATTATTTTATTTATTTTCAAGTGGGATTTTTAACAGAGATACAACCAACAATTTCTGGTTCAATTATTTATTTTCATTATAATTTAAACATTTTCATATATCACAGTTTTTCTTCTTTTACCAAGATTTTATTCATTATATTTGTAAATTTATGAATATTCATTCGGAGTAAAAATAATTTGTTGTTTACACGTCGTCTTTTATTACTACATAATTATACATAAATACCCTTAGTTGCTAATGACATAAATACAAAGATAACTACCATATAAATAGTTATATTTCAACAATTATTCATCAACTTAATCAGAAAAATTATCAAAAATATCGTCTTCACAATCACTATCCAAATTAATTATGAATTCCTCGCAATATTGATCCATATCCCTACAAACAATATTTATTTCTTGCTATCGTTTATCATTGCTTGCAATATACGACAAAAATTACATTATGACAGTTTAAAGAGTAAAACATAATTTACCATTCATATTTCTCTTTTTGATAAAATTGTACACGTTATGAATGATTTCCCGTGATTGCTCTGCTATTATTTGTCTTTTTTTCACTGGTATTTCAACATCTGCTGGATCACGACATCCAGATGTGGACGGTAAACTAGACATAATAATCTATAACAAATAAAGTACATGTTTCAACAAATCCTATTAAAAATTCATGAAAAATATTAAAAATAATGTAATACCTACAGATATAAAGGCCTTCTATTCCAAATAGTTGTGAAAACAACTGATTTTGTAATAAAATAAACTCAAACAACTGATTTTGTAATAAAATTAACTCAAAGAACACGATCGACACCTTACGGACGCTAGAAGACAACTGGAGAATATTACAGTCAATGTTATTCGCCCTGTCTATACATGCAAGAACTATGTCTTTCTCTCTCGTTTGGGGTACACTTTTCTTTCTAAGTTCCAAATTGGTTTCTGCGTCAGTGTCTTCCCAAATTGACACTACTCTACCCAATACCACATATTATATGTAATTCGTATAGAGTGGTTGATCTGAAATGTCAATACCATTTGCAAAACCTATGATATCGACATTCGTAGGACTAACCTTTTAGTAAGATGTCCCAGTTTACAGTGTTCGTGCTTTAATTAGATAGCTTATGGCTGAGATATTTATGCTGATTCACGAAGTACCATAATTAATTATGCGTATTCATATTTTTCTGAAGATACATGACTTTATTTCTTTTTATTGAAATTTTAATTTAGTTGATTATAAAACCGAATGTAGTTAATTAATGCCAATGTTATTATTTTCTTTTCTTTGGATAGTTGTGCTTATATTCATTTAGTAATTCCTGTAATTCCGGTTATTTGTATAAAATAAATGTATTATTATATAAAAAATACCAAGAATTTTTTAAAATGTCACCAAAGTTTGTGTAATAATAAGTAAAGATGGTTATTTCTTTTACAAAAATTGTACAAGTATTACATCACACACACACACACACACACATACACACACACACACACAGACACACTGATATTTACAACTTACAAAATGCTTGTTTAGTGATTACAGCCTCTCTTATTAAGAGGTGCTTTTCTTTTAGTCGTAGTTATTTTTAAATTGTTTAATTCCTCCTTTTATATACTTTTTTTTGTGTTTCCAGGTGAGTGTCTGCAATTTTCGAGATTATGCGCGCATGTGGTGAGTTTGTAGCTTATAGGTATCTAATACTGAGTGACCTAATTTATAACTAAATGTTCTGTGTAATGGTAACGATAGTTATTATTTTGTTCACTAAGGATCGGTTGTGCAATTCGAGTTTAGTAACGCCTTAACCTCAAGCAGTACTTAGCCTAAGTTTAGTGACAGATGCGCGTTGTACTAGTAGGTTTAAGTTCGATTAATTATGTGGTTTAGTTAAGCCATCAACGTTGCGGATTTAACGAAGGCTTAAAAGAGTTAAGTGAATTGCATAACCTATTTAGGTATTTTGAATATTAAAATTAATCGATATTATAAAGAGCTACTACAAAAGAAATAGACAAATTAAACATCCTGTAAAACAAAAACTATTTACGGTAACTTGATTCAGTTTTCACTGGTTTCTAAAGGAAGTTTTGAGGTTTACTTTGTGAAATCATAAATGTTCAATATGGGCTCCTCTCGTCACACGACACACATCAAGACGATAATCGAATTCATTCCAAACCCTATGTAACATATCTGCATCAACACTTGCCACGTCTTGTCTGATACGTTCTTCCAAGACGTCTAAATTAAGAGGAAGTGGAGGGACGAAAACTCTGTCTTTCACAAATCCCCATAGAAAAAAGTCACAAAGTGTGAGATCGGGGCTCCTTGGTGGCCAACGTGTAAGAGCATTATTGTAGGTTGTAGCACGACCAATCCAACGATGTGGTAGCACTTCATCTAACATCTGTGTGCCAGTGAGGCGATGCTCTATCTTGTTGGAAGATAAAGTTGTCCTGTTCCTCATTCAGTTGGGGCATCAACCATTTCTGTAACATGTCAAGATACCTATGGGCTGTTACTGTTTCCTCTGCAAAGAAAAAGGGGCTATACACTTTCATGTGAGATACAGCACAAAACAAATTAATTTTAGGAGAGTTCCTCACATGTTTCACTACAGCAATCGGAGGTTTAGTTCCCAATAATCGAGCATTTTATTTATTCACTTTTCCACTCGGGTGTGGAAAGTTGACTCATTACAGAAAATTATGCGCTCACAGAAACTGTCATCTACTTCATCAAAATCTGCAATCTGTAAGGCGTCATGTGCAGTCGCTTCCGCAAGATTTTCCATACGGTTTGCTGTAGAATTTGTAATTGTATGCTTGTCCTTGCTGTCGATTTCTGTGGGCTTCCTATGTAGGTAGCACGACCTCGTTCAGTCTTTTCTTCTGAAACAGGTGGTCTTCCCGAGCTCTTTCCTTTGCACAAATATTCCGTTGTCTCGAATTTTCTATATCAGTCGTAGATTGACTGTCTAGTCGGTGGTGTTTTTTGGAAATGTGTTCTGAAATGTCGTTGGACAACAGTTGCTGATTGTGTTTTAGCAAATCCAACACGCAATATGCCTTTTCCACAGGATTTTCGGCCATTTTAGCTTCTGCAACGACAAACAAACACATAAAGCATTACCAATAGCAACAATCGAAACTTTAAGAGTTTCTTAACATAGCACCGAAAAAATTATGTTGTAATTACTAGTAGTTTTTGTTTTACAGGACGTTGAGACTATTTCTTTGTAGTAGCCCTGCATATTAATAATTAATTATTTAATTATATAGTTATATAGAGAATGACCATTTCACCGGGTAACTAGCAATACATTTTGGAAATGTTGATATTGTCTCTATAAGACAGCGGGATATTTAATAGTAGCAATGCTATTTACGGGGTAGATAATGTATAAGAACATTCTAAGGAAACAAAATAAAATATTCTAATTATATATATTTATATGGAATATTTTAAATAGTTGTGTCGTTTAAAAGTTGTAGTTTTATTGAGGTCACCACTGATTGGCAAACTGTCACTTAAAAACAGCCGATTACCAACATCAGACAAAAATTTTGCACAGAAATCCCTTCTTCTGCGTTGCCAAACTTCGATATGTATGATTTACTTAAACTCCGCTTAAACCATACCTTTATAAGGCATTTCTGATTAAGCCGTACTTAAACGTTAATGACCAGTTCCACAATCTATTTTAATTGATCCATTAAGCTTAAAAGATCCATTACATACTAATATCCGGTTCCACAATCCGCTTCTTAGAGGTAATGCTCCATTAGCACTAATGTACCAATATTCTCCAATTAAGTCGTTAAGGAATCATTTAACTCTGTGTTTAACAATTCAACACAACCAAACATAACCTATATACCGACACCGATCGACACGCTGATAAATCATAAAATATTTTACAACGAATATGAATTATACGTTGATAAACATGAATAATTTCGATACAACTGATTCGTCCAGATGGTCAGAAGAAGACGAAGTAATAGTTATTAAAATACGTAAAATTTAAAGTTTATTTATTGTTTTGCATTATTTATTTCCTCCAGTGTAATTCATCCTCATTGGTAAAGTTTGTTAGACACATTCTTTTTGTTGATGTACACATTATTATCTAATATGAATTGTAATATTTAGAAATTGTCATTACATTATTTCATAATTTTACAATTTTATCTTGCCCTTTCTAACAAGAAAATATTAGACACAAGAAACTTAAACAAAATATAAAATTTTACACCATAATTACACGTATATCAACAAAATTTTAAAAAATATCAGGGAGGCTTATTTCAAATGTAGGAAAATAGTGGAAAATACCACGATATAATCTCTCAAACGTTAAATAATGCCGGATCTTTGCGCCAATTGCCAATATGTATGAGTAAATATAAAAGGGACTATTTTTCAGTACACCCAACGTATAATTAATTTACAAATTGACACTTTAGCTAAAGAAGACAGTATCATTGATTATGGAATGTCAGTACATTAAATACATCACTAATGGGTCCATTACGATAATTGGCTGATTTCGTAAAAGTACATTTAGGGTGTGATTGTGGAACCGGCCGTAAGCCGTTTTGTTAAAGTGTTATTTAAGCTATCATTGTACAATCCGCCTTTAGTATTACATATTGCTATGAGGTTCTACTTGGTTTATGAAAATATAAATGTCATGTGGGCTGCCACTCACGCATATACCTTTCTAGACTCTTTTGCTTTCTGTGCTTCTTACAGAGGTTTTACTTAGGTTCTAATTAACTAAGTCTAGCCATCCCATATGTAGACATAAGAGAAATGATACAATACATGAGTCGTTTATTGTTTAAACATTATTTTATTGATTAATATATATATTTACAACTCATATATACTTGATCCTTAAAATATTAACATTCTAATAATCCTAATTACCACCATAACTTCGTACACATAAACTCTCAATAAACTGATATAACTCTGAAGTCTGTGCTGATTCGTTATGGAATCCATACACTTGAAAATCTCATTTGGCTCAGGGGATCTTAACCCTCCAAATGCTAAGTAATGATTCAAGATGTTTTTATATGACCCTCATATATCATATTTCGAATATGGATTTTGTTAACTTTACTGATATGTTCTTTTACACTTAAACAAAGTTGTTTGTTGGGCATACGCGTTGTGAGAATTAACGTTTATCTCCACACTGTATCTTATTTTATTTACTTTCTAAGTTTGATTTGGAATGTTAGTTTCATGAAGAATTAGATTTCATATCATCTATCTGCAAGTTATTTTACAAAAGCTGTATTTTAAATACTAAAACAATCTTAATATACCTTTTTATACTTTTATTTGGTACGTAGTTTCAAAATTTTATTAATTGCATTATAACTATTGAATCGTAACCTAAAACTCATTGAATTTATACATCTAATTTGTTATTGCATTACGTTTTACATTGCAATTTACGCCCAATCTATGCATAACCGAATCTGTTTTAATCATCTTTTACTCTTATTTATCTTCATTCAATTAGTATCCTGGTAAAATATTACAGTAATATGCATATTTATATATATATATATATATATATATATATATATATATATAAAACTGGGAACTGGGATAGAAAATATTGTGGAAAGTGCTCGTTAACTTTTAATGTGTTTACAACTGTTGTTGCACCCCCTGTGGCGATAATTCTTTCATTTTTATTGTATATTGCAGGTAAGTGAAACGTATCCATTTAATAACAATGAGAGAATTTATTTAATTTTTTTTTATATTTTCATGTTCTAGTATGAAGTTTCTTCTGATTCAATTTTAATAAATATGAGTTTCATTTTGCTAGGTCTATTTTAAGCGCTGTTTGCATTTCTGTGCCTGATTTATGTCATTGTACATATATTTTGACAAGAGCGCCAGGCAAAATACTATACTTGTGAGTACGCCGCGGACTAATAGAGTCTGGGAATCCCTCGTTTAGTCTATTTCAAATCAATATTCGATACAGACATTTCAAGTTTGAGCATGTTAAGGTTTTTCATTTG